>CM068955.1:140170369-140189593 GCA_035128595.1 Eptatretus atami | reverse complement strand
GACAGGAAATCAGAGCCATATCCCTAGACATATCGCATGCTTTTGACACGGTCTGGCACCCTACCTTGCTCACCAAATTCTCTTCCTATGGTATCCAAGACCATCTCCACTCATGGCTCGCAGACTTCCCCTCCTGTCGCAGGCAGCATGTGGCCCTAAATGGAGTTCTCTCATCCCCTCTTCCTGTCCAGGCTGGAGTTCCTCAAGGCAGCGTTATGTGTCCTGTTCTTTTTCTGGTTTTCATCAATGATCTCTCCAGACTCTCTTGAAAAATCCTCTTTATCTCTTTGCTGATGACTCCACCCTCTGCCGTACCATCTGTCATCCCTCAGATGAGCAAGCAGCAGCTTCTTCGCTCTCTGCAGATCTGGGTAAAATCACAAACTAGTCCAACACATGGAACATGTCTTTCAATCCTGACAAATCTCACTCTCTCACTATGTCTCTCCAAAAGGACCGTTTGGAACTCCCCCCCTCCCCCATCTACTTTCTCAACAATCCTCTGGAAGAATTCCTTTCTTTCAAGCTTCTGGGTCTCACTATCTGCCATGATCTTTCCTGGGAAAGCCACATTTCCAACCTGGCCTCAAAAGCCAGTCGCCGACTGGGAATCCTCCATCGTGCAAAGTCCTTCTTCGGCCCACCTGAGCTCCTGACCACATACAAAGCTTTCGTCCGCAGCCTGATGGAGTACTGCTCTCCCTTTGGGGTGCTGCTCCTGCCTCTCACCTTTCTCAGCTTCATGCTGTGGAAACCAAGGCATTTAGGATCATTGGCATCTCCCACAATGAGGCTGAGTCTTTGGGCCTCTCACTCTCACACCGCAGGCAGGTCGGTGGTCTTTCTGTCTTCTACTGTCTCCTCTCCGTTCTTTCCCCACTGCGCTGTCTGCGATATGTCCTTCCCATATTTCCGCAGGTGCACAAGGTCCTTCTGGTAAAACTACCAAAATCACGAATCACTGCTCACCTTCACTCTTTTATTCCTCTTTTTCCCCACCTTTGGAATAAACTCCCACACTCTCTTCAATCCCATTCTTCCTCCAGGCCTTCAGAACAGCCGTTCACCACCACCTCTTCTCTTCCCACATCCAAAACCTCGAACTTTCTTCCCCCGTAATCCACCCCAACCATCTCCTTCAAATTCCATGCTTTCCTTCCTGAAAGTCCCTGTGGTGTCCATCTTGTATACCGCATGTTCCCGCCACATCCCACTTCCTTCCACAATATCCTAATGTCTCTGTTCCCCACTGCTTTATCCTTCCCTCTCCCGCCCCTCTCGTCTCATGCCCCCCCCAGCTGTTTGTTGTGCGTTAGCTCTCATACGAGCCTCGACAATGTATACAACCCCCCCTCCCCCCCCCAAAAAAAAAAAACACCACATCCATCAATCCTCCTCAAACCTTGCAGAAGATTGCTTCTTACCTTGTCCACCCTTCCCACATCATTCAACTAAACCATATACCATCTTCCCAAGCTCTTCACAGGGGACCTCCACCGATATATATCGTGGCCTGCAAAAGTATTCACCCCCTACCAATAATGCCACATTTTGATGAATTACAATTTATGTACAAACAATTTTTCCATGAACTTTTTTATTCATAACTGAAGAGATCAAACTAAACAACCTCTGAAGACACAGCATCAAACACAGCAAACTAAATACAGACACAGACACAGCAAACTAAACACAGTATGAAACAATCCTCTCTGAAGAGAGGATGTTACATGTCACAAATACTTCCAAGAAACATACAAATCAAAATTAACTGGTTGCAAAAGTATTCATTCCCTGAGATCAATACTTGGTGGAAGCACCTTGTGCAGAAATGACTACTATGAGTATTTTGGGTAGGTATCTATGAGCTTTGCACAGTGACAAGGTGAAATCTTTACTGATTCTTCATGTGAAATTTGAGCTAGTTCTGCCAAGTTTGATAGGGATCGTCGATGGACTGCAATCTTAAGTCTCGCTATAAATATTCAATCGGGTTAATGTCTGGGCCGCTCAAAAACATTTATTCGCATTTTATCTGCATTTTTTAGCTGTATATTTTGGAGTAGTTTGTGAATACTATATATATATTAAGTTTGATTTGAAAGCATCATGAAATACGCCCAGGTGGCAACAAAACGAAAACTTTTGAGGAGGGTGAATACTTTTGCAAGCTCCTGTACATTAAAATCAACGGTCTCCACACGGGTGTGACCCATGTGTTAATTAAGCAAATAATATCCCAGCATGTTTATGGTCATGTATAAAAATGCTGCACTGGTCTGGTTGCCTATAATTATGGCGAGTGTGGCTCCAAGAGAAGACCTCAGTGACTTTAAAAGAGGGGTGATTGTTGGGGTGTATTTGGCAGAAGCTTCAGTGACAGATAGCTAAACTCGCTGATGTTTCACAAGTGATGTCAGCATGGAACTCTGAGGGAGAGACATCATCAGCAAAGGGCAACACTGGGCGGAAGCGCATACTCCATAATCGTGATATCCATGCATTAATTTGAAGTGCAAGGCAAAGCAGGTGAGCAACTGCAGATGAATTCACTGTAAATTTCAACCTCGGGTGCAAGCAGTCAGTTTCATCAACAACGGTCGCCCAGAACTCCACAGAGCAGGATACCATCGTCAGATTGCAGTGCACAAACCACTCATCATACCTGGCAATGCACGTTTTGCAAGTCCAGTGGTGCAAAGAACACAGGCAATGGACTACCGAGCAGTGGAGATGTGTAAATATGGTCAGAAGAATCATCCTTCACCATGTTCTAAAACAAACACAGTGCACGTGTGGTGCCAGCCTTGTGAACTCTACAACCCTGAGTGGTTGGTTGTAACAGTGAATGGTTCCGGTGGTTCTGTAATGTGTGTGGTGTGCATTTTGCCTGCATGGTTTATGTGCAGTTCATTCCCTTAGTAGGTAAGGTCAATGACAATCGCAACTTAATGGTAATGAATGATCATTTTCACCCCGTGTTGCAGCATTTCTTTCCTGCTGTGAGCGGTGTCTTCCAGGATGACAATGCTCCCCCCCCCATATCCATTGAGCATGTGTGGTCACCCAATGGTTTGATGAGCATGACACTGATGTTATCCATATGTCAAGGCCTTCTCAGTCACCAGATCTGAACCTAATCGAGCATTTATGGGATATTCTGCAACAACACCTGAGACAGCGGTTTCCACCTCCATCAAACAGGTGTGAGTTGATTGACTTTCTCATGGAAGAATGGTTCTGTATCCTTCCTGCACAATTCCAGATGCTGGTGGACTCTACGCTGTGGCACATACCGGCCGTACTGGCTGCACGTCATGGTCCAACGCCCTATTAAGTGACTTTACATCAGTGTTTCCATTTTTTGTGCACGACCTGTATATAGGTACACACTACAAAGTGAGCACATCTGTTAAGTGCACTCAAAAACATTTATTCACATTTTATTTATTCGCATTCACTACGATGTGAGTACTGTATGTGTAATGCATATGTAGTACAATGTGAGTGTCCATATCCACATCTGCTTCCATCTGACAAGCCATTCCATGTGGGCAGATATGACACAGGCCGTCCAACCTCTATCATGCATACAACGTGCGTACATCTATTATGTTTGTCATTATGTAGTACAACATTAATTTGTCTATTATGGATGTAGTACAACATCAATACATCTTGAAGTATGTACAAAACGTGAGTACATCTTAAGGACGTATGTCTTAAGGATGTACTGCATTATGAGTACATCTACTAAATACATATGAGAACATAGTTATTGCTGTGAAAGTGCTCTTGCCACATACATGGGGCAAACTACCTTACATCCTGGAATTACTGCTGTATCAATTTAGTAAATTCTTTAGTTTCAGCAAAGATTGTACGTCACTTCAAATTCGCACTCTCTACCCAACCATTAGGTGAGTAAACAGCGAGTATAACGATAACACAGATATTCCATTCAAGTGCACGTATGTCGACTCATCTCGAGAAATGGCCCAGGAAAGAATGTAATTTAAAGAGCTCTCTGTCAATGTTCCCTTCCCCCAAGGCCGCAGATCATCCCCTCTTCCAAAAAAAAAAATAAAATTCTCAGCCGCATGGCTTTAATTGAGAACAAAGGAAGCCGGCGGATGGGTAGATCAAATGAATGAGGAATGGGATGCAGAGAAACCCCCTGGGGCATCTTAAGAGGGGTGACAATGGTCTGGTACCTCACCTCAACCAGGAGGATCATCTCATGTTATGTTTTTATTTTTCCATCCATTTATCTTCATTTGACGTTTGGTCTTGCATTGTCTCATTTGTCACGTGCTTGTATGTTATTTTTCCCCATCTTGTTGAACTAATTATGGTATGCTCATGAAAATAAATATTCTCGAATTATAACGCAAACTTGACATCTGTTCTTCCGACTTAAAAGAGGAAGTTATTGTATAAAATGGAGAACATTTGTGAGGCTTCTTGCACTTTATTATTAAACATTGGTATTAGTTATCTATTAACTTAAAGGAGATGTTGATGATTGTGAGATTAATGACCTTAGAAATAAGACTTAAGAAATGTTTTTGATCAGACAATTACTAATTTTTACTTTTCAATAATCCTGACTGTGTGTGACGTAAGCCAAACACATACTCACCATCTCAAGCTCCCACTCGTTTTAACGACTCCTGACACCCCCCGTGAGCCTTCTCACACAGCCTCCTCTTTGTCCACTTTAATAAAACTGACGTGCTGCGACCTAGTGGAAATGGCACAAGAAGAAAGGAATTACATGATGCAGATCAGAGGGTCATTCACTTAATGAAACTATGTTTATATGTTACATTAAATGTGACCCACACATGTGGAAAGCCTTTCTGACAACGTTTTGATACATCTCGTGGTGAAACCAAATAACCCTGCGGCCGAACTTTCTCCGCATGGCAAAAATAAATGTGTTTTGATGTTTGAAGCGTAAAGTGCATCGAGTGTTCAGTGAAATTTTTAATCCAATATTCTGAATTTAACACTGGCTTTGTAACACACAAGGAAATTGTACTCTTTTAAGTAATAACCGATGACTAAAATATTGTTTTATGATCTTGCAGGTGGGTCCAGCCTGTTGGTTCACATTTCCACACGTCTGGAGCCAATACCCAAGTTTGTGGACTATTTCCTTTCCTTCTCGGTGTCCATCACCAGAGCCTCTCCCTTCTCTGACTCGCCGTTCACATGTGGGCAGATATGGCACAGGCCATTCAACCGTCGTCATGCGTTAAATGAGACCAAAATCGGTGTTTGTGCCAATAAAATTCATCCTAAATTCGCCAATAAAATGAACTCCATTGCTCGCTTATCTGTCAGCAGCTCTTACCAGTGGGAAATTATTGGGGCAAAGTTCAACCAATATTCAAAATGAGCATCTCGTGCACGCAAGCAAACTACAAACAACAGGCTCCTCCGTGCAGGTGTCATGACATTTCTGTTCTCAGCAGGTGTTCCTGAAGCTTACCAAGAAATACCATGATTAAAATCAAGATTGCCATGCAATAATCCAGGACTCTGAAAACAGTGCAAAACACTGTTTAAAAAATGTTTTGCACCATTGTTTAGTGTAATGCTATCGGCATCATTATCACAGAGGTCACAGGGAGCCTGAACCCTACTAGCTTTGTGTAATAAGAGTCCTGAATATTCAAAAGCCAGGTTATAACTAATCAATGCCAGCCATGCTGCCTAAGGGTGGCTTATATTATTCCGAGAGGAAGGAATGGAACAATGAAAACCAAACGTCCATTTTTAGTGTTGTACAGCCAAATAGAAGGTGAGCAACATACACTTACTTGTGCACTTCCAGCTTTATGTGAAGTTCAGCAAATCAAATATTGCAAGAGTAAATTGGTTATTGACAAAGCTTTACTTTTACCTTGCAGGACTGTGGGACCTGTAATATATAAATAGTCTTATGAAAAAAAAATAGTCTTATATTTAAAAAAAAAAAAATTCAGAAAAAAACCCAGAAAACAATTAATATTCTGAATCTTTTTTAAATATATATATTTTTTTTCATTCTGTGCCCGACTACCTCGAGAGTGTGTCTGGGTTTACAAGTTCTGGGTAAGTTATATGAGACCGACATCTTTGTAGTTAATCTTCTTCGTTTGTATGCAGCACAAGACAGCGGGGAAGCATCATTGACTGAGGGTGTGGCTGTGCCGCTGATGTAATTCCTTCTGCGAGTTAGGGCAGAAATTTGGAATTAGTTCATGGTGCCGGCGATAGCTCACCGACTCTTCACAAAGGACACCATGGGATCTTTAACATCCACAAACGAATGCTGGCAGATGGGATGACGTTTAATGTCCATCCGAGGGACAGCACCACGGATACCACAGACACCACCTTTATAGTTAATAAGTGTGATTTATCTTCTGATTGGGCTGAAAGGAATGCCTAGAGGTATTCACACTCACCTCTAAGCTGTTTAGCCTGGGTTTAAATATTGGCCCAGCTTGAATCTTGGCCCACCTCTAAACTCTAGTGCTGGTATTTCACAGGCAGGGTGTTTCATCAATGTGTGTTGTCCCTCGGATGGATGTTAAATAAGGCGTCAGGTCTGCTGGAATTATTAGGTGGATGTAATAAAGATCCCAAGGTATCCTTCGCAAAGAGTAGGGGGAAGCTATCGCTAGCATGATGGCCAGATTACAAATCCGTGCCCCAACTACATACTACTGGGAAAGCAATGGCAAACTACCAAGGATAACATATATATATATATATATATTATATATTTATATATAGTATATATATATTATTATATATTTATATATATATATATATATATATATATATATATATATATATACGTATATAGGGTGTCCCAAAAGTCATCGAGCGATTTAGAAATAAATAACATTTCTGTTTTTTAAAAATTTGTTTTTCTCTTTTCAGAATTTAGATTAACATTTGGAAATTACCCATGGAAAAATTCACAAACTGATGTATGTATGGTAACACGTATGGTATGTTACCGTATGGTATGGAATGGTTACGGTAACAAATGGTGGTGGACCTTAGGGGAAACACATCCCCTCTCTCCAGTATGTGGTTGCAAACCACAATCATCAATGAACTCTGCTCCAGCCAATGGGAGCTCGAGGTGAAGATGATGAGCCGACCAATGGGCGTTCGGATTAACCGTGACTCATTACGGTTTAACCAATCAGCTCTACCTTATTGAGACCTGAGTATAAAGCACGCGCCTTCACTTCCTTCTTCACTTGCTGCGATTTTTACCCTGAAGAGTGCAGCACGAAAAGCTTCGGTCACTATTATGTCGTGTTGTTTGTATCATATTAAAGTTCTGTAGTACAAAACACTGTTTATATATTATATATATATATATATATATATATATGTATATAGTTTCAAATATATACTATATATGTATATACATATATATATATATATATTATATATATAATATATATATATATATATACTATATATGTCTCAAAATATATACGTATATATTATATACATATAAGTATATATATTATAGATATATATACATACATACACACACACACAACACACACACACACACACACACACACACACACACACACACACACACGAGGACCCCAAAATTCACGGGGTACATTCTGGGAAAACCCGACAAATGCTGAGCACTGAATGTGGGGGCATTGTTTGAATGGGAAATGGGGGATAGGTTCCAGAGTTATCCCAACCCGTGAAAAACCCGTGAATGTTGGGAAATTGTCACAAAAATGCAGGAAAATGTTATTGGAAATGGACGAAAATCCACGAATATCGGGGTAAAATCCACGAGTATTGGGGTAAAATCAGGGTGATGCTTTATTAAGCCGCTGATAATGGATGTGGTGAGCGATGTCATTATGTAATTAGATGGTATGTAGCAAGCTGATAATTACACGAGTAGATATGCTGAACATTGTCATTCTTTAGCTCACAGGACATGATGTCTTTCCTTTCTGCAGGCAGATTATGCTAAGCGTTTTTAAAATGTAACAGCTCAGATGGTGCTGTTCGTAGCAAGATGGTGATTTACACTAAGATGCGCGAAATGTTTCCATTGTGTAATGTCCATATGTGGCGACCTGGTAATTACTGGATACATCAATAGATGCTGTTAGTGTTTTCATTCTGTAAGTAACTCACAGGGGGGGGGGGGGGATGGCGTCGTGGGAAATGACGTGTTACACTAGTGAGACATCCCGCAAAACTATGTTTATCCTGTGAAGCTTCAATACACGTACAGGAAGAAGGTCATGTTTGTGGCTCATGGAAGATATGTTTTTTGCATACGTACAGTATTATACAGTACGTACATCCAGCAGCTGTGTGTGCAGCTCGTCGAAGATTTGTTTTGGAACTGTTATGCTCGTGGCTCGTGAAAAAAAAGAAAAATCACTGCGATAACCGCGAAGATGTGGGACAGTTTCCCGCGAATGTCGGAGCATGTCGCAAATTATCAACCACGAATGTGTGTGTGTAGTGTGTATGTATATATATATATATATATATATATATATATATATATATATATATATATATATACATATATTATATATATATATATATATATATTATATATATACACATACATACATATATCAAAGACATGACATAAGTAAATAGACACGTTAAGTTTATTCATTTCATGTGTATAAAGCAAGTTTAATCAGTGATTTGTACTAATATTCGACTATTTCTTTGCAGAAAGGAGTTCCAGGGAATTGTTCGACAATTAACTATGCCTTGAACCCAGGGAGCAACCAAACTTTCCGATTTTAAAAGCGGACGAATTGTTGGCCAATCAGAAGGTGGAGTCAGCCAGCATCAGATAGCTCAGAACATTGGCATTCCACTTTCTATGGTCAATCGGGTGATTGAGCAATTCACCAGTGAAGGCAAGGAATCCACATCTGACAGTTTTGGTCGATCTGAGCCCTCAGAAACGTGTCTTTGAGCTGTCAAGTGGTCCATTGAGAAAACTCCCTGTTGCAAAGCAGCAGATGTTGTGGAGGAGGTCCAAGTTAGCTCAAGAACTGCCATGCGGTACCTTCATCAACTGGGCTACTATGGGAGAGAAGCTCAGAGAAAACCTTCTTTGACCAGCTAACATTAAAAGGAGAAAGAAGTGGGCTGATGAGATGGCTAACACACCCTTGGAGTTTTGTCAAACTGTCATTTTTTCAGAAGAGTCCCAACATGCTCAATTTTCAGACAGTGGATGCTTATCGGTCTGGAGACTTCCCAGTCAAGAGTTTTCTTTGAACCGATTGCAGCCAACTGTCAAACACGTTGGTTTTTCAGTGATGGTGTAGGGAGCAATCTTGAGCGCTGGTCAATCAGAGCATGTGGAGTGTGTTGGCAACATCAAGTCTGCGACACACATTTCTATCCTTGAGGATGGACTTCTCCCCGTCTTCTCCACTGGTTAGATTGTCAAAAACATCACTCAGTTCATGGAAGATTGAGTTCCATGCCACACTCCAAAAAAGACCAAAGAATGTCAGGACAGAAATGGGATCAAGTGACTTCCATGTCCAAGTCAGTCTCCTGACATGAATCCCATTGAACACCTCTGGCCCATATTGGATCGAACTGTGTGGAAAAAGTCCAGGAAACCAACATCACGGGCAGAATTGCTGAACCTTTTGCAGGAAGCCTGGGCAGAAATCTCACAAGAGAAAATTTCGGAACTTGGTAGTTCTATGTCTGAAAGAGTAAAAGCTTTGAAATCTGTAAATGGCAAGTTTACAACATACTAGTGTCTGTTTTAAAATGGATCAAATGTTCTTCAAATGTTCAAGAAATAAATTTTTTAAAAATCATCATGTCTATTCACTTCTGTCATGTATATGTATATATATATATATATATATATATATATATATATATATATATATATATATATATATGTATATATGTATATACATAAATATATATATAAATATATATGTATATATATATATATACACATATATGCATACATATATATGCACCCATATGAAACTACACAATGCCCGGATGGGGGGAAAAAACAACAAAACCTTAGCTCTTCCACTCTTTTGGCAGATATGGACTTCGAGCCCAGCTCTCTTCTCCCCCCCTCAACAAATTCATCGTGAGAGTTTAATCATAAATAATCACTCCATGTAATTGCATCCATAAAAGCACTTCTATTGAAATTGCTGTTCGCTTTTTGGGAAGATCATCCACAGATGTGATGAGGGTGACTACAAAGAGCACCACTTATGTCTGCATATGGGATAGACATCCCATCGATGAACATCCCTGTCTCCACATTCAATGGCCAACAATCTGCAGCCTATATTGAAACAGCCTGACTTTCATGCACAATATTCACGATATTTTCCTTTAAATGTCTTGTCTTTTCTTTAATTTGTGATCCTTTGCTTATGTTTACTCTTTGTCTGGAGATTTCCGCAGAGTTGATCTGCTGTTGGGTACATCCTTAGAGAAATTGGATCTGATTATCACAATGCATTTGTGATGGATGAGCTCACCTTCTACAGGTAAAGTTAAGCTGGCTATCCTGTTTGTTGTGTGCTCCTTAAGTATTCCAATATATATTTTCCATAAAATGAAACTGTTGGGTTGCTATCTTGTCTAAATTATAACTTTGAGTCTTTGATTTGACTGCCTTGCCTCATTAGTCTTTTATTGTCTATATATCAATGCACCATCCTAATGAGACTGTACAAGCTTCAAACTGGATGTCTGATAAGGTAAGACAGGTAACGTCATTCTATCTCAATATAGTACATGCAATACCTCATGGATTTCTGGAGAAAGTGACAAATTTAATAGTACTGTATATATACTTTCTCATGAAACGAGGGAGGCTTCGTGGAAGCTATAATAGTGCAAAGGCAGAACAATGTATTTGCAGCAAATTTATGCTGTGAGCAACTGACTACAAGTGGTTAAATTTGGATGCTAAGAGTCAAGTTCAAACGGGGTGAAGGCCTTAGGAAAATGAGGTACCTCAACAGATCATATCACAATAAAATGTCAAGATACACTGCAGTTATCAAATAAATTATTGCCTTTGAGAAGTAAACATTGCACTGAACTAATTACATGAACTTAGTAGAGTAATAAAAAAACATTAGCCAAACAAAAGTAAATAAATAAAATCGAAGCAAAAGATTGTGACTGATTATTAGACACGCATGAGCGTGTTGCGGAGCAGTTTTACATGACATTTAATCTGTAAAAATCTTGGCTTTTCACTCCTGAATGAGATCTTGTAAAAATAAAAGTGTTTTAAACTATCACAATATAAACAAGAAAAAGACCAATCGGAGATTGCAGACCCTCACCAGGACTTCTTTTGTCTGGTGTTTGTGCAGTTTTGTGTGGTGTATTTTGTGTGACATTTGTGTACTGGTGTATTACGTAATTAATGAGACATAATTAGAACGGCCACTTTGTAACTGCGGGTGGTGATGAACGGGTACCAAGACATCCCGCTTTGATCGGACACCTGACCCTGAGCCATGACGTTTTTTTTGAATTATTATTCATTATTCAATCGAATTTAGAATGGGATTAAAATAAATTCAATTCAATCACATGGAAGACCAAATAGGTACAGTCCTGCATTGGAGTCATCAGAAGGAACCCAAACGAGCAAAAACCAAAGATAAGTCATCAGGAGGAACCTGGATAGGATTCGCATTTCAGCTGCTACTCCTCGACTCTCAAACCCATCCAGGCACAGCCAAGTGAGCCTTATTATTAAAAAAATAAAGAAATAAGTAATAATAAAAAAGAACCCATATCAAAAAATCAAATAATTCTGGCTGCCAGACCATGTATCTGATCAAGTCGAAATTTAAAACATGTATTCCCCATCACCACGAGATCATAAATCTGAAGTTTCATGTCGATTGATTAAGCAGTTCCAGAGAAAACATTTAATATGTTCCTTAAATCCAATATGGCTGCCAAACTATGTGACCTATCAATTATTCCTCAAAAAACTTGTACACGCATAGCTGGGAGACATTTGTGTGAAGTTTCCCTTCAATCTGTCCAGCCATTTTGGAGAAGAAGATTTTTTTATAGGTTTGAGGGTAAATCCAATATGGCTGCCAAACCATGTGACCTATGACATCCTATGTGTGAAACTTTTGTTCCTCATGGATAGGCAGTCAGACCTGTAAAGTTTCGCTTCAATCTGCTCAGCCACTTCAGAGAAGATGTTTGAAGGTTTATTTTTTTTTTAAAAACAATATGACTGCCGAATCACGTGACCAATGACATCATCAATTTTTTTTTCTATGGACCGTTTTATCCCGAGATTACCCTCAAATTTTTCATACTGATCAGATGTAGCGTTCTACATATGCAATTAGGACGTCATAATGAAGGCACCTATGAAGTCATCAAAAAATTAAACTTATTCCTCATGAGGAATACTTGCCATGTGCCAAGTTTCAATGTTTTTTCCTTTGTGTAGTTTCAGAGATAGAGGTCAAAAGTTTCTACGTTTTTCCAACATGGCTGCCACACCACATAACATATGATGTCATAATTATGATTAAAACATTCCACATGAATAGTCGCACATCTGGTGAAAATATTGTCTCAATCTGAAAAGCAGTTGTGAAGAAAAACACGAAAGTTCTGTGCGGAAAAACAAACAAATGACAAATCACTTAGAGTGACACCTTGGCGAAATGGAATGGCACTTGGTAGAGCACATACCACCGCCAGGCTAAATAGTTTACATTTTGTATGCCAGTGATCGGTTGGATCTGATTCTGGACCTTCACTAAAATTGAACCGGCTTGTTCTTGTCACCAAACCAACTCATCCACCGAGTTTTGTCATAACTCGTCCACAACTTTTTGGGATATCATGCCATCGATGAACATCCATGTCTTAAACAGTCCGTTTTTTTGGCCCCATCTCTCAATTTTGGCCCCATCCCTCAATTCGTTTTTGGCCCCATCTCTCAAATGGTAAAGAATCACTTAAAAAATTCTCATATCCAATCCGGATTCAGATCTTCACCAAAATCGAATCAATATGTCGTGGTCACACACCCAACATGTCCACCAAATTTCATTCGAATCCGTCCACAACTTTTTGAGATATCATGCAATATCGTTTTTCTCCCATCTCTCAATGGTGAAGAATCATTTTACAAAGAAATAATTCTTGTATCTGGATCCACATTCGGCTCTTCACCAAAATTGAATCGATTCGTCCTTGTCACTCACCCAAACTGTCCACTAATTTTCGTGTGAATCCCTCCATAACCTTTAGAGATATTGTGCTATATATCATTTTTGACCCTATTTCTCAGTGGTGAAGAATCACTTTAAAAATTCTCAGATCCGGATCCGGATTCAGATTTTCACCAAAATTTCGCGTTGCTGTCCTTGGCCAGTCACCTACACACAAAAAATATTCAGAACAATTTTTTGAAAACTGTGGCCAAAAATCGTGTCACAAACAAACAAACAAAATTTTCACCAAGGAACAAATGGAACCAAACGCAATACCCTCTCGTTCGGCGAGCGTAACTAGAAGGGCATTCGGTAAAGCACACACCTCCGCCACGTAACACCTCATGCAGGAGAACATATAAGGCCCAATACGTTTTTGAAATAGCATTCTATAGATAGTTTTTGACTCTATCTCTCAATGGTGAAGAATCACTTAAAAAATTCGAGTAGCTGGATCCGGATCTTCACCAAAATCTAAACATTTCGTCCTTGTCGCACATTCAACCTCTCCACCAAATTTCATCCGAATCCATCTACAACTTTTTGAGATATCCTGCACACAATCAAACAAACACAAACATGGGTGAAAACATAACTTCCTTCCATCTTCGGTGCTGGAGGTAACAAGTAAAAGAGCAATCAGTAATTGCAGACCCTTGCCCAGACTTGTTTTGTGTGGTGTCTGTGTGCTGGTGTGTTATGTAATTAATGAGAGACAAAATTAGAACTGCCACTTTATAACTGCTGGCAGTGATGACCGGGTACCAAGACGTCCCGCTTTGGTCGAACACTTGACCCTGACCCATTACGTTCATTATTATTTAATTGAATTCAGAATGGGATTCAATGGTGAACTCAATGGTGAAGAATCACTGAAAAAAAAATATCCTGCTTTCAAACAAAAAGACAGCTGGGGTGAGACCATAACCTCCATCTACCTTCGGTGGGTGAAGGTAACAACAAAACAACAGCTTCTACTCTCAGAATCGACAGCACTGAAAATATAGAATGGAACAACAAACCAACCACCCAACCTTTCAACATATACCACTCAACAGTAAAACACGCAAAAAATCAACGTGCACAAAAATAAAAAATAAAAATACACAAAATTCACACACAAACAAAATACAGATACACACACCAGAAAATAACACACACAACCAAACATGCAACTAACCTCATAGCATACACTGCTCAAATAAACAACATCCATTCAAACATCTCTCCATCATGTCTTCCACGCTCAGTCACTACGCCTTTTAGGGCTGAAAGAACAACCACCCAATCAACCTCAACCTACACCGTTCGACCTTTCTCCATAGAAACTTCCTCCAAATCCAAAGTAAGCCTTTCAAGGCAGCCTGTGTCACTCTCTAAAACATCCTCCTTCTTTCCATTTCACACACTCCCAGTTGGGCAAGAAATGCATTAAAGAAATTGCCAATATACCCTAAACACCCTACCTCAAATGGCTGACAAGAAACTCACCAACGCTTCTCCTGACACTCGTCTTCCAGCTCACCATACTTTCATCTCTTCCTCTGTGCACCTCCTCCATATATTCTCTTCCCAAGGTCCTGATAATTCCCTTAAGATGATATGCCTTATTGTATCTAACCAGATGGCAATATCAGGCTGCATCCTTGTCATGCAGATGTACTCCAGGAATACCATCTATGGCTTTATGTGTGCCACCACCTGCCAATCACACGCATTTTGCAGACCTCTTGCCTTCCACCTCCTCTTTCCACCTAGCCCTCTTTCACAAACAACACCTCTCTCCCATCAGCCTCCTCCTCCTTCTCTACTCCTCTTTCTCTTGATCTCATCACCTCTTGTTGCACCATCTCCACTACTACTGCCAACACTTAATCCATATCTTCCTCCTGCCAGTGCTAATGAGCATGCACCCTCCTCTACTCCTGCAACAACACCCACACCCTTAAGTTTGCTGAGGTTGACATCGTACATTGTCCGCAACAGGAAATTCAACATTATTGGCTTCATCCATGAAATCTCTTGCCACTTCAACGTCTTCGCACCACACCCTCCCACCGAGTCCAAGCACCTTGCTATGCCTGGCCGACTGCTTTCACATATCTCCTCTCCTCCTCCTTTCTTCTCACCTCCCTCTCCACCACCTTCCTCCTTCCTTTCACAGATGCCTTTCTCCACAGATCATGCTTCATCTGCCCCAAACCCTGCTTCCCGTGCTGTACCATTCCCATGACCTCCTCCTGTTGCAAACACTCCTCCATTTGCTCCACCTCTGCTCTTGCATTCCACCACCAACTTGCCATCCTCTCTGGGAGACTTCACCAATGGATCACTCGAATCTCGCACCATCATGAACTCCCACACCCTCGTTTATTGATGCGGAGGGAAACCGGAGTTTTCCATCCTGACCATAAAAGCAATATTCATCAAACAGTGTTGCACTCCCAACCACCTCCTCACAACCCCACTCACCAAAACCTCCATCCTCTCCACATGTCCTTCAGCAATATCAAAAACCATCAATGGTCACAATACGCGTGACATCAATGCAAACTTGAAGTGCCATATCTTCAACTTTCCAGGCAAACCACATCCATCAATCCTCAAACCTCTCAGAAGATTGCTTCTTAGCTCATCCACTCATCCCACATCATTCAACTACACCGTATACCATCTTCACAAGCTCTTCATGGGGAACCTCCACCAATATATGCAGTGGCCTGCAAAGTATACACCACCTACCAATAATGACACATTTTGATGAATTACAATTTATGTACAAACAATTTTTCCATGAACTTTTTTTATTCATAACTGAAGAGATCAAACTAAATACCATGATATATGAAGGAGGTTACATGTCAGGAACCCCTGCAATAAACATGCACAAATCAAAATTCACTGGTTGCAAAAGTATTCAACCACTTAGGACAGTACTTGGAAGAAACAGCTTTTGCAGCATTGACTGCTACGAGCCTTTTTGGGAAGGTCACCACCAGCTTTGCACCATGAGATGGAGAAATCTTTGCCTATTTTTTCACGTGAAAATTGCCAAGTTTGATGGGGATCGTCCATGGACTGCAATCTTCAAGTTTTGCCATAAATGTTCTGTTGGGTTCAAGACAGGACATGGACTGGGCCACTCAAGAACAATGATTTTCTTCTAATTCAGCCACTCCAGTGTGGCTTTAGCTTTGTGCTTCGGATCATTGTCCTGCTGAAATGAGAATCTCCTACCCAGTTTCAGATTCATGGCTCACACACACACACACACACACACACACACACACACACACACACACACACACACACACACAATTGAGGAGCTGGAGAAAAAGACCAATCCACACTCCACACTGCCTCTGCCTCTGCAGTGTTTCCCTGTATAAATCTCTCTAACTCTGCTTGCAGGGGTGTAAATATGACTTTCTACAGCAATCTTTGGCATGCAATGGTGACTTTCATTTTATTAACAGCTGTGAAAGAACAGACAATTCACTCGAAAGCACAACCTACCAAAGCAGCTGGACAGGAGAATGTTTCGGCCACGACATATACTGGGCAAGAGATGTTCCACTTCACAGTGCTTGACGAGACAACTTTTACTTTTCAGGTCCCTTGGGGAATTTGAACACAGCAGTTATGAAAACGCTTCTTTAATTTGGTAGTATCGGCACTCTGGGCGACGTGCCGAGGCCCGTGCTCACGACGCGTAGGGCCCCTCTGGGCCTAGCCGTCTTGCCACGCGCTTCATGCTCCAAAGTCTGCAACTCAATAGCGATGGAGAAATAGCCCTTGAAAACACACTCGAGTATAAAAGTACATTTTGGTGTGGCATTGCAGTCTTATCGAACACATTAACGCTCAATTGCATCACGAGTTCAGTCGGCCGAGCCAAATTTACAGAAAAATTCGAGCCAAGGCGGCCAATGAGTCACAGCATCTGTTAGAATCGAAATGCTTTCCTCTTTGCCAAATTGATAAATGAGTCTCATTCCTGACTCTGCTACATAGGTGTATGTGTGTGTGTACATGCATGTGTGTGTGTGTGTAGAAATATATATATATATATATACACACACACACACACACACACACACACACACACACACACACACACATAAACCTAAACCTAACAGAGAGGTTAGGTTTTGGTTTACCCGTGTGTATATCTCGGTACCAGAGCTGAAGGCTATGAAAAGTCTCGGATACAGGACCGATTTGATCTTTGCACCAGCAGAAAAGGACAGGGCAGTGGCAGTAATGGAGAACTAATCATACCATGGTGAAGCCATATCACTACTGGAGGATGGTAAAACATCAAAAATTACCTGATGACCCAACTCCAAAGCAACAACAGCCTTTGAACAAACGATTGTCCATGCTAAAACGAGCAGGCAGGCTGGGCAACCAGGATGACAATTGGCTTTACTGCGGCAATGGTTCAGCACCCAGACTGTATGGTCTTCCCAACATCTACAAAGACAATGTCACTCTAAGACCCATCGTGTCCTTTGTCAATGCACCATCTTACCGATTGTCAGGCTTCCTTACATGTATCATTGGCAAACTTGAAGGAAAGACTGATAAAACGGTTAAGAATCGTGGTGAATTTGTCCAAAGGATAAGAGAGGTTAGAATCAAAGATGATGAGACGATGGTATTTTTCGAGTTGTTTCCCTTTTCACCAATATCCCAGTCGGTCTAGCGGTGAGCATCACACTCGACTGGTTGAAACATTCAAACAATTGGAAAATGGATTGTAAAAACAGCCAACTAACACCTGAGGATATTGTGAGCTTGCTGGAGATGTGTCTGAACAGCACGACCTTCATCTATGATGATGCACACTACCGACAAATATTTGGCACAGCTTTCGGTTCACCGGTCTCTGCTGTTGTAGTTAATTTGGTGATGGAGGAACTCGAACACAGGATAATTGAGAGTCATGAGAATTGGCTCCCACGATACTGGAACAGATATGTAGATGACACCTTCACCATTGTGCAGAGAGACATGGTAGACCACCGACTGGGACAACTTGGCCGGGTATTCCCCAGCATTAACTTCACAATCGAAATTTCAAAAGAAAGCAAATTGGCCTTTTTGGATGTGGAGGTTCACTGTAAACCTGACGGCTCCCTGAAGACCTCTGTTTACAGGAAACCAACTCACACCAGCAGATTACTGGATTTTAAGTCCTGCAATCCAATCTCCCACAAACACAGTGCAGCACAGACCTTTGCAGTTCGGGCATGGACGCTGTCATCTTCCAAAGCCGAGGCAATTAAAGAAATCAGATTCATTTGAGGAGTCCTTCTTAAAAATGGGTACAACACGGGGATACTCCCCACCTTGGAAGAACCAAAAAGGACAGAGCGGAAGGAGCCAGACACACTTGGGCACTGTGTACTGCCATACTACCCGGGCCTTTCTGAAAGGATTGGCAGGATAGTATGTGGTGCACGGATTGGCGTAGCTCACAAGCCACTACGCACCATCCGTGATGTCATTTCAAAACTAAAGGACCCATTACCAACTGGTCATAAATCTGTAGTAGTTTACCATTCATCATGCAACGACTGTGACCAATTATACATTGGTTAAGCTGGAAGAAATTTTAAACAACGGCTAGATGAACATGATAGAGCAATTGGACTTGGAAAGGTGACCCAGTCAGCCATATGATTATATTGCCTGCAATCTGGCCATAATTTTGACTTTGATGGGACCGGTGTCCTAGACACAATGTCCAACAAACAACACAGGTTGATTTTTGAAGCATGGCACGTGAAGAGCCAGGAGGGTGGTCAAACTGGGGAGATGGTGAACATACCCACACAATACACACCTCTGAAGCAAATGGCAAAAACTGGATGATGCAAGCAGCTGAATAAGGTGAGCAACAAACAACACTCAATCC
>CM068955.1:140145540-140166808 GCA_035128595.1 Eptatretus atami | reverse complement strand
ATGATCTCTCTTGGGCAAGCCACATTTCAAAATTGACCTCCAAAGCCAGAGGCTGACTGGTCATCCTCCGTCGTGCAAAGTCCTTCCTTGGTACACCTGATCTCCTATCCACCTATAAGGTTTTCATCCACAGCTCGATGGAGAACTACTTTCCTCTCTGGGCTGGCTCCCATGCCTCACATGTTGCTCACCTTAATGCAGTGGAAACCAAGGCTTTCAATATCATTGGAATATCTCGCAATGAAGCTGAGTCTATGCGCCTATCACTTCACTATTGCCAACAGGTCAGTGGTCTCTGGTCTATTTATTCAACCTTGCAGCCTCTGTCCTCTCCGTGCTTTGCCCCCCCCTCCCCCCCCAGGTAACTGCAGGATGCATGCAGTCCACCGCATTCTCCTCCAAGTGAAACTGCCAAATCCTGAACCACTGCTCACTCCCATCATTTATTCTCTTTTGTCCCACCTGTGGAACTACCTTCCACACTCTTCAATCTCGTCCTTCCCTCCAGGTCTTCAAGACAGCTGTTCACTACCATCTAAAGGCATCCCATCTAAAACCATGATCTTTTCTGCACCCATTAAACCATCCCCGTCGCTCCCAAAAAAAACATAGACCATAAACCATGGGGCAATGAAGTGTAAGGCATGAGTAAATGTTCACACTAATCATTTGATGTGTACAGTGTTTTTTTTCTCATATATGGCAGCTTTGCTGCCAGGTCCTGTCCCTATTACACTGGTACTCATTTTGCCAACCTCAGAGGGATGACAGGCTGAATCAAGCTGAATCAAGCGCACCTGGGGTTAATTCAACAACCAACAGGGCTTGAACTCAGGACCCGAAGATCCCAAGCCAGCCACCCTAACCACTAAGCCAACACCAGGATACAGAGTAAGTGATGAGAAGAAACACACAGACAGTGAGACAATGCAGAAATATGAAAGAAGTGGAAGAAGGAAAACGATAGAGAGGAATGGAGGCACACCACACCACCCACACCAGATGCGCACACCATCAAGATAGTAGGGAATTATAAAACATAACAATTATGAGTAAATAAAAGAGAAAGGTTGAGTTGATTAATTGCATGACCTGCATGAAGGCAGATGCAGGGCTGCTTGGCAAGGGTTACATTGGGTGGTTTGCCACTGCAGTCCCAGCAGTTAGGGTAAGAATTTGGAATTTGTTCATGGTGCCTGCGATAGTTTGCCGACTCTTCATTAAGGACACCGTGGGATCTTTAACTTCCACCAGAAAATGCTGGCAGACAGGACGCCCAGTTTAACGTCCATCCGAGGGACGGCATACGCATCGATGAATCACCCTGTCTGTGAAACACCGGGATGACAGTTTATAGCTGGATCTAGATTCAAACCTAGGCAAGACAGCATTGAGGCAAGTGTGCATACCTCTAAGCAATCCTATCAACCTTGCTGTAGCTGTTTCTTCCCCTCTCTCTACTGTTCCTTTTGACACAATTGCGTCCTGATCCATTCAATCTTCCAGCTATTCCATGAGCCTCGACTGTGTATATATAAAAAAAGACCTCTTTGTTGTGTTCGGTGGTGGTACATAATTTCTGTGATGATTTCTGTTGGAAGTTTGTATGTTGTTTGTGGACAAGTTATCGGCCTATATTTGTGAGGTCATTGTGTTTCCTCAGATTTTGGGATGAGGAAGGTGTTACCATCTGTGAGCCGCTCATACATTTCCTTTTCATCTTGGATCAGTTCAGTGAATGCTTGAGCGTATCGATCGTGAAGGGCATCTCGTTGATTTAGCCAGAAATTTGGAGTTCTATCGGGCCGGGGCTTTTAAAGTTTGGTATTTTTACCAAGTTGTTTTTGTTCATCATTTATCATTGGGGCATTTCGATGAAATGCTGTTGTTGTTTTTTTTCTTTTCCAAGTGTTGGATCCATTTTGCCTCCTTATTGTTTCATTTCGGGGGGTCATAAATCCCTTTCCAGAAATCTTCAAGTTTATCATTTTCAGGTGGATTTGATACATTTTGCTTTTGTTTCCCTCGTTCACGATATAATCTTTTCCAGTTATTTTCAAACATCTGCTTTTGCTTTCTCCCATTGTTGACTTCAACACAGTTTTATTTATTTTTTTTTAGATCTTCCTTGCTGTCATTTCTGTCAACCATTACCTCGAGTTCTTCGTCTTCACTTTTATGTTTGCTTATCTTATTTTTTGGAATCTCTTCATTAGCTTTGGCCTTCAGTTTCCTCTTCTGAATTGCTGCCTTTGTCCTATTTGCTTTCTCGGTTGTTCTCTCTGTGTCATTAGTCTTCGCTTCAATGGTGGTGCTTGGTCTCTGTCTGTAGGTCCTGGTTTGTTGGTCTTATGGCATTGCTTGCCTGTTACATTTTCTTGTATGAGCCACTGCAAAGCACAAAGAATTGATTTCCTTCAAGGGGGATGATTTTGGTATCATTCTTCTCAGTGCTCGGTTGGTCCTCCTTACATTTCCTCTCTGCTTATGGAATACAAGGCCAACTCCACTCTTGGATTACTGACTTCTTCCACTCTCATAGCCAATGTGTCGCTCTCACTGCAACCCTTTCTTCTCCTCTCCCTATCAAGGCTGGAGAACCACAAGGCAGTGTTCTCGACCCCATCTTATTCCTAATCTTCATCAATGATCCCACTGACTGGACCTATTTGTCCATTTGTTGTTTTCTATTATATATTGATGTGGTCAATCTCACCTCTATTTTGTTGGACAACTCTTTTTCCAATCTACAGTGATCATCATTGTCTTCGTCTCTCTCCTCTTCTCTGCTTGGTTGTTCTCCCTTGTCTTTCTCCGCATTAACATGTACCATTCTCACTCTTACCCCTTCTGTCTGTGTAAGTGACATCTGCTTTGGGTTATCAGGTCGGACCTATTCTCTCACAAGGGGTACACCTGCATAATTACCTCTGCCACTGAAGCTGGATGGAGGATATATTTTCACTCCTGCTTGTCTGTCCATTTGACTGTGAACAGGATATCTCAAAATGTTGTGGACAGATTCTCATGAAATTTGGTGGACATGTTGGGTGTGTGACAAGGCCGAATTGATTAGATTTTGGTGAAGGTCCGAATTAGGACCTGGAAAAGAGAATTTCTTAATTTTCAAGTGATTTTTACACCATTGATTAATGGAGCCAAAAACGATATACAGCATGTTTCAAAAAGTTGTGGATGATTTGTGACAAAATTGTGTGGATGAGTTGGGTAGGTGATAAAAACCAACTGATTAGGTTTTGGTTAAGGTCCGGATGCAGATCCGGACTATCAGTGGGATACAAAACATAAACAGTTCAGTCTGGTGGAGGTATGTGCTCTACTAAGTGCCATTAGAGTTTATTTCCGTTATGCCCAGTCTCCAACTCTGGAACTCTGGTGCGAAGTCATCGTCCAAGCTTTGGCTTTGTTGCATAGCCTCTCCCGATGGCACCACAGCCAAGTACCCCTTCATCCTTCTCTTCATCCTCCGAGGAGCTTCCAGCTCCCATCAACCTTCTCGCTCTTGCCACCTGCAGTCTGTCCCTTGTTTTAATTTCTTCTATTCGATCTCAAGTTAGATATATGTGGATCGTTGACACCACTCTTTCAAATTTGTCTCTGTCATGCCTGCCTATTTCATAAATTTTAATTGGTCATTCAATCTTTTTCCCTTCCTTTTCATTGACAATGTTTCATGCTTGGAATACATTCTGCAAAAGAGGATGGTTTGTTTTTCTTCTAAGCTCCAGCTTTGCTTATTTGAACTTCTCATCTGGAGCTTTACCTTTGGTGGTTGCAGGACAGAGAGCACCTTCACAGCTTCTCACTCTGGTGCAGATCTCTGCCTCACTGCAAGATGATGTTTCGTCGCATTTCCATTCTCGTCTTCAGATGTCAAACCCTTCCTCCCACCCACAGTACACTGAAGCTTGTGGTGAGGTAGTTGGCCTGAAACAACCTGCTTTCGCCTCATGGAAGCTTAATCCAACTGAGGGCAATCTCAGTTCCTTCCACAAAGCTCGGAACAAGTGTGTTTCTATCCTCAGGAGAGCCAGAAAACAACATCCTTCTAATCTAAAGTCTGAACTCTCAAACCTGTCTCCCTCCTCCAAATACTGGTGGCATCAAGTTAAGTCAGTTTCTGGTGTATGTTGCCCCTCCATCCCCTCCCTTACCTAAAATGGCCGTACAGCTCACAATGCACGTGAAAAGGCTGAATGCCTAAACTCCGTGTTTGCTTTTAAATCTTGTCTCCCAAACCCATCGCTTTCTGTACCAACCTTACCCAGTCACACCCAGCTGTCCCTGGACTCTATCTCATTTTCTCCCGGCAGGGTGGAGAGCTTTCTGTCAAACCTCGACTCTGATTCTGCAACCGCTCCAGACAACATCAGCCTTCGTGTTTTAAATACCTGCTTTGGTGCTCTTCCTCACCCTCTCTCTGTTCTATTCACCCTCTCATTTGCTCAATGTCATCTGCCATCTGCTTGGAAATCAGTAAACATTACCACTGCGAAAAAAGGTGCAAAAACAGATCCCTGCAACTACAGACCAATCAGCCTTCTCCCAATGATCAGCAAGGTAATGGAATCCATCATCGCTTCAGACATTAAATCCTTCCTCTTCTCCAATGGCTTGATTTCCAATCATCAATTTGGATTGAGACAAGGTCACTCTACCATGGACTTGCTGCTCCTGTTTTTGCAACAATGGATGGAAATACTCAATTCCAGACACGAGATCAGAGCAATCTTCCTCACCATATTGCGTGCTTTTGATATGGTCTGGCATCACACCCTGATCACTAAGGTCTATTCATATACTATCCAAGGCAATCTCCACTCATGGTTCGCAGACTTCCTCTCCTGTCACAATCAACACGTGTCCCTCAACGGAATTCGCTCATCCCCTCTTCTTGTCCAGGTTGGAGTCCCTCAAGGCAGTGTTCTGGGCCCTGTGCTTTTTCTGTTTTTCATCAATGATCTCTCCGACTCTCTGGAAAATCCTCTTTATCTCTTTGTTGATGACTGCACTCTCTGCTGTGCCATCGGTCATCCCTCATACCAGCAAACAGCAGCAGCTTCTTCACTCTCTCCAGATCTGGATAAAATTACAAGCCGGTCAAACACATGGAACATGTCGTTCAATCCTGACAAATTCCACACTCTCACAATGTCTCTCCGAAAGGGCCATCTGGAAAAACTCCCCCATCTACTTTCTCAACAATCCCCTTGAAGTCCTTTCATTCAAGCTTCTGGGTGTCACTATCTGCCATGATCTTTCCTGCGAAAGGCACATTTTCAAGCTGGCCTCCAAAGCCAGTCACCGACTGGGCATCCTCTATCATGAAAAGTCCTTCCTTGGTACACCTGAGCTCCTGATGATGTACAAAACTTTCATCTGCAGCCTGATGGAGGCTGCTCTGTGCTCTGGGCTGGTGCGCCCTCCTCTCACCTTTCTCGGCTTCATGCTGTGGAAACCAAGGCATTTAGGATCCTTGGTATCTCCCGCGATGAGGCTGAGTCTTTGGGTATCTCAATCTCTCACCACAGGCAGGTCGGTGGTCTTTCTGTCTTCTACCATCTCCTCTCTGGCCTCGTCTCCCCCCCACCCCACTCTTGGACTGCGATCTGCCCCCCCCCATATTTCTGCAGGGTGCTCAAGGTCTGCCAGCAACCACCTTCTGGTAAAACTACCAAAATAAAGAATCACTGCTCACCTTCATTCTTTCATTTCTCTTTTTCCCCACCTTTGGAACAAACTCTCACACTCTCTTCAATCCCACTCTTCCATCCAGGTCTTCAAAACAACTGTTCACCACCATTTATTATCTCCCCCATCCAAACCCATGATCTTTTCTACCCCCGTTAATCCACCCCAACCCACCACCTTTAAATTCCCTGCTTTCCTTCCTCAAAGTCCCTGTAGTGTCTATCTTGTTTACCCCATGTACCCCACCCCATCCCTCTCCCTTATACAGATCTCCTCATGTCTCTGCTCCCCACTGGTTTGTGCTTCCCTCTCTGCCCCTCTTGTCTGATGATCCCCTTGTTATACGTTCTGTGTGTTAGCTCTTATACGAGCCTTGACATTGTATGTTTATAAAAAATTTTTTTGAGGAGGTGCAGTTATTTTTCTTATCATCACACATTCTGGCTGCACAGTATGGCTGCACAAGACACAGGTCAGGTCCGGTTTGGGAGTACAGACACAAGGCATTGCCTGTCGGGGTCTACATCTCTATTTTTGGGATATTTTAAAAAATCTTTCAATCCCAGCTCACACTTTGTCTCTCATTTTCCCTGCACCAACCAACTCCAGCCACCCCAGCAGGAATTTCACCATTCGAGAGTCAGCTCGTAGGCTGTCCGCAATCTTGACCAAGGCCAGAGCAACCTACTATCGGTCCAGACTTAGCCCGTTTTTCCCTCAATGGCCCACAAAACCAGCAGCATCCAACATGAGCATCTCAGCCTGAGAATTGTTCAGGTCCTCAGGTGCTCCATTGGAGATGTGAGCAGCCAAGCAGCGCCGTGAGCTGTAGGCCTGAAAGCCTTGCACGCCCCACGATGACCCACCTCCCCATGTCTCATCAAGTCTTCTCTCCAGCCTTGCCGCTTTTCCCGCTCTCCAAACCTCCTCCCTCAATGTCCATGGCTGTGTGGTGTTGTGTGTGTGTGGTGTGTGGTGTGTGTGTGTGTGTGTGTGTGTGTGGTGTGTGTGTGTGTGTGTGTACATCACAATTTCTTAAGACAGCTAAGAAACAAGTGGGTGTCACTGACTAGGTCTTCAATCAAACTCCTCATCATCTTCCCATTTTAGCCCTGCAACCTCGATACGGTCCACCTTGGTGGGCCAAATGAGGCAAATATGCCTCCGTGTGGAGCAACTAACTACATATGATGTACATACAACCACACCAGTCAGTAAGAATACAAACCACAACAATAAAACAACAACTTTCACTCCCAGAATCCTTTGCACCAGAAAAATATGCTCCAGCAACCAATCAACCAACCAAATTAACTAGCTTCACAACATACACCACTCAAAACAAACTACTACACACACACACACAACAACAAAAAACAACCACATTAAAAAACAAAATATATATATATATATATATACACTCACTAACTGACTGATATTAAAATTCGGTACCTTCCGGGTGATGTAGAAAGCTGACATGTTGCGGCCGACTGTCATCGAAGCTGGTACACCGGAAAAAAAAACAACTCGCAGAAGTTGGAAAGCACCATAAATGAAAATATTAATGAATGAAATAAATTTAATGAAAAAATGCACGTGAGTGACCAGAAACAATGGGGAAGCACAGTTCTTATTGCTTACAATGTGTAAGCATACCCTGCTAGTACATTATGTACATACATACATTTTATATGTATATGTATATATGTATATTGTATATATGTATATGTATATATATATATATGTATATATATATATATATATATATATATATATATATATATATATATTACACTACCATTGGATGGCCTGTCGAGGAGACCGTTGGATGACCTGCAGGCGACTGTCACATATATACATGAGAGGGTCGCTGCTCCTATGGTTGGAAGTGAGTGTCCCGGAAGCAGCGGCAGAAAAACAGTGATGTTTCTATTTGTGGGTGAATTACATGCTCAGCCAGTGGCTCGCCCAGATAGCTTCGATGGCAGAGCACCAGAGGACCTGGGTTTGATTCCCAGGCTGAGCATGTAATTTTTCCCACATATACATATTATGCATGTTTGCCTGTTCACGTCCAATGGGGATCGGGGGAGTGCTTGTCACACTCCACATGTTTCGATTTACCTGCCGATCACATCACATGCCTTGTGGTTGAATGGTTTGCATTAGTGGGAACAATCGTCTGGGTGGCAGATGGTTGCTCCTTGTGGATTATGCAGTCTTACCGTGTGAGACTGAATCCGTGGCGATGCTCACCATAAGTCAGGAGGTGTGCCTGATGTATAAACGACGAATGTGGTCATCATTGGTTTGATACTTATCAGTATGCCATCCTGATGAGGGTAAATAATCCCAAAATTGGGATAGGCAGCTCTGCTTGATGTTTAAATGATGTTGACCATGTAATCTTTGTTTGTATGACAAAGTCGCCGGGCCGACGCCTCTGAGTTGGAGGTGACGCTTTTCTGAAGGACTATGTCCAATTGAGAGAGGACGCGGCAGAGAGAGGAGGGGTGGGTGAAGGGAAGATGGCATGAGGTGAGAGGAAGGGAAGGACGACGTGCGGTGATCATTAATTACGATTCATGTCATATCATCAAAATGATTCTGCATAGAATAGCAATGAAGATGGAAACAAAATAATGTCTGAAATCCATTTTCTACTTTATTATTATTATTATTATTGCTTTGTATACAGCCTTTTGCTGCTTGTTGTATTATTGCTGGGAGTGTGACTGTTCTGCTGATGCAGTGCCCCCCGTTTCCAGTAAGCTGGTACTCATTTTGCCGACCTCGGAAGGATGACAGGCTCAGTCAACCCCACCTGGTATTAATTCAACAGCCGAGCAGGATTTTAACTCAGGATCCTTGGATCCCAAGCCAACCACTCTCACCATTAAGCAAACAGCAGGCATATATGAAGGATACCTTTAACTTTACAGCTTGTCTTCTCCATGCATGCAGCAGTTAAAGAAATAAAATGAATTCATTGAAAAAATGACTTTATCCACAATAGAGTTGCTGCTTAATGCAGAACAACCCTGGACATATCGCAAAGTTCAATTCCCTGTGTAATAAACACTGCAGAAAATTCGCCATTTTGCCTGCTCGTCTGTGCACGTCATGTGCTCATTGGTTAAGGGTCCGCGCAAACGTTATAACTTTTTTGTGGAATGTCCCGTTTTTCACCAGATTTGCTTTGAGCCCCCATGGAACACCTCGGGAAACCTCCAAAGATATAGACACAGATCTGGCAGACGCCATGGATAGGCAGTCCCTTTGGGGGACAGGGCGTGAGGTATTGCACTGAATGCATTAAATCATACAGCTCAATGAAGCTCGTTAATTTTGTTACGTTCCTCATTTTTTTGTTTACTCAATATAATTTTCCAAAGAGTAGAAAAAGATAAGTTTAATGCTTTGGAAATTTCATTTTTTGGAAAACACATTTTCTTTTGTATGTATGGAGGAGGCAACACAGCCTTGCTTGCTTAAAATAAATAGGTATATCGGTTTAGTGAAAAGATTCGTTATTTCTTTAAATTATCAGATTTCAAAACAGATTTCGACAATTCTTTAGTCCGGACGATATCCGATCCTAAAAAGCGAAATAATATTTTAATTATATACTTTAATTGGACCTTGAGAGTCGATCGTGGAAAATCGTCTCACGTAATGCATGAAATTGCTCCAAGCTCCTAATTTGAAAACTTGTAGTACTTACAAAAGCGATGTACACAACGATTCATAGCTATGATGAACAGGCATTCGATATGAGTAAGGAAAGTGAAAAATAACTTAAGAAATTGTTGCGGCCTGTTCCAAATCAAGGTAAAGTTGAGCAGGCCAAAAAACATGGCGGCTTCATACCCCAGTGAGGTTTCCCAGGAAACGCCTAAAGACCCCAGACAGCAAGGTGGCCAAGGATCGCCTGATGAAGGATATAATTAAATAAGGCATCAATTATCTTCAAAAGGGGTGTTTTAATTAACCCAAACAGGCAATTTTCACTCTTACACTTCCTTGGAGTTTCCTTGGTATGTTTGCAAAGTTTCAGGCTGCTAGGTTTCATGGTTTTGGAGTTATGGAGGACACACGCACGCACGCATGCACGCACGCACACACGCCACGGTCTTCTTATAATAACCTGGACCAGCAATGCGTCTACTCGCAGCAGTGAGAACTGAAGTCACCGGAAATGGCTCAGCGGCCATGTTGCGTTGCCACTCGCTAGTCGCGCGCAATTCAAAAAACCTGTAGATGCATTAAGAGTTTTAACTATTTTGCCGTATTTTGAACCGGTAACGTAAAATGCCACAGTGCGTGGCGTTCGGATGCAAAAATAAGTCTGGGAAGAGCTCCACATGCACCTTTCATCGGTAAGAATGCGATTATTGATGCTTTTTTTTTCTCTTCAATCGTCAATCTATTTTTAGAGTATTATTTTAAGAAGTTACAATTTAAACGCTAAACGCCAGTATAACAATCTAAATGATGGCAAAGTACAGTCGATAATTTGAAAGAAAATGTAAAAAAATGATATTATCCAGGAATACGCGGGATGTTTTCCAGGCGTCTAGAATTAAAAAAATTTTCGGGATTCATTCCCCCCATCGACCGCCGTGGCTGCGTAAATAGTTGGGCGGGTAGCTCACAATATTTGTCCATTTGGGGCACAGGCCTCCCTATTCCGAGGGTCCTGGCTCCCGGTCCACCTAACCCGATTTACCCCCAAAATCATTTTGCTTCCTACGCGCCTTAGGGTTAGGGGTCGTATCTATCTTGATATCAGAAATCTACCTCCACTGACGCCAATTGTAGTACCCATCCTTCCATCCCTTCAATGCCAATAATCGAAAACGTCATTCGGATCTTTTTTCTCCAGATTCCCTAAGGATGAAAAGTGTGCAGACAATGGTGCCAGGCGCAGAGAAGGGAACACTTTACACCAACGCCCGGTGTGACATTACTTTGTAGTGAACACTTCCTGAACTCCGACTTTGACAGTACGGGCCAGGAGAACGGCTTAAACAAGGCGTCATACCAAGCGTCTTCAAATTTCCACCTCATCTCCAGAAGGTTAGTATACACGATTTATTACAATGGTCTCCACTAAAAAATACATATATTATAATACAAATATTATATATTTATTTTGATACAAATATTTATTTGACACATATTAAATTGTTTTGAATCTATAAAAGTTTTAGAATTGATTTTGGGTGGAATACCCGGAAAAACGACCTCCTTTGCTGCCAGGATTTTTCTATGAATTTCTGTACGATTCTGACTGTGTCAGACGATGCAGGTTGTTTTGTATTCGTGCCCAAAAATTAATTCTAACACCTTATTTTATTAATTCATCCACATTCAAAATGTTTTATAAAATGAATAAATTCCCGGGAAATCAAATTTAGCGCAATTTTCAAACTTCATGGACATCCTGTATATGCAATTAAATAAATGGAATCCTGAATCAGAGTGCTCCAATTGTGATTCTATCAAGCGGTTCGCACTGTATTGAATTTACCACTAAAATTCCGAATTATCAGTTTTCTGTTCACCAGTTAATTCGAAATTTCGATCCGATATTAATTATGTTATTTTCTACACAGAAACCGATACATCGGAAACCACCGGTTGACAGACACCTGGCCCCAGAGCCAAAATTCACAGCTGCGCCAGATTCACCACCAAGGCCTCGACTTCAGCAGACCACACGTACTGCGCCATCCGAGTCCCGTAAAATGAAACGGAAGCTGGGTACGGCAACCGAGACCATTGAGAACCTGAGGAAAAAACTGAAGGTTACGCAGCAGAAAACGCGAAGATTGAAGAAAAAGTAGAGAATTAAGCTCTGTCGTTGAAGAACTAAAAAACAAAGGGATGGTTTCGGAAAATTGTGTCGAGATACTGAATTCGACATTTTCTGGGGTACACTGGCGGTTATGAGTCGAATATTAAAGAATCAGGCGAGCGGAAAGAAATCCAGGCAAGAATACGATACTGTGATCAAGTCATTCGCCCTCACGCTAAATTTCTATTCTGGAAGGCCTACGACTATGTACGGAGGTATTCGATCTCGCTCTACCTAGTCCTTCAACGATCCGAACCTGGTACAGTGCCATAGACGGATCACCGGGATTCAACCAGGTAGTATTTGACGCATTGGAGGCGAGATTTAAAGAGGATAGGAGTACGCTATGTGCCCTAATGTTGGACGAAATGTCACTGATTGAATCAGTAGAGATGTCTGGTGACAAAGTGCTAGGATATGTGGACATTGGAGCAGGTAATCTGGACGATACCGCGCCACTTGCTAAAAACGCTTTAGTAATTATGTGGTCGCGGTGAATGATCATTGGAAAGTTCAGTCGCCCACTTCTTCATCAATGGTTTGACTGGTAAAGAACAGGCCAATCTTGTGTCTCAGTGTTTACTAAAGCTACACGAAATTGGAGTTAATGTCATCTCGCTTACCTGTGACGGGCCTTCAGCGCATTTGACAATGTTGAAAGAGTTGGGCGCAAGTATCAACCCGGATAATATGAATTCGTCGTTCCTCACCCAGCAGATCCTCACAAGCTCGTTTGGGCATTCCTCGACGCGTGTCATATGTTAAAGCTTGCAGGAATTGCCTCGGCACACTGAAGACGATGAGAGACAGTTCTCAGAGGGTCATCTCTGGAAATATATAGAAAATTGTATGAACTGCAGAAACAGGAAGGACTACGGTTGGCAAACAAACTTAGTCGGAAACATATCAAATGGAAGACAAATATAATGAAAGTTAATACGGCTGCTCAAATGCTGAGTTCAAGTGTCGCGGATGCAATTGAGTTCTGCGCGAAGAGTTGAAACTACCTGAATTTCAAGGGAGTGAGGGAACTTGCATCTTCATCCGCACACTGGATCAACTGTTCGATCTGTTGAACTCCAGGAACCCTTTGGCACGCAACTACAAGGCACCGACCGATGCATCCTCTGCGAGGCAGCTTTTTTGCCATTCCTGGAAAAGACAAGTAATTATCTCACGACCTTGACTAATACTTCTGGTCAACTCATGACAAAGACAAGACTTAAAACAGCATTTATTGGGATTCTGACTTGTATCGTAAGCGTAAAAAACCTCTATCTGACATACGTCCAGCCCCAAAATTCATCTTTAAAGTATTTCTTACATATAAGCTCAGCCAGGACCACATCGAGTTGTTCTTTGGAGCCGTCCATGTAGCATTGTGGTGGCAATAACAATCCAACAGCCAGACAGTTTATCGCAGCGTACAAGTTTCTTCTGATGCGGCATGATATCAAAGCCAACAAGGGGAACTGTTCAGCCCAGGAGCAACACGCATCCTCACAGCTGCGTCATTCAAAAATATCACTAAGAGGGCTGTCCCAGATAAGACGCAGGATATGCTCATAGCCAGACGCTACGACTTGCAGCTCCGCCAGCCAATGACGAGTCACCACGATTATGCCGATATTCCACCATTTAACAAACTTTCTGTGTTCCTGGAGTCAGTTGTAACCTATATTGCAGGATATGTGGTTAGGATGGTTAGCGGACACTCAAATGTCAAGATTGCTTGCTGGCTCTCACGCAGAATGATAATGTCAATTTACCTGCCTATAGGCTGATTGCTGTTAAACAAGGGTGGCCTTACCGTTCCATCATCAAGCGTTGTTCAAGTATGTGAAGCCACTGATAATGTGTTAAGAGAATGCTAGCGGTGACAAATGGCAAGATTCCCCGTGATAGTTACCTGAAATCTGCAATCTCTGCATCAGTGTTGGCAGAAGTAGGATCGAGTGATTTGACTCGCTTAGTGATCACATGTTTGAGACGGAGACAAACTGTAATCATGATATTTCTCTCATACAGCACATCTGTGATGCTTACAAAGATTCGTCTCCACCATGTTGTTCAACCATGAACACTGGATTGAAAGATAAACCCATCAGGAAAAAATTCAGCAAACTGATCCTATTTGCACATCAATAGTTTACTAACCATTTGCATTGAAGTGTTTCTCCGAGGTTCGACATATCTTATGTTTCAACCTACTGCGATTATAATAGTTGATCGTCATCTTCTATAGGTCAATGCATATTAAACCAGTCTCATTAGTGTGTAGATTATAGATCATGTTTATTAAGGTTGTCCAATGTCTGTTCAATGTTTTCATGATTGATCATATATATATAGGCCATACAGGGTAGCTTTAAGCTACTCACATAGGGGGTAGCTTTAAGCTACCCACTATGCGCTATAATATATTATCAATCATGAAAACATTAATGAGACTGGTACTGGTTCAATATGCTTACCTACTACAGAAAGCTACCCTCTATAATATACACATATTAATAGGAGGCCATAGGTTAGTCTGTAGATTAGAGATCATATTTATTAAGGTTGTCCGATGTCTGTTCAATGTTTTGATGATTGGTCAATATATTATTAATTATAGGCCATAAGGCCTATTATTATAGGGGGTAGCTGAAAGCTACCGCCTTATGGCCTATAATAATACAAATATTATAGGCCATAGGGGGTTAGCTATACACATTACATTGATTATCATCAGATCATATGACATATGATATGATAATCATTCATGAGAATTGTGAACCTTGTACTCACTCACCTTATTGATTCGTGCTGCAGAGCTTATATTAGCTTGGTAGTGATAATAGGCGGCGGAGACTGTTGTTAGTGAAATGAAAATCCTGTTCTTCTTATTAAGCTGTACAAAAATGTTGTTTCCAGCAAGAAATTCGGCACAGATTAATATATTCAATCTGTGAATTCGGATTGCAAACGCAACATGGCGACTTCAGTCGACCTCTGACTTCAGTCGACAGAGGCCGTTGCTGGTCCAGGTTATTATAAGAAGTCCGTGACACACGCACGCACGCACACACACAGCGTTTTATTAGTATACTAGATGACCCGTGAACCCGTTGGGTTCCCGTTGTGACAGCGGTTGATAACAAAAAAATCATTTCAAGAGAGAGAAAAAAAACAAGATAGCTCCAGCGAACGATACCGCTCAGGTTGTTTGCATTGATCGAATTCTCCCGAAGAGTACTTGACTGAATCGGGAGTTTATTTTTAAAATAATTTTTTCGTTGCCCGATTTGAACGAAACTTGATACTGCACACCGCAGGAAAATGGTGAGTAAGGTGGCCCTAAAATTTTTGCACTATCATGTCCCGTTTTGGCTGTATTTCGGGAACATACATACATACATGATGACAGTTTTAGAAATGTATATATATATATATATGACTGCCCCAATTTACAATCGTGCCAACATTAAAATGCATGTCATATTTAAGTTGAGCACCATCAAACAGTTGCCTGCTGTTTTTGAAATGCAACCCTGGAATCCGTTAATGTCCATTCACATGCTAATCCAAACAGTTATGACATCCAGCTTGCCCCTCTAAAGGACGATGTTATATTTTTCATACATATTTGCCCCATACGAATCAATGCAAAGCACCAAGTTTGTCTTTTGCTCAGGAATCAAAGCCTGATTATCTAAAATGTATTTCCTCTGCTTCTGAGTCATCATGCCAGCTCATATGAGTATAAAAATAGCATGACAATACATGAAATGACAAGAAATAAAAAAAACAAGAAAACTAATTACATCATTTAAGTCATCACACATCAGATGCATTGTTTGCTTTTCTCGAATGTTTTTTTTCCCCAAAGACAAACAGAAAGCTCACGACAAAAATACCTCCATGATGACTAGACAGCAGAGACTTAATGGCAAAACCAACTTCAGAACCCACACTTGACATGAAGTTATACTGCTGGCCCTCAGGCCATTCCACCGAGTCCTTCTCCATAATGTGCAGGAAAGCACTCAGAGGGAAGATGAGACTCAGGTTTCGAATGAAATCATGAAAACCTGGTATCCAGAGTGTGCTAGCTCGGGCATGTAGTCTGCACCTCGAGGGAATGCTTGACCTTTTTTGTTTCATTACTTCGTTCCTCCTCTCCCATGCCTTCCATATTTTCCATGTGGTCACAGGAGGCTCGCAACTTTGTCTTGCAGTGCAGTAGACCAGCAGGAAATGCTTACCTTGCTTAATATGAAGGTCAACCGTTAACCTTTGTACAATTGGTCTGGCTGGATCAAGAGATTGCTATTCAAAAAGCAAAGCACAACATGATCTTTGGAAACTCTGGTCATGGTTGTACTTCATGAGATATTTCCTGATTTGTTTTAGTAGTGAGCCTTTCCACCAAGTCATGAGAATTTTTGAAAGTTTTCTCAAGTTGTGAAGTAATTAATTTATCACGTGCTGGGAAACACCAGGAGAATATAGTTGGTTTACAGATCCACTTCCATTTGTAATGAATAGATGCGACGCTGTTCCCAATTAAATCTTGATCTTTTAAAAAAAATAGGACTATTAACACAATAGATACGAAGAAGGGACAATCTAAAACGAGGAAGCAAGAGTAGGTAGGTGGTTTCGACTTATACATGTGCTTGAGCATACAAGCACCTGGTGTCAAGTCCGCAGCAAATGGCTGCCAAGCTGTCTAGGTGGCAAGGTCTGACTTGTGTTAAGTCCTGTCCGTTTGAACGTGTGCATTTTCAGGGAAAGGTGTAGGAGGTGGTCTTTTGCTTGAATGCCTTTGAAGTTGGAGTACCGCCTTTTTGCAAGGCCTACGAGCTGGAAAAACACGCAGAGGTTTAACACGACAAAATGTTTTCCATTTGGCCGCCATACGTAGCCACATGGTCCGCCGAGCCGTGGCATTAATCGGAGTCAGGTGCTGGCGTGGACACACTCCCACATCTCATGAACTGACCCCTGTGATACCATGTGCAGAAAACCATCTGTGATTAAGAAAAAAAAGCTGAAGCCAATTAGTTTTCTTTGTACATACAAGAGAGATGTACAAGTATGAAACAAATTGCCACCAGTAGTTATTCAGCAAAAAAGTGAAGGGACAAAATGAAATCTATGAAGAGCTTAAAGATGAAACCAAATATTATCATAAACTTTCATTACCTCCACTGCCGGAGGTGAGGAGGTTATGTTTTCATACCTCTTTGTCTGCTTGTTTGTTTGTTTGTGTGCAGGATATCTCAAAAGGTTGTCGATGGATCCGGATGAAATTTGGTGTGCAGGTTGGGTGTGTGACAAGGACAAACTGATTAGATTTTGGTGAAGATCTGGATCCGATACTTTTTTAAAGTGATTCTTCACCATTGATTTTGGTGAAGATCAGAATCTGGAACTGGATACGAGAATTATTTACTTTTTTAAGTGATTCTTCACCATTGAGAGATGGGGCCAAAAATGATATAGTACTGCATGGCATGATATTCCAAAAATGTATTGGACCCGATATGTTCTCATGGATCAGGCATTGCGTGGCGGAGGTACGCGCTCTACCGAGTGCCCTTCTGGTTTTACTTCTGTTATTATTCAAAAGTTGTCGCTATACCATTATGAAATACTTTACAATGCAATGAGAAAATAGAGTTTGCATTTTAGGCCAGGCTGTAAATTTGAACAGGGTATCGACTTCATCATACGGAGGAAAGCAGGTCTTCATGGACATTTCTCCAAAATTGGTATTTATCACCTCAGCCATCGAAGGTGGACGGAGGTTATGTAGTCACTCCTATTTGTCTGTGAACAGGATATTTCAAAAGGTTGTGGACAGATTTGGACGAATCCTGATGGACAGGTTGCGTGTGAGACAAGGACGAATTGATTAGATTTTGGTGAAGATCCAGATTATTGAACTTTTCGTGATTCTTCACCATTGAGAGATAGCGCCAAACCGATATATAGCATGATATTTCAAAAAGTTGGGGATTGATTATGACAAAACTAGGTGGATGAGTTGGCTAGGTGACAAGAACAAGCTGAATAAATTTTGTTTGATGTCCGAATGCAGATCTGGCCTTTCGGTGAAATACAAAAACTAAAATGTTCAGCCTGGCAGAGGTATGCACTCAACCCAGTGCCGTTTTCTTGTTTATTTATTACATACAGAGTCGAGGCTCATGGAGGAGCGAGAACACAGAGCAGAATGAAAAGAACAATGGAAATATGGGGGTAGTGGGGTGGGGTGAACAAGAGCAAGGGGAGTAGGAAGAACACAGGGGGTGAACAGGCTGGATACAGGTACAAACTCTCAATCACAGAAGTAGAAAGAAAGTCAGGAGAAGAAGGAGGAGAAATGGAACAACGAGGAAAAAAAACAAAAACGCTGCAGTTTATGTTCTTTTTTACCTATCGGTCCATGTCCTCATGTACATGGGTTGGCAATATGCGGAAAATAACAAAACTAAAACAAATTATACAGGCTGCACTTCTCTTTGAGCAAGAACACACACACACACACACACACACACACACACACACACACACACACACACACACACACACACACACACATACTTCGCACAAATTCACACCAGACCATGCAGCTTTGTTTTCATCTAAGTCTTTAATAAAATCTGCAAGCACTTTCAAAATAATCTCTGCCATCCTTTAACAGGTCTGAGCATCGCTCCGCTCTGGTCTGAACTCATGACGTGCTCACGTGTCAGGAAGCTGTCCGTATTTACATGTGGCACTCAGGAACCGGTGCCCCAGCGCCAGACATCTGAAACACAGGCCGCTGCCTGCGACTGTGCTTGGGATAGGCTGGGCATACGCATCACTGCAGCAATGAACCAAATGTTTAAATTTACATATCATTACATCGGTCAACAAAATCTCATAGTCACAGTAATGTACAAAAATAATCAATGAAGCAGTGTAAAGGATGTGCTGTACATCTTCTCTTTGATGTAAACGCCAATCAACTCAAAACAGAAGGCCAATATGGTTCGACTCAAATGAGTGAAAGAGGACCACAGGAGTACCTCTGACTTAGTAATGCCTACTGCTTTGGACTGCAGTGACAGCTCACACTTCACAGGCGCTGAAAGCACACACGACAAGAGCTGCAGGAGCAAGTTAAGAAGGTAACTTATTGGATAATTTTAAGCAAAGTCAGTCCCTGGTTTCGGAGGTGGTGTCAAGGAAAACAATGTGAGAATTAATGAGCAACGGCCCTGTCGGTTTTGCATTTCCCTTGCATCCACAAACAGATATGACGTGAAACAAATGACGATAACATTATGGGGGTTTGTACTTTTTGTCGCCTTAGCTGAGCAGAATGATGCAAGAATGAATTCCTTATCATCCGAACATAGTAACAGATTTAATTTCAAATCTCCGGGGTCTTCTCACATCACTGTCCATCGGTATACTTATTGCTCGAGAACCGGATTCATTGGAGGAGCAGAGAAAGGCTCCAAGTGATGTTTCAGATCACCTTTTTTGGAGCAATCCGATGATGAACTACACACAGTAAAGCTTATCGTTATGAAGTAAAGTTTTGTGTCATTTGGAAGATGTTATCAGAAGAAAATATCTGGGAGGGGAGTGAGGGTGTTCACAAGGAAGAAAATATAGCTCCTCGCGTGTTCACAAGGAAGCGCTCGATCAGAATCGAGAGTATGCGATATATGGACACCTTATGTCAAAGAAGAAATGCAATGCAGTAAATTATTATCCATTTTAGGTGAAAAAACAGAAAAACAAAACAAATGCACAGCAGACACACACAGAACGTAAATTAAGTGTTTAAATGTTTTAGATGTTGAGAATGTGACCAACCGTAAAGGTCATCTGGATGAAAACAGAGATCTAGCTGAGCACATGACCCTGCAGTCTGAGAAATAAAATACATTTTATGTAACATGTGAACACTTTAACACAAGTGCTTTAAAAATGTTACACACTTAAACACGTCGTGTTAGCCATGCACCAAATTCTTGTATTACAAAATATATCTTTAGATATAACAACTCAAAAGTATTTCACAAATATTGGAACCTTCGATCATTATGGGGATAATGAAACGGTAAACAATTACGAAGTCCTGGCAAAAAAAAACTATGAAAATAAACATAACCGTCACCGATCAAAACAACTTTTCTTTTGCACTAAAGCTGGAAAAGTCAAACAATTCTTTATATTGAAAATTATGGTTAAGTACAAGTGCTTGGCTCTTTTGTGTTTGTTAGAATGACAGACAAACAAATGCTACAGCGATTATGTACAAAGCATAGCTGAACATGTCAAGTTCAAGTACAACCCATAGCAACACAACTCATGTAAGGAGAGCAGACGAGGACCTTGTAAGCGTAGAGAGGAGAGCGGGTGGATGATGTTCCTGCCAATAAATACAAGCTTAACTGAAATGATCTCTTCCGGTAGCACACCTGTGTTCTCACCGACAAGGTATTTTAATAACGCGTCATGGTCATTAGTCCAAGGTGTCCATCGTTCGTTACAAATTGGTTGCTTTGTTAAGGGGAATGGCAGTGACATCATTGCATGCTCTTCAATGAAAGGATTTCCATTGTTTGAATCCACAAAGGCATTGGCTCAGTTTGTAACTGGCGGGTCCAATCAGGGTCGATCACGGTCTGCAGTTGCGCGTGCGATTCCCTTACCATTAATTATTGTAAAACCTATTTCAACATTGGTGTTACTTCTACGTGGGGCTGAATGTTGATTTGATTTGATCATCTTCATTCGTCGTTCTCTAAAGATATAGGTGTGCTTCCACATGCTTGATGGAATTATGAATGTAAGGCCAAATTGCAAATTGAAGTCACTATGTTTAATTGTTTTTACTGAATTTTGATGATTAATTATTACCTGTAAAACTTGTATCGACATCAGAATTAAATTTGAAACGAAAAGGCGATTTTGAGTTTTTTACAACGTGTAATGAATTTAAAATGTTGTTGTTTGTCTTTGGCTGCTCCCGTTAGGGTTCGCCACAGCGGATCATCCGTTATGATCCGCATACTGATTTGGCACAGGTTTTACACCGGATGCCCTTCCTGACGCAACCCTGGTCGCCTCTTACGACACAGGGATAAGGATTGGGTTTCGCCATGATTCCGGCTGCCCTACACCCTCTCATAGCACGGCCCAGTGCGGAGCTCCCGTCCTCAAGCGATCCTCCAACCCAAGCCTCCGAGTAGCCGGATTACAGGCGCACGCCACTATGCCCGGTAATGAATTTAAAATAGGTATTGCAAATAATTTGGTGAAATAAATTGTCTGAAAAGGGCCTCGGCCCAAGCACAAGAACACATAAAGACTTGTATGTGAGATTGAGTCAAACTGCGTGTTACAGTTTCTGTCTGACGAAAAAAAAAATCACGCACACACATGCCAGCACGCACGCACATACTCACTCACTAATTTTTCAAACATCTACATTACATGAATTGTCCTTCAAGTTTTGAACATATTTATGGGTTACTTAATGGTATGTGAAGATTCTTTGTGTCTCTGGGGTGAAACAGCATCCTGAACTGGTTGTAATTTCAAGGAATCATTTTTGGATATGTGTGGAGAAGATACATCACATCACATCCTACTTTGTAAGAGAATATTTTCAAATGGGAATCACAGACAAAGTGGGTGGTC
>CM068955.1:140110850-140130850 GCA_035128595.1 Eptatretus atami | reverse complement strand
AAAATCCAGAATCACTGCACACCTTCACTCATTTGTTCTTCTTTTTTTTGGCCACGTCGCATTGCGAACACTGGCTCTAAGAGAGCTCCGCGTTGTTCTTCTTCTTCTTCTTCTTGTTCTTCTTCTTCTTCTGGTGAAGCCAAAACCTTTAGGACGCGGCTCTTGGACACATTTGTCCTTGTTTTCCTGGCTGTGGAACCAACTTCCACATTCTCTTCAATCCCATTCTTCACTCCAAGTCTTCAAGATAGTTGTTCACCACCATCTCTAATCACCCCCCATCCAAAACCAAGATCTTTTCCACCACCATTAACCCCTTCACACCTCCAAAAAATTTCCAGTTTTTTCCCTCCTGAGAGTTTGTTTCTGCATCTATCTTATCCACCCCATGCATTTTCACCTACCCCTCATCTTTTTTTTTACCTGTCTCCATTGTCATCAGTCTCCATCCATCTTATCCCTCGGCTCTGCTGTTGGCATTTTCTCCTTTCCTTTTCTGCTGTTCCTTTTGTTCTGTTGCGTCCTGATTCATCATATGTTCCAGCTCCTACAAGAGCCTTGACTCTGTATATGAAAAAGAAAAAAAAGTCCTTTGATATGGACGCAGTTGGTGGGAGGACAAGGGACAGACCAACATTGAGGTGGAAGAGATGATGGAGAGCGAGCGAGATTGGAGTGGCAGTAGACAGTAGTCCAGAGACTGGATGTTCACAATATTGTGGTGTGGAGAAGGATAACTCATGTGGTGAGATTGAATGTGGGCAAAGAACATAGTAGAAGTAGTAGTACAGTATAATAAAAAAAGAAATAAAAAAAACTCATAAAAATGATTATTTATGCTACACTGAATTTAGTTTAGGATGCATGTTAAAACTAATGGAAATAACACATGAGAATTGACAACCGATTATGTGCTCCTGAGGTTTATTTAACAAGGGCTCAAGAGAGGAATAAGCCGCTTGTCTTCAAAGAAATGTGATTAGCCAAGCAAGAACTATTTGAGATCAGATGATTAAACCAGAGTAAGCTAGAAGGGCACTCGGTAGAGCGCGTACCTCCGTCACGTAATGCCTGATCCACGAGAACATATCGGGCCGAATACATTTTTGAAATATCATGTTATTTCTCGTTTTTGGCCCCATCTCTCAATGGTGAAGAATCACTTTAAGAACTAAATAATTATCGTATCCGGATCCGGATTCAGATCTTCACCAAAATTGAAACAATTCTTCCTTGTTACACACTCAACCCGGCCACCAAGTTTCGTCCGAATCCGTGCACAACTTTTTGAGATATTGAGCTAAATAACATTTTTAGCCCGATCTCTCAATGGTGAAGAATCACTTAAAAAAATTCTAGTAGTTGGATCCGGATCCGGATTTTCACAAAATGAATCAGTTCCTCCTTGCCACACAACCAACCTGCCCACAAAATTTCATCCGGATCCGTAACACACTTTTTGAGATATCCTGCACACACACACACACACACACACACACACACACACACACACAACACACACACACACACACACACACAGACAGACAGACAGACAGAGAGGGGTGATACCATAACCTCCTTCACCTTCGTTGGCGGAGGTAATAATTAATTTATTACAATGGCAACAATCTCTCTCCATCCATCATCCATCGGGACCAGACTCTGTGCAGAGCATTGGTGCTGCCGAAGCAGTCTCCTTGACTCTTGGACACAATCATGGACGGGTTGCCACTCCGACACAGGATACTCAAATGGCTCAAACTCCAAGCAAGCTGGTACTCATTTTGCCAACCTTGGAACGATGACGGCTGAGTCAACCCACCTGGTATTAATTCAATGGCGAAAAGGATTGAACTTAGGAACCAATAGCCCAAGCCAACCACCATAACCATTCAGCCAACACCAATCATCAACAATCACAGGTATAATCTCTATGGCTGGGTTACATTGGTTCATCCCAGTCAATCTTGGTTCGAGGATTGAAATGGATAATGGATGAAAACGCACATTAAAGAGTACGAGACAGATATACTCAGAAATCATATGTATGATGTAGAATGTATAAACTGTTTTTGGAAAAACGGCATGATAGACACAAGTGTCCTCCACTTCTTCTTCGATTTGTAATTTGGCTTTGATGAATAAAAGATTTTGAACATCCATCGATAAAGTGGTGTTGGCTTCATGGTTTGGGTGGTGGTTTGGGATCCGAGGGTCATGAGGTCAAGCCCCGTTGGCGCTGAATGAACACCAGTGGGTTGACTCAGCCTGCCATCCTTCCGAAGTCAGCGAAATGAGGACCAGTGTAGCAGCCAAAAGGCTGCACCCGAAGGGAAGGGTTATTGACGGATTTATTAAATCTGGTATTGGTGTGGCACAGAAATGATGGGCCGAATGGCCACCTCCTGCGCATAATTTCCTTGTAATCCTTGTTATCACATACAGGACAAACATTAGTTGACATCATTGTACTTTACATGAATTTAAACGACATTAGTAATCAATAAACAAACACAAAGGGTGTAAAGGATTTGAACCTGGGTTCCCCACTTCATGAGCCAGGGGTTATGACATGCACGTGACTGGAACATGAACAAGGCAACTCAGACTGAAAGAAGAGCAGCACATCCAGCACCAGGAAACTTCATGATCATGATCTTGTGAATGCAAATTTGACCGGGATGAAATCACGAACTTAGTCTGCTGGTTTCATCATGGATGAGACACCGCCGTGCCACTGACGCAGCGCCGTATAGATTATGAGGGTATTTTCCCAGGATATCAGCACACGTCGCCCGATACTTTTCGATATATGATGTGGGATCTTTAAAGCGTGCCAGCGGATGCTACCAGATTGGACAGACTGCTTAATGTCCCTCCAAATGATGATGGAAGTACGTTTTGTCTCAAACCAAGTTTAAAGCATTTCCTTTCGCCAGGATTCGGTATAACAATGACTGATTGGGTAATGCATTTCACACAAGCACCCTGACTCAACATGTAAGTTGATTTCAAAGCAGATATGAAACGGCAAGTAAAGTGTGACCTTGAGGAGAACTTTTACAAACTGGAAAACAATTCGGTATTTTGAAAGCCGATGGAACAATTAATAAAAACGAATTTGATGTAAGATCATGTTCAACTTGGTAGGAATAGAAAAAAAAAAAAATTAATAAATCAAACTCCATTGTCAGAAAATTGAATTGCAATTCGAAGGAAGGAATAATAAAAGCATGAGAAAAGCGATCTAGCTGACATTTACAATTTTCAATTGAAGTAAGACATTGATGTATCGCTCCTTGAGCAGTAATCTAAAGAAAAGGTACAATATCAAGTGTACACAATGTAGGACAACACGGATACAGAGATGGCTTGAGAATGGACATCACAACTGAGCACATTTACAAAGACACGGAGGAAGAAAAGACACGCATGATACTTAAGATATCTCTGGAGAACACCGTCCTACATAGTCAAATATGAATTATAAAGTAATGGGAACATTTGAAGATGAGTTTAATGGAAATGCAATTATTGGATCCCTCGCTTTAGTTTCAAAGATGTACACCTTGAGGGTCGAATTAATTCATTGGTGCTAGCATATAAAGGAAGGAGAAAAGAAGATAAGTAACAATAATCAAAAGTCAAGAAAATACTGCTGTGGTTTGGGGAGGAGGGTGTGGAGTGTGTGGTGTGGGTGGGAGATAGGGTTGTATGGTAGTATGTGGAAGTGTGGAGTATTGGCTGAGGGTAGGGAGGGGTAAGTTGTCGGTGTGGGGTGGGAGGTTGGAGTTTTGTTGTACATAAGGATGTAGGGTGTAAGGTGTGAGGTAGGGGTGTGTGGTGGGAAGTGTGGGGGTATTTTAATGCAAAAGGTATAAATAAGAGAAGAAAGGAAGCCAAATGGTATATAATGTCTGGTTATAACAAAAATATATAATTGTACAACTGCCGTAATTGCTTGTTTAACAAGTAAAAAAGACATAAAATGCCATAGCTCCCGTTGTTTTAGTAATTTTGTGGTATGGAGTTAAAGGGCTAGTCCATATTTATGTACAACAAAAATGGCTGTCAGTCGACCAGTCAGCCATCTTTGATCAGATTGCAAAATAAAGTGAGGGGCACGTGTATGTCATCATGTACTGTGCTTGTGCCAAGTTTGAACAAGATCGGTAAATGCATGTCCGAGAAATGGCTGAGGGCGTGTTCGACACCAGGTTTTTTAACAACGAAAATGGCCACCAGTCGGCCATCTTGTATCTATAGAGTTTAATAGAGTTCTAAAGGGTAATTCTAAAAGGTTCTAAATGGTAATTCTAAATGGTTCTAAAGGGTTCAAAAGGGTAATTGTATGGAGTTCTAAGGATAATTCTAAATGGTTCTAAAGGGTTCTAAAGGGTAATTCTGGAGAGATCAAAAGGGTAATTATAAATGGTTCTAAACGGCAATTTAAAATAGTTCTAAAGGGTAATTCTGAATGATTCAAAAGAGTAATTCTAAAGGGTTCTAAAGGGCAATTATAAATGGTTCTAAACGGTTCAAAAGGGTAATCATAAAGAGTTCAAATGGGTAATTCTATGGAGTTCTAAAGGATAATTCTAAATGGTTCTAAAGGGTAATTCGGGAGAGATCAACAGGGTAATTCTAAATGGTTCTAAAGGATAATTCTAAAAGGTTCTAAAGGGTAATTCGAAATGGTTCTAAGGGGTTCAAAAGGGTAATTCTATGGAGTTCTAAAGGATAATTCTAAATGGTTCTAGAGGGTTCTAAAGGGTAATTCTGGAGAGATCAAAAGGGTAATTATAAATGGTTCTAAAGGGTTCTAAACGGCAATTGTAAATAGTTCTAAAGGGTAATTCTGAATGATTCAAAAGAGTAATTCTAAAGGGTTCTAAAGTGCAATTATAAATGGTTCTAAACGGCTCAAAAGGGTAATCATAAAGAGTTCTAAAGGGCAATTCTATAAAGTTATAAAGGGTAATTATAAATGTTTCCAAAGGGTTCTCAATTGTATTTCTAAAGGGTAATTATAAATGGTTCTAAAGGATAATTCAAAAGGGGTTTAAAGGGTAATTCTAAAAGACAATTCCAAATATGCCTGGTGTTGGCTTAATTCTAAATGATTCTAGGGGTTCGAAAGGGTAATTCTAAATGGTTGTGATGGGTTCAAAAGGGTAATTATAAATTGTTCTAAAGGGTAAATTTTAATGGGTTCAAAAGTGTAATTCCAAATGGTTCTAAACGGTTCGAAAGGATAATTATAAAGAGTTCTAAAGGGTAACTCTAAATGCTTCCAAAGGGTTCCAAAGGGTAATTCTATATGGTTCTAAAGGGTAAATTCAAAAAGGTTCAAAATGGTAAATTTGGAGGGTTATGAAGGGTGATTTTAAAGGGTAACTGTAAAGGGTAATTCTAAATGGTAATTGTAAAGTGTAATTCTAAATGGTTCTAAAGGGTTCTAAAGGGTAAATTCTAGAGAGTTTAAAAGGGTAAATTCGGAGGGTTATAAAGGGTAATTATTCAGTGTCCTAAAGCGTAATTCTATAGAGTTCCTAAATTGGCAGCCGTAGTACAGAAATTGTGGGTGAAGTCCGGTGAACTGTCCAACGAATGTGTGTAACCTGCACACATGCACAGCTCCTTTATAGTATAGATAGATAATTAATCGATTTACATGGTTACAAAGCTAATAATCGATTTACTTAGAACAAATATGACTTCCTTAAATTACATTTACTTGCCTGTTTTAAAAGCCTGTGTTTTCTTTATTGAGGAAGAAGAAGCAGGACATTGATCTTCAATTTAGCAATTCCAACAGTAACATTTATTATTCTACGACAACAGGAACCCTTTACAAAGACATGGGAGGAGCACACAAAAGGAAATATAGTTATACTTCTCAAAGCAAAAGAAGGATTCATAAAAGTACATGGAAACAGCACACAATCACCAATCACAGCCATTGCAACCACAAATACGACATAAAATATCCATTTCCATATGATTGCTTCATTTTACATCCTCATTGACACTCACAGATGCATATACACAACTAGAAGGGCACATGGTAAAGCGCATATCTCCGCCACGCAATGCCTGATCCACGAGAACATATCGGGCCCAATACATTTTTGAAATATCCTGCTAAATATGTTTTTTGTCCCTATCTCTCAATGGTGAAGAATTACTTAAAATTAAATTCTCATATCCAGATCCGGATTCGGATCTTCACCAAATCGAATCAATTCGTTCTTGCCGCACACCCAACGTGTGTGCCAAGTTTCATCAGAATCCGTCAACAACTTTTTGAGATATCGTGCTATCTTTAGACCTTTCTCTCAATGATGAAGAATAACTTTAAAAATTAAAAAACTCATATCCGGATCTAGATTTGGATCTTCAGCAAAGTCAAATCAATTTGTCCTTGTCACACTACCAACCTGTCCACCAAGTTTCGTCCAAATCCGTCTACAACGTTTTTGGGATATCGTGCCATATAGTTTTTGGCCCTATCTCTCAATGGTGAAGAATCACTTACAAAATTCTAGTAGTCGGATCCGGATTCGGATCTTCACCATAATCTAATCAGTTCGTCCTTGTCACACACCCAAACCTGTCCACAAAATTTCATCCGAATCCATCTGCAACTTTTTCAGATATCTTGCACACAAACAAACTGACAGAAAAGGGTGAAAACATAACCTCCTTCACCATCAGTGGTGGGGGTAACTTGAGTTCATAGAACACGATACCCCACACTTCAAGTTTAAGTATATACTTCAATTTCAATAAAATGACAATTTTAAAGATCGTTTAAAAAATTCCATAAATTTAGCGCCATTGAAGCAGTATTATACATCACACCCGACTTAACATATCCAAGCACTGCTGAACTGGAGGTTCTTGGAAATGACAGGAAGGCGATTTGTGTTCTACAGTGTTCAAGCATATAATTCAAATTAAATAAAATGAAGATTGCAAAAGTCGTATAAATAAGTTCCGGAATTTACCGCCATTTCCACAATATCTATTACACCACTTTATATAATATGTTACATTAGTTCTTCATGTCTGTTGTTTGTGTCCTTCATGATGTCCTTAAAAACAATAACTTTCCTGTTTGGATGATTTTCAATTTTGTTTGACTGCCAAGTGGGCAGACAGGGTAAAAAATTTATCACACTCCTCTCTGTGCATGTGTGATCAGGCAAAATTCAGAGACAAAGTACTGTAGACAAATAGAACATTCAATTTAAATATGTTGTTCCTCGATCATAAACTGATGTTTCCAGACAGACAGACTGACAAGAACCAATTGCTTAAGCACACTTTTCATTTTGGGCATGAAGAATCAATAAATTATATATTATATATATTATTATATATATATATATATATATATATATATATATATATATATATGAGGCCCGCGAGGAGGAGTGATGTAAGCGACATTTTTAATGATATGATGATGATAGGCTCGGATGATAAGTAAGGGTTATAGTGGCTATATGGCATTAACTCCAAAATGGCCGATGTGTCCCTTACATCATCCTCCTCACGGCGCCTCATATATATATATATATGAGGGCAGTGAATAAGTAACCTTAAAATGCGATATAAATTTGAGAATGTAATGTGTGTAGTTGTAGACGACATATCTTATATCTATGGGTGAGTCATGTTTTGCCTGTTTGAGATCTGGCAACATTGAGTGCATGATGTCAGTAGAGCAGTTCCAAGATGGCGTCTCCCTTAGAAGCATGCACCAGGGAGGAGAAACGTTCTATCATCCGTTTCTTGAGAAGTGAGGGTGTGAATCCCAATGAAATCATCGGCTGAATGAAAAGGCAATATGGTGACGCATGTTTATTGCTGCAGCAGGTGTACGACTGGGACAGGAAGTTTAAAAGTGGAGTTCTTTCAGTTCTGGTGCGAGTTGTCTTGGCACCCACCTTGCAGACACTTTGCGGAACCCCAGCACATTGTGAAGATATGGAATGCTGAACCATGGCTAATGTTCAATTCGGAGGTTTAGTCAATTTATATATGTAAGGTTTGATTTGAAAGCATCATTAAATAAGCTCAGGTGGCATCAAAATGTGAAAATTTTGGAGTGAGGTGGGGGGGGGGGGGGTGGAGGAGGTTAATACTTTTGTAGGCCACTGTAATTATGTAAATGATTCTTTTAATTAATTTACTTTTTACATATTAATTATGTAGATCTTTCCACTGAAGGTTTTTATTTTGTGAGGAATTAATTGTGTTGTACAAGATAATGTTCATGAAAACCCATTTATCATTTTCCAGTTCAGTACATTTCTTATTGAGCCTTGTTTTATTGAACTCCGTAATTTTTTTATTTCAAGATTGAGGTTGGTTGAAGGATTAAATGACAAAGGGTAAAAACACAATGTACTGACACTGGTGCAGTGGGGCCACAGTAGATCACAACAAGAAAGGGAATGAGTGAACAGGAAAAGAGAGCAGAGGGGAGGGGTGGAAACTCATAAGTAAGAGGGGTTGGGTTCAGTAGGGTTAATGTGGGTAGAAAACATTTTGTGTAGTGATGGCCGGGGATGACATATGATGGTGGTGCACAGTTTTCCTGAACCGTTGAAGGGAAGAGTGCGTTTGAATCATTACAAGAAGGCAGTTCAACAAACGGGAGAAAAGACGAACAAAAGAGTGGAGTTGAGCAGAGGGCCTGGAGTTTGCGAGTTTAACTAGGAAGGGGTTACTGAAAGACACTTGTGTCCTACAGGAGCTGAGAAGGGTCGTAAGGCTGCTTGGGACTAATATGACTTCAAAGTGGTGCTCAAATGCTGAGTTGCAGCTTTCACTTTAAAATATCTCTCATGGAATAATTTTATCATTTTAAAATAACTATCATGGAATAACTTTGTCTTCATCTGCAGTCCACAATTTCAAAGTACAGTATATCTTTTACTCTTGTTTAAAGTGATTAAACGAGTCCACAAGGATAATACCCATCTTCTTTATCAAACTAGAGGGATGCGATCGGAGATCGCTGATGGTTCCTGGTATAGCCAACTCGTAATTGCCAATTGGTAGCACTTGAAATTCTATCTCATAATGAAAACAAATGTATTTTTTTTCTTTCCAAAAGGTGGACAGCAAGACTAAAAACACTTTAATGCCTCCCTCCAGTAACCATAATAATTATATATTAAATAATGGGGGAAAAAACATGCAAATGGAAAAATATTTAAATTGACAAAAAAAAGAAAATTAAATACTTTAATTTTTTTTGAAAATTGAAAAAAAGAAAAAAAATTGAAAAATCAAGAAATTCAATATTTGAAAAATTAAAAAAGTAAATAATTGAGAATTGGGAGGGGGGAGAAATGAAAATTCGGGGGAAAAAAAATTGAAAATCAAAAAATTAAACAATTAGGTAATTAAAAAATAAATAATGGAAAATTATTCTTCAAAAAGCGGAGCACCAGAGACACCAAGACTAAACACTTAATGCCTCCCTTTGGGAACCATAATAATAAATGTCAGGATCTAAAATCTAAAATCTAACACATGTCAGGATCTAAAATCGATTACCGTAAAGGAATACAAAACTTATAATTTCTTTATCATGTTTAGTTCAACCAGGTTGCTTGTCTTAATTTTATCAACGACTTTGGAATAAATTTTCCTTTTCTGAAATCTCCTCCTGACAGGATTATACAATTCCACAGGATATTGTTGTTTATTTAGCTCTTCAACAAAGCCAAAGTCTCCTTTGCATCATTAAGCTTTTCAAACTAGGTCGATTACAAGTCTCAGTTTCAGTCGAAAACCTTTAAGTTTTCTTAGAAACCAACATCCTAATTCTGGACACCAGGAAATTGGCAAATTACACATCTTTTTATCGGATTCATGTTTCCATGTCGCATTCAAACTTCACCAATATTATTGCTCGGCCTGTGCCAAGGTATAAGTTTTCCATCTTCATCTTATTACCTCCACCGCTGAAGGTGGAAGGAGGTTATGTTTTCACCCCCGTTTGTCTGTTAGTCTGTCTGTCTGTGTGCAGGATATCTCAAAAATTGTGGAGGGATTCACATGAAATTTGGTGGACAGGTTGGGTGTATGACAAGGATGAACCGATTAGATTTTGGTGAAGATCCATATCCGGATACTCCAATTTTTAAGTGATTTTTCAACATTGAGAGACAGGGTTAAACCGATTCATAGGATGATATCTCAAAAAGTTGTCGACCGATTCGGACGAAACTTGGTGGACAGGTTGGGTGTGTGACAAGGACAAATTGATTCGACTTTGGTGAAGATCCAAATGCAGATCCGGATACGAGAATTTTTTAATTTCTAAAGTGATTCTTCATCATTGAGAGATGGAGCCAAAAACGATATGAAGCATGATATTTCACAAATGTATTGCCAAAATATGTTGTAATGGATCAGGCAATGCATGGCAGAGGTATGCGCTCTACCAAGTGCCCTTCTAGTTAATTTTGTTTCAGGCAGAGAAGAAAAAAAAAACCTATTAGTTTTCATTCTCCTGGAATGCCATCTATATATAAAGGCATGTATTTCAACAGACTAGCAACCAAGGCTCATGGAAGCAGAATGGCAAGGGGGAAAGTCTCACGAGACACCAAGTGGGTGAAGGGAAAAAGGAAAGAGAATAATGTATGGATGCACCACATTACAAGGGGAGGAGTTGCATGGAACGGGGTACAGGGTTTAAGTGGGTGTAGACGTGTAGTAAAGCACAGGGGGGGGGGGGGGTGAGCAAAGAAAGACATGATGCTTTTGGGTGGCAGTGAGTAGCTGACTTGAAGGCCTGGAGGGAAGATAATTAGACAGCCTCAGTTTGACAGGCAAGAAAAGATGTGGATAAAGGAATGTAGTTGAGTATGAAGTTTAGATATGGGGAGGGAAATAAGGTGTGTCTAGAAAAATGCATAGCACAGCTGGACAGAAAGGGGTTGGGCAGAGAGGTGAGAGTAGAAGGAACAGACATGAATTGAGCAGGAAAAGGACTGCAAGATCACCAACATGCTTGCAGTGAGAAACAATCAGACCCTGAGACTCATCCTCTTGTTATGAGATGCCAATGTCATGGAGGGCCTTTGATCTCATTGCCTCAAGAGGGTCAGATTGGGGGAGAAAACGCATGTTCTAGAAAGATTAACAGTTGCATATTTTCTCAAGATTGGCAGAGAGTAATGCTGTCATAATCTACCAGATAAAGCTTGAGGAACTATCCTGCACATGGTGGAATTGTCTGAAAAGTGATACAATGGATTCTCCACTGATAAAGAGAAGTTATTAATGTACACCTATAAAAGGATTAGTCATGGAATTCTGCCTTGAGAAAAAGAACACCATCCAGTGTTCTTTGAGAAATTTGATCGCCAGTCCAAGAGGACGATTGAAACCATTGGCAGACAAGTGAGAACAATAATGACCACAATGTGGTCACAACCTGTGACATATGGTAAATGAATTACATTAACATACACTACAATTTTCCCCAATTTATTTTATATCGTTTTTATTACTAGTGCGGGCCCGTAGGTGCGTGCCCGTATGTGCGTGCCCATACGTGCGTGCCCGAGGTGCGTGGCCGTACGTGCAGAAAAAAACAAACAATTGTGACGTCATTCGTGACGTCATAGCACCGTGTCCTGTCATTGGTTGGCAAATAAATGGCCATAAGTTGGGAACCGCTCGTCCGATTAATATCAAACCTTGAAAAGGCACATCCGCGGGTCCCCGGCAAATATTCCTGCAAGTTTCAATCAGATCGGACCGGCGGTTGTCGAGAAACGGCGGTCGCAGACAGACACACACCACACACACACACACACACACACACACACACATTGCTGGAATTATAGATAGATGTATGATGTGAATGCAAAAACTGTGACTCGATTGTAGAGGTAAACAAAATGGACATTGGTTAATAGCATTACGTAACGCCACTGAAAACAACCCCGCCCCCCCCCCACCCTATCACCACTGTACATACACATTTGAACATACACCATCCACCCCACCCCCGAGCATTATGTAATTTTTGAACAGCCTCTATGTGTACGCAAATTACGGGTGGACGTGGTGAACTTTTAGTTTACTGTACATTTATTTTACATCGAACAAATAAATTGTACACAAAAGTTGAAGGGGGAAAACTTTCAAAAAAACTCGTAAATTGAGCAGATGACTTTTGCCAAGTGGAAATGCACTTTTAATCATGAGTGAAGCACATTGTACTCAGTTGTGGAAGAGGTAACAAAAGACGCATGTGGACCGCATCGCATGGAAATCAGACGCAACAAATCCGGGCAGTGTACTATATAATCAGTAGAGGTCGACAGGCGTGACATCTTTGGCCCACCTGAAAACCAAGATGGCAGCCATATTATTTCCTTTGGGCGACACGGTGGGTGGAGTCAAGCGAAAAATGTGGGTGGGGTCTGGAATCTGTATGACCAATGGGTGCATATTTCAAAAATCGACCCCCAACAAGAACCACCACAACACCAACCATGCGGAGCTCTTGCAAAAACTGCAGCATGTCGCCGGTAAAAATGAGAAGATTGCCAGACAGAAGGAAAGGCAAGGGAGATACCCATTGGAATGGACATGATCCCTTGTTTGAGATTGAGGACATCCATCAATTGTTAACATTGTCGAAGCTGCAAATTTACTGACAGAAGCGGTGACAACTCTGATGCTCACTAATTTGTAAATTATCAAGAACTGGAAACATGGTTATTTTGAGAAATCCATAAAGGAGTCAACTTATGAATCAAGAGAAACTGAAGAAAGTCTGACGAACAAACCGAGCACCAATTACGAGTGGGACAAAACACGTCTCATCTCAATAATCGTCAAGAGAAAAGTGTATCGACCGCAACATCTAATTGTCTCAAAAGAAAATGTCCCAAATCACTATTTCCAGTAGCATTTCTCCACAACAGCTCGGCTGGGGCAATTTGGATTTAGTGTTCCATGATCAAAGAACTTCTGAGCACCAGGACTCTTCTGAGCATGAGACAAGGGCTCTTGTGTGCAAAATGAGCGGTGAGTAAACAAATTTTTAAACCCTGCCCATATTTTCCAACATTATCCTACGTTCAATGTCAATAACCAGAGACCAATTTGTTGGTCAATGCACCTCTATCCTGTCGGTTAAATCAGCAAAAAAAGAAGAGGCTGCATTCATCAATTTGATTTAAACACGAGATTTCAAATTTTTTAGTCTCTTTTTATCCACTCCCATCAGGAAACTTTCCTGTGTTGAAAGTTGCTGAAGCTAGTAGTTATAAAGTCAAGACTCCCACTGTGTACCGTTATCACTTTCATCCAAGTAGGACCACATGAGATCATCTTAAATCTTGTAGTTTAAATCGATAATTTAACAAATTCAGATCTTGGTTTCACTCCCCATTATACAGTATATGACAGAGCAGGATTAATTTTAAAAGTACCTGATTGTGGTGGGGCATGTTTGTGTGTGAAGCAAACCATGGAGGAACTCTTACACATGCACAGTTTTGCACACGCACACGCACACGTACACGCACACACACACACACACCAATTACCAAATATAGCACACCCACTGCCTTGGAATGAATTAAACTTTAACTTGCATGAAACTGCACAGCACAAGTTATTATAATTGCGAGGTTGAGGAGTATTGCTAAGCTGTGCACTTTGTTGCAGATGTCTCTTTTCCCAAGCTCTCTTTTCTCTTTCTCAATTCACAGCAGCAATCAAAGCTCTATTCCCACATGAACCCTCCATTTCCAAGGCCATCTTGCACGATGTTTGCTTTTATGTCAAAGCACAGTGCTTCCCACACATTGCGGCTAATAGTGTCCCACATTTCTCTGCCTCAATTTGCTGTGTCCCAATTTTGCTATTTCCATCTGTTACGCTGTGCTCGTCTCTGTGACACGCTGTTTACTGTCTAACTAAACATCTCAAAATTGCTCGATCAACACCATGAATCTGTGCCCTGAACTGAGAATATAAAATGAAATGGCTGAAAATATGAAATTAAAAAAAGATTGAATTGAGAATATGAAGAAATGAAACGGCTGATTGAAAGCCTGCAGCAGCTCTCCAGCTCAAAATCGCCTTGACTTAAGTTATTTATTTTTTAAAATTCTAAAGTTTTTGGAGTTCTAAAACATATCACATCGAATGTATTATATGGTATCAAGTACAGGACTATGACAGAGCCTTTTGGAGGGAGTAGAGTATTGTGTGCTACCAACCTGATCAACCTTCCAAAGCTCCACAGGTGTGGTTGCAAAATATCAAATCGTTTTCATGACCGACAAAAACTATTGTAACGATAACATCACTCTTAAAAAGTGAGAGATATTCGTTGGTTGCTGTTATTCTATTTGTGTCAATGTCAGACATTGTAAAATGGTTTTATCCTACTGGGAACACCACATGCTGATTGGAAAATAAAGAGCTAGTGCGTTTTAGTCCAAAGTGTTTTCATTAGTGGCATTGTATCCTTTGTCTGTGCCAGTCACTCTCCAGATGTAATTTCTAGGCAAACAAACACACTCAAGGCAGAGCTCATGGGGAAACGCAGAGTGAGCGGAGACATATGATTATTCCCCACGTATTCGTTTCTTACTGCAGGGATACTTTGCCACAATGTTCTGCCCTCTTTTACGATCACTTATAAGGAAACGTTTCATATCAGACAAGGAAAGAAGGAAGGAGGATTAGACACTGGATGTGAACCGGTTAAATTGCACTGAGTGGGCGTCTTTGGTCGGAGCTTATTATTTCACAAGAACAAAACATTACAGATCTCCTGGTGTGTGTACTTGACTATGATAAGAGCATAACTTTCTGTTTTGTGTTTAATGGAATTTGTTGCTACAATGCTTCAGCTTTGTGGAATAAGATATTATAGCCATTTCAAAGATCATTGTAACAAGCCTTTTCTGCGGTATCATGACCTTTCTGTCCTTTCTACGGTATTTATAATTCTCTACGGTCGAATTGCATAAGATGGAAATACAAATTTCAACCTAATAAATAACTCTGAATCATGTTCTTTCTTTCTACTGCAGTGCAGGGGGTTCAGTTGAGTTTAAGAATTTGTGATGATGATGTTGGTAAAACTCACTCAAGGGCCATGCGTGCCACAGCATCCAGGCTTGTGTAGCCAGCTGCAGTGAAGTTGTCCGTGTACCGGCCCATCTTGATGGCTTCCAGCCAGTCTCCCACTGAGCCGAAAGCCAAGAAGGCTGGGAGTGCAGGATCGAGGTATGGCCTCGGAGACCTGAAAGGCACAGGAATGTGGTACTGGTAGCTTAGGGTGTTTTTGCTGTTGTAATTACCCTGCACTCGCGAAGCGAAAAGTGGGGTTAAGCAATTGGTCACGTCCGTGTGCTGTATGCACGCACGTATGTGCATGCGTACGTACGTGTCTGCATTTTAAAAATTCATTTTTTCAGCAACCGTTAGTCTGATTGACATGAAATTTCCCAAATAGGTGTACCACCTGCATATTTTTTTCAGTCATAATTATGATGTCATAGGTCACGCAGTCGAGACGTCATCTTGGAAAAACCAAAAAACTTTGCATCTCTATATCTCCAAAACCGCTCCATGGAAAAACTGAAACATGGCTCATTGTCAAGTACTCCCCGTGGGGAATAAGATGTGTTAATGATGATGTCATCGCGTTTTTTCATTATGATGTCATAATTCGACAAATGCAATGCTTGATTCGATAAGTAATGAATATATATATTTTTTACAACTGTTGGTCCAATTGACACGACATTTTGACCAGAGGTGCGCCTCCTCCTGCAGGAACACATAATGAAAATTATGACATCATAGGTCACATGGTACAGGCGCCATCTTGGAAAACCCGAAAAAAATTGCACCTCTATATCTCCGAAACCGTTCCATGGAAAAAATGAAACATGGCTCATTGTCAAGTACTCCCGATGGGGAATAAGATATGTTACTGATGATGTCATCGGTGCCTTCATTATGACATCATAATTTGACAAGTGCAACGCTTAATCCGGTCAGTATGAAATTTTTTTTATCTGCAATTGTTGAAACCGCTAACCGATCAATGCAAAACTTTAACTAATAGATCAACTTCCCATGGGAAATATAGTTTGATAAAAGTAACATCATCAGTCACTGGTCTGGCACCATATTGGATCAAAGAAAAAAAACCTTTAAAAAAAACAGAAGAGTTGGCTTGCACCAAGTCCTTCTCAAGACTGCACAGCGTAAGTATTCTATTAATACCAGCTAGTTATTACTTAGAACTTGTTAATTTGATTGATATTGCTATTATTTGAAGAAAATCACTCATCGTTAGGGCCGCAAGACCCACCGTGGTGTCCCATTGGCCAACACTGATAGTGAGGCAGGCGTACGGATTAGCCGGTCAAGTGCAGCCACCATGTGGATAAACTTGGGCCTCAGTGTCCGTTCTTGCTGCCAGCAAGCTAGCATGAGCTGATGCAGAGCCACAGGGCAATCCATAGGGGCCGGAAGCCGGTACCCTTCTTCAATGGCCTTGATTACCTGCACAGATAGAGTAAGCCAAGTTTACAGCAGCATACAACTTGTATATTTAGAACATCGTTGTTATTTGTAATTCGGCTTACAAGTTAGTAGGCGAGAAGCCTATTATTCTTGCTGGGGCATTTAATTAATATCATTATTATTTTTATTATTATCCTTTCAAACAGTCTTACAAGAAGGCTATTTTTCCTGCTGTTATTATTATCATTACTAGCAGAGTACCCACCCTATGGCCGATCTTGTTCCAAAAGTGCAACACGTACTTCTGACACACATGCTTCTTTGGGCAGTGCAAGTATATACAACAGGCCGCTGCCTTGATCGCACCCAGAAATAAAAATAACCCGGTAACATAATATGAAGCAAAAACATGCGTACTGCTTATGTGCATAGATAATACATTGTGGTTATATCACTTGGATAATTCCAATTGCATTGGCCCATAGGTTGACACCAGAAGCCTGAAGCCTAAGGCAGAAGGCTGAGGCCTATAGGTACTGTCACCTCCACAAGGCCCATGATGCCTATCGGCTCCAACCTTTCAATATATTTAATGATCCTTTTGTCACTTAGGTTGTTTCACACTGAAAAGAAAACATAAATAGAAAGGACATGGCAATTGTGAATTTGACAGTTCCGAAGATGTCTTAGGTTTACCAAAATGGAGGACGAATGATTTTTTTAAAAAGTTACAATTGTGGGTGATGTCAAACCAGCTGTACAGCCAAAGGTTATCGAGTAGACATAGAATACTGTACATACTATAAATACATACAAACACTGGCGCAATTATATATAGTGTGACAAGCTGAAGGGTGGATTGAAAGGGCTTGATTTGTTAGAGATCATGCAATGTAGGCTTTATTCAGCAAGAACAGGACAACCTGTAACGACACTGATGCATAGCTAAGTCTGTCGCTGAATAAAGCAAGCATAATAATGCTACATACATAATAATTCAACAAGAAAGAATAACGATTCATAGGCTGACTGTTGTTATCTATCCAACCACACAAGCCCGTTCAGTATACATCTTGAATATCGCCTTAACAACGGGTAATGGAAGGATCTGGATATACAACCGATGACGTTGATGTTGTTGTTGTTGTTGTTTAACTATGGGGAAAGGGAAAAGATCTCGGCTCTAGGGCTTACAATATGGAGGACTTGGAATGACAATCTATGACGACGACGACGACGACCACGACTACGACTATGATGGCTCCGACGGCTACTACTACTACTACTACTACTACTACTACAACAACAACAACAACAACAACAACAACAACAAGCCTGGTCTTGGCTTCGTGGTTAGGGTGGCTGGCTTGGGATCTTAGGGTCCTGAGTTCAAGCCCTGTTGGCTGCTGAAGTAACACCAAGTGGGGTTGACTCAGCCTGTCTTCTTTCTGAGGTTGGCAAAATGAGTACAAGTGTACTAGTGTAGGGGCACAGCAACAGCAGTATTGTTGTGTCCCAACAAAATGATAGCAACACGGCAGCCAAGCTACCATATGCAAGAAGAAGAAGACTAAAACAACATCTGTCCTTTTGTCTCTGTTTTATAGCTTCTTATGTCCTCTGTCACTATGTCACACAACGCCACCAAACTTTGTCATCATAATTAACAATGTTTTACAATTTTCTGATTCAGGTATTTAAATTTACCAACAACTCCTTTATTTCTGTTTGGCAGAGTATAAAGCAGACTTTTCTCAGAGTTCACCACGCCAGATGACATTAAAGTGTGGGGAGATTCTAACCCAACCGAGAGGATTGTTGCTGTTGTTCTTGTCTCCATTTAATCTGTTCATCACAGGATCATTGGTATTGTGGTTCTTTGGCCTTCCCATCCTATCACATCACATACCATCCTATAACTCATCCTTGATAGGTATGTCCATTATTCACCTTGTATTATTATTCCATTATATTTTAACAAATTTCTTTTGGAGATTGCCAAAACAACAAACTTAATATTTCAGTTTTGTGAAAATCATGACATCCAGTGCATATCCTCCAAATAGCTGACAGTTCAAACGTTTTGGTGGATATCTTGGATGTCATGATTTTTTTTTCAATTATATCTTTCCAGAATTCCTGAACTGATCGATACTAAACTTCAAATACATCACAAATACAATTGGAAACTTCAGGTTTGCAAAGGAGATGCATTTTTGTAAAATAAAATGACTCGCTTCACCACCCACACCTGGAGCCATTAAGTGAATGCAGGCAGGGCTGATTGCTCCCGGGACGTGCAGCAAGCAAGGTATGGGACACGATTCCAGTGCTCACACCACTCACAGTTTGAAGTCATGTAATGATTGGGATATAACCGCAAGGTTTCAGAGTCACAAGTGGATGGAAACTTGCGATGTTACCCTGAAGATACCCGAATAAGGGCAAAACCCGTCGGTAGCTGCATTTTTATTCACTTGTGACAGGATCTGACATTTGTAATTATATTAACATTGTAATTTGGTCTGCGAGATGCTCTCTTCTGGGAACTGAAGACAAAGTCCTGCATTGTGACGGTGACGTCATGTTGTTTGGCTTGGTCAGAGAACTCGGGTAAACTATATATATATATATATATATATATATATATAATACTATATGATAAATGGCTTCTAAGGCAACCATGCAATGAATGGGAAAAGGGGGAAACTCTCTGGATCAACCACGGAAAAACCCAAAACAGGAGACTGATTCCTCCCCTCCCATATAAATGTATAGGGAAACCTTTCTGACTTGAGGTCCATCAGGTCAAAACAGGAGAATGATTTTCTCCCTCTCCCATACAAGCTCATGTTAAATTAGACTGTCTCAAGACCCAAAAAACCCAAAATAGGAGAATGATTCCCCCCCCCAACCTCCCCACCCCCAGCCCCCTCTGACTCTCGGCCATCAGGCAAAAGAGGATACTGATCTCTACCCATTGAGCACATGTTAAATTGAGACTTACTGATTTCCTTTTATATTTTACATTCCATCAAAGAGTGATCCAATGAATATTTGTTCATGTTCTATTCGAGGTAATAAATTAATTTTCTGATTAATTACATTCATCACCATCGAGTATATTCACAAATATTATTTTAGAACTTAGTTCTTGGTTTATTATGTCTTTGTTGAGCAGAAATAAAATGATAACTTCTCTTAATGTTCTTGTTTGACCACCTCCTGATCACAGATCATTTGAGATTGTAGTAAATTGTTTTTCCATTGTTCAATTGATAACCATCAAAGTTTTCAGTCCATTCAAGGATATTAATTTTTTTCTTGACATCCTCCAACTTATTTGTAATTAAATTTATCCGCTCATTTGTTTTATTTACTTTTTCCCCGGTTATTTCTTCAATAAGACTTATTTGATATTTCTCACATTCGTTATGTTTCCCATTTAAATACCA
>CM068955.1:140089582-140110115 GCA_035128595.1 Eptatretus atami | reverse complement strand
TTATAGATTTGGAAACAGGCTTCAAAGTTAATTAATAAGCCAAGTTTTGAACGAGGGAGGTGTTTTCAGAGAACTTTTGTCTATTCCTTTGAAAAAAGAGGAGTATTGAAATGGATAAACCTATTTATATAGGAACATCAATTCTGACTTGTCAAGATCGTTAATGTATGACTATTACTCATATTAAATTAAAGTATAAGATTATGTGTCATTGTTATATATGGATACAGATAGTTTTATATTAGAAAATTAAGAACAAGTGATGTATATGAGGATATGATTTGATAATTTTGATATATATGATACAAAGTAATACAAGTCTGAAGTATGTTGTTTTCATTAAAGAATAAAAAGGTTATTGGTAAGTTAAGGATGAGTTGGGTGGAAAGGTCATGAGTGAAGTTTGTGGTTTGAGATCAAAGTCTTATGCTTTTACGTATATTGATAATATATAAATTGAAAGGTGGCGATAAGAAGCTAAAGGGCATAAAGAAAAATATAATCAAGGAACAATAAACTTTGAACATTATTACACTGTTTAACCTTGAAGAAGAAGAGTACAGAAAAATGAATACTAAGAAGTTATAACATCAATATTATACACGAAGAGATAAATAAGAAAGCCATTCGGAGCTTTTGATGATAAAATATATATTTAGAGAATGGCATCAAGAGTACCCATATGGTTATAAGTATAGTGTTAAGGGGCGTCTTTTACTGATTTATAAATGATTAGAACGCAAGCAATAACCAAACCAAAAGAGTGGAGATGTAATCAGCCTTGGTATTTAAATGGGAAACATAACGAATGTGAGAAATATCAAATAGTCTTATGAAGAAATAACCGGGGAAAAAGTAAATAAAACAAATGAGCGGATAAATTTAATTACAAATAAGTTGGAGGATGTCAAGAAAAAAATTAATATCCTTGAATGGACTGAAAACTTTGATGGTTATCAATTGAACAATGGAAAAACAATTTACTACAATTCAAAATGATCTGTGGATCAGGAGGTGGTCAAACAAGAACATTAAGAGAAGTTTATCATTTTATTTCTGCTCAACAAAGACATATAAACAGAACTAGTTCTAAAATAATATTTGTGAATATACTCGATGGTGATGAATGTATTTAATCAGAAAAATTAATTTATTCCTCGAATAGAAATGAACAAATATTCATTGGATCACTCTTTGAGTGGAAGAAATATATAAAAGGAAATCAGTAAGTCTCAATTTAACATGTGCTCAATGGGGTAGAGATCAGTATCCTCTTTGACCTGATGGGCCGAGAGTCAGAGGGGGGCTGGGTGGGGGGAGGTTTGGGGGGGGGGGAATCATTCTCCTATTTTGGGTTTTTGGGTCTTGAGACAGTCTCATTTAACATGAGCTTGTTATGGAGAGGGAGAAAATCATTCTCCGTGTTTTGAACCTGATGGACCTCAAGTCAGAAAAGGTTCCCTATACATTTATATGGGAGGGGGGAGATCAGTCTCCTGTTTTGGGTTTTTCGTGGTTTGATCCAGAGAGTTTCCCCCCTTTTCCCATTCATTTGCATGGTTGCCTTAGAAGCCATTTATCCTATATATATATATATATATATATTATATATAATATATATATTATATAGTTTACCCGAGTTCTCTGACCAAGCCAAACAACATGACGTCACCGTCACAATGCAGGACTTGTCTTCAGTTCCCAGAAAGAGAGCATCTCGCAGACCAAATTACAATGTTATATAATTCAAATGTCAGATCCTGTCACAAGTGAATAAAATGCAGCTACCGACGGGTTTTGCCTTATTGGCGTATCTTCAGGGTAACATCGCAAGTTTCCATCCACTTGTGACTCTGAAACCTTGCGGTTATTCCCAATCATTACATGACTTCAAAACTGTGAGTGGTGTGAGCACTGGAATCGTGTCCCATACCTTGCTTGCTGCACGTCCCGGGAGCAATCAGCCCTGCCTGCATTCACTAATGGCTCCAGGTGTGGGTGGTGAAGCCGAGTCATTTTATTTTACAAAAATGCATCTCCTTTGCCAAACCTGAAAGTTTCCAATTGTATTTGTGATGTATTTGAAGTTTAGTATCGATCAGTTCAGGAATTCTGGAAAGATATAATTGAAAAAAAAATCATGACATCCAAGATATCCACCAAAACGTTTGAACTGTCAGCTATTTGGAGGATATGCACTGGATGTCATGATTTCACAAAACTGAAATAATTAAGTTTGTTGTTTTTGGCAATCTCCCAAAAGAAATTTGTTAAATATAATGGAATAATAATACAAGGTGAATAATGGACATACCTATCAAGGATGAGTTATAGGATGGTATGTATGTGATAGGATGGGAAGGCCAAAGAACCACAATACCAATATTCTGTGATGAACAGATTAAATGGAGACAAGAACAACAACGAACAATCCTCTCGTGTGGTTAGAATCTCCCCACACTTTAATGTCATCTGGCGTGGTGAACTCTGAGAAAAGTCTGCTTTATACTCTGCCAAACAGAAATAAAGGAGTTGTTGGTAAATTTAAATACCTGAATCAGAAAATTGTAAAACATTGTTTATTATGATGAAAAGTTTGGTGCGTTGTGTGACATCAGTGACAGAGGACATAAGAAGCTATAAAAAGAGACAAAAGGACAGATGTTGTTTTTTAGTCTTCTTCTTCTTGCATATGGTAGCTTGGCTGTCCGTGTTGCTATCATTTTGTTGGACACAACAATACTGCTGTTCTTGCCCTACACTAGTACACTTGTACTCATTTTGCCAACCTCAGAAAGAAGACAGGCTGAGTCAACCCCCTTGGTGTTACTTCAGCAGCCAACAGGGCTTGAACTCAGACCCTAAGATCCCAACCAGCCCACCTAACCACGAAGCCAAGACCAGGCTTGTTGTTGTTGTTGTGTGTTGTTGTTGTTGTAGTAGTAGTAGTAGTAGTAGTAGTAGTAGCCGTCGGAGCCATCAATAGTCGTAGTCGTGGTCGTCGTCGTCGTCGTCATAGATTGTCATTCCAAGTCCTCCATATTGTAAGCCCTAGAGCCGAGATCTTTTTCCCTTTCCCCATAGTTAAACAACAACAACAAAATCAAACGTCATCGTTGTATATCCAGACTCTTCCCAATTACCCGTTGTTAACGATATTCAAGATGATATAGACGGGTTGTGTGGTTGGATTAGATAACAACAGTCAGCCATGAATCGTTATTTTCTTTTTGTTGAATTATTATGTATGTAGCATTATTATGCTTGCTTTAGAGCAAGACTTAGCTACTCATAGTGTTAGAGATCGTCCTGTTCATATCGCTGAATAAGCTACATATGCCATGACTCATAAAAATCAATCACTATAACAATCCACCTTCAGCTTGTCACACTATATATAATTGCGCCAGTGTTTGTATGTATTTATAGTATGTACAGTATTCTATGTTATTCGATAACCTTTGCTGTACAGCTGGTTTGACATCACCCACAATTGAACTTTTTTAAAAAATCATTCGTCCTCCATTTTGGTAAACCTAAGACATCTTCGGAACTGTCAAATTCACAATTGCCATGTCCTTTCTATTTATGTTTCTTTCAGGTGAAACAACCTAAGTGACAAAAGGATCATTAAATATATTGAAAGGTTGGAGGCGATAGGCCATTGGGCTTGTGGATGGTGACAGTACCTATAGGCCTCAGCCTTCTGCCTTAGGCTTCAGGCTTCTGGTGTCAACCTATGGGCCAATGCAATTGAATTATCCAGTGATTAAAACAATGTATTATCTATGCACATAAGCATGACGAGTTTTGCTTCATAATGTTATTTTGGGTTATTTTTATTCTGGGTGCGATTCAAGGCAGCGGCCTGTTGTATATACTTGCACTGCCCAAAGAAGCATGTGTGTCAGAAGTACGTGTTGCACTTTTGGAACAAAGATGGCCATAGGGTGGGTACTCTGCTAGTAGATGATAATAATAACAGCAGGAAAAATAGCCTTCTCTGTAAGACTGTTTGAAAGGATAATAATAAAAATAATAATGATATTATTAAATGCCCCAGCAAGAATAATAGGCTTCTCGCCTACTAACTTGTAGCCGAATTACAAATAACAACGATGTTCAAATATACAAGTTGTATGCTGCTGTAAACTTGGCTTACTCTATCTGTGCAGGTAATCAAGGCCATTGAAGAAGGGGTACCGGCTTCCGGCCCCTATGGATTGCCCTGTGGCTCTGCATCAGCTCATGTAGCTTGCTGGCAGCAAGAACGGACACTGAGGCCAAGTTTATACAATGGTGGTGCACTTGACCGGCTATCCGTACGCCTGCCTCACTATCAGTGTTGGCCAATGGACACCACGGTGGGTCTTCGGCCCTAACGATGAGTGATTTTCTTCAAATAATAGCAATATCAATCAAATTAAAAAGTTCTCAGTAATAACTAGCTGGTATTAATAGAATACTTACGCTTGCAGTCTTGAGAAGGACTTGGTGCAAGCCAACTCTTCTGTTTTTTTTAAAGGTTTTTTTTCTTTGATCCAAATATGGTGCCAGACCAGTGACTGATGATGTTACTTTATCAAACTATATTTCCCATGGGAAGTTGATCTATTAGTTAAAGTTTGCATTGATCGGTTAGCGGTTTCAACAATTGCAGATAAAAAAAATTTCATTACTGACCGGATAGCGTTGCACTGTCGCAAATTATGATGTCATAATGAAGGCACGATGACATCATCAGTAACAATATCTTATTCCCTCGGGAGCTACTTGACAATGAGCCATGTTTCATTTTTTCCATGGAACGGTTCGGAGATTATAGACGGTGCAATTTTTTTTCGGGTTTCCAAGATGGCGCCTGTACCATGTGACCTATGATGTCATAATTTTCATTATGTGTTCCTGCAGGAGGAGGCGCAACCCTCTGTCAAAATGTCGTGTCAATTGGACAACAGTTGTAAAAAATATATATATTTCATTACTATCGAATCAAGCATTGCATTTGTCGAATTATGACATCATAAAAGAAAACGCGATGAATCAATCATTAACACATCTTATTCCCACGGGGAGTACTTGACAATGAGCCATGTTTCAGTTTTTCCATGGAGCGGTTTTGGAGATATAGAGATGCAAAGTTTTTTGGTTTTTCAAGATGACGTCTCGACGCGTGACCTATGACATCATAATTATGACTGAAAAAAATATGCAGGTGGTAACCTATTTGGGAAATTCATGTCAATCAGACTAACGGTTGCTGAAAAATGAATTTTTAAAATGCAGCCACGTACGTACGCATGCACATACGTGCGTGCATTACAGCACACGACGTGACCAATTGCTTAACCCCACTTTTCGCTTCGCGAGTGCGGGTAATTACAACAGCAAAACACCCTAAGCTACCAGTACCACATTCCTGTGCTTTTCAGGTCTCCGAGGCCATACCTCGATCCTGCACTCCAGCCTTCTTGGCTTTCGGCTCAGTGGGAGACTGGCTGGAAGCCATCAAGATGGGCCGGTACACGGACAACTTCACTGCAGCTGGCTTACACAAGCCTGGATGCTGTGGCACGCATGGCCCTTGAGTGAGTTTTACCAACATCATCATCACAAATTCTTAAAGCTCAACTGAACCCCCTGCATGCAGTAGAAAGAAAGAAATGATCAGAGTTATTTATTAGGTTGAAATTTGTATTTCCATCTTATGCAATTCGACCGTAGAGAATTATAATACCGTAGAAAGGACAGAAAGGTCATGATACCGGCAGAAAAGGCTTGTTACACTGATTTTTGAATGGCTATAATATCTTATTCCAACAAAGCTGAAGCATTGTAGCAACAAATTCCATTAAACACAAAACAGAAAGTTTATGCTCTTATCATAGTCAAGTACACACACCAGGAGATCTGTAATGTTTTGTTCTTGTGAAAAATAAGCTCCGACCAAAGACGCCCACTCAGTGCAATTTAAACCGTTCACATCCAGTGTCTAATCCTCCTTCCCTTCTTCCTTGTCTGATATGAAACGTTTCCTTATAAGTGATCGTAAAAGAGGGCAGAACATTGTGGGCAAAGTATCCCTGCAGTAAGAAACGAATACGTGGGGAATAATCATATGTCTCCGCTCACTCTTGCGTTTCCCCATGAGCTCGCTTGAGTGTGTTTGTTTGCCTAGAAATTACATCTGAGAGTGACTGGCACAGACAAAGGATACAATGCCACTAATGAAAACACTTTGGACTAAAAACGCACTAGCTCTTTATTTTCCAATCAGCATGTGGTGTTCCCAGTAGGATAAAACCATTTTAACAATGTCTGACATTGACACAAGTAGAATACACAACCAACGAATATCTCTCACTTTTTTAGAGTGATGTATCGTTACAATAGTTTTGTCGGTCCATGAAAACGATTTGATATTTTGCAACCACACTGTGGAGCTTTGAGGTTGATCAGGTGGTAGCACACAATACTCTACTCCCTCCAAAAAGGCTCTGTCATAGTCCTGTACTTGATACCATATAATACATTCGATGTGATATGTTTTAGAACTTCCAAAAACTTTAGAATTTAAAAAAAATAATACTTAAGTCAAGGCGATTTTGAGCTGGAGAGCTGCTGCAGCTTTCAATCAGCCGTTTCATTTCTTCATATTCTCAATTCAATCTTTTTTAATTTCATATTTTCAGCATTTCATTTTATATTCTCAGTTCAGGGCACAGATTCATGGTGTTGATCGAGCAATTTTGAGATGTTTAGTTAGACAGTAAACAGCGTGTCACAGAGACGAGCACAGCGTAACAGATGGAAATAGCAAAAATTGGGACACAGCAAATTGAGGCAGAAGAAATGTGGGACACTATTAGCCGCAATGTGTGGAAGCACTGTGCTTTGACATAAAAGCAAACATCGTGCAAGATGGCCTTGGAAATGGAGGGTTCATGTGGAATAGAGCTTTGATTGCTGCTGTGAATTGAGAAAGAGAAAAGAGACTTGGGAAAGAGAGCATCTGCAACAAAGTGCACAGCTTAGCAATAATCCTCACCTCGCAATTATAATAATTGGCTGTGCAGTTTCATGCAAGTTAAAGTTTAATTCATTCCAAGGCAGTGGTGTGGTATATTTGGTCATTGGTGGTGTGTGTGTGTGTGTGTGGTGGTGCGTGTACGTGTGCGTGTGCATGTGCAAAACTGTGCATGGTGTAAGAGTTCTCCATGGTTTTGCTTCACACACAAACATGCCCACCACAATCAGGTAACTTTTAAAATTAATCCTGCTCTGTCATATACTGTAATAATGGGGAGTGAAACCAAGATCTGAATTTGTTAAATTATCGATTTAAACTACAAGATTTAAGATGATCTCATGTGGTCCTACTTGGATGAAAGTGATAACGGTACACGGTGGGTAGTTGACTTTATAACTACTAGCTTCAGCAACTTTCAACACAGGAAAGTTTCCTGATGGGAGTGGATAAAAGAGACTAAAAAATTTGAAATCTCGTGTTTAAATCAAATTGATGAAATGCAGCCTCTTCTTTTTTTGCTGATTTAACCGACAGGATAGAGGTGCATTGACAACAAATTGTCTCTGGTTATTGACATTGACGTAGGATAATGTTGGAAAATATGGGCAGGGTTTAAAAATTTGTTTACTCACCGCTCATTTTGCACACAAGAGCCCTTGTCTCATGCTCAGAAGAGTCCTGGTGCTGAGAAGTTCTTTCGATCATGAACACTAAATCCAAATTGCCCCAGCCGAGCTGTTGTGGAGAAATGCTAATGGAAATAGTGATTTGGGACATTTTCTTTTGAGACAATTAGATGTTGCGGTCGATACACTTTCTCTTGAGGATTATTGAAATGAGAGTCTTATGTTTTGTCGATTCCTAACATTTTCCATAGTCTTTCCAAATACAGCATTATTCATTAATTTATCCTTCTTTATTTTTATTTATCTTTATTATTTATCCAAATACAGCATTATTCATTAATTAATCCTTCTCAAAATCTGTTTTTGCTTCTGTTCTCCTTTTTGTATTAAAATCAATATATTTCTTTAACCAATATACCCATCTTCTTTATCAAACTAGAGGGATGCGATTCGGAGATCGCTGATGGTTCCTGGTATAGCCAAACTCCGTAATTGCCAATTCGTAGCACTGTGAAATTCTATCTCCATAATGAAAACAAATGTATTTTTTTGTTTCCAAAAGGTGGACAGCAGACCTAACAACACTTTAATGCTCCCTCCAGTAACCATGATAATTATATATTAATAGATGGGGGAAAAACATGCAAATGGAAAAATATTTAAATTGACAAAAAAAAGAAAATTAAATACTTTAATTTTTTGAAAATTGAAAAAAGAAAAAAATTGGAAAAAATCAAGAAATTCATTATATTTGAAAATTAAAAAAAGTAAATAATTGAGAATGGGAGGGGTGGAGAAATGAAATTCGGGGGAAAAAAGTTTGAAAATCAAAAAAATTAAACAATTAGGTAATTAAAAAAATAAATAATGGAAAATTATTCTTCAAAAGCGGAGCACCAGAGACACCAATGACTAAACACTTAATGCTCCCTTTGGGAACCACACTAATTAAATTCAGGATCTTAAAAATCTAAAATCTAATCACATGTCAGGATCTAAAATCGATTACCGTTAAGGAATACCAAACTTGTATTTCCTTTATCATGGTTTAGTTCAACCTAGGTTGCTAGTCTTAATTTTATCAACGACTTTGGAATAATATTTTCCTTTTCTGACAAATTCCTCCCTGGACAGGATTAATACAATTCCACAGGATATTGTTGTTATTTCGCTCTTCAACAAATGCCACAGTCTCCTTTGGCATCATTAAGCTTTTTCAAACTGGTCAGATTACAGTCCAGTTTCAGTCGAAAACCCTTTAAGTTTTCTTTAGAAACACAACATCCTAATTCTGGACACCGGAAATTGGCAAATTTACACATCTTTTTAATCGGATTCATGTTTTCGATGTCGCATCAAAACTTTCACCATATTATTGCTAGGCCTGTGGCCAAGGTATAAGTTTTCCACTTCCATCTTATTACGCTCCACCGCTGAGTGGAAGGAGGTTATGTTTTTCACGCCCCGTTTGTCTGTTAGTCTGTCTGTCTGTGTGCAGGATATCTCAAAGTTGTGGAGGGATTCACATGAAATTTGGGTGGACAGGTTGGGGTTGTATCGACAGGATGAACCGATTAGATTTTGGTGAAAGATCATATCGCGGATAACTCAATTTTTTAAGTGATTTTTCAACATTGAGAGACAGGGTTTAAAACCGATTCATCAGATGATATCGTCAAAAAGTTGTCGACAACGGAATTCGGACGAAACTTGGTGTGACAGGTTTGGGTGTGTGACAAGGACAAATTGATTCGACCTTTGGGTGAAGATCCAACATGCATGATCGGATAGAGAATTTTTTTGATTTCTAAAGTGGATTCTTCATCATTGAAGATGGAGGCAAAACGATAGTGAAGCATGATATTTCCACAAATAGTATTGCCAAAATATGTTGTAATGGATCAGGCAATGCATGGCAGAGGTATTGCGCTCTACAAGTGTCCCCCTTCTAGTTAATTTTTGTTTCAGGCAGAGAAGAAAAAAAAACCTTTATTAGTTTTCATTCTCGCTGGAATGGCATCTAATATATAGAAGGCATGTGTTTCAACAGACTGCAACGCAAGGTCATGGAGAGCAGAATGGCAAGGGGGAAAGTCTCATCGAGACACGAAGTGGGTGGAAGGGAAAAAGGAAAGAGAATAATGTATGGTGCACCACTTACAAGGGGAGGAGTTGCATGGATACGGGGTACAGGGTTTAAGTGGGTGTAGACGTGTAGTAAAGCACGGGGGGGGGGGAGGGGGTGGAGCAAAGAAAGACATGATGGCTTTTGGGTGGCAGTGAGTAGCTGACTTGAAGGCCTGGAGGGAAGATAATTAGACGCCTCAGTTTGACAGGCAAGAAAAGATGTGGATAAATGAATGTAGTTTGAGTATGAAGTTTAGACAATGGGGAGGGAAATAAGGTGTGTCTAAAGAATGCATACAAGCTGGACAGAAAGGGGTTGGGCAGAGAGGTGGAGAAGTCAGAAGGAACAGACATGAATTGAGCAGGAAAAGGACAAGACCGACCAAACATGCTTGCAGTGAGAAACAATCAGACCCTGAGATCATTCCTCTTGTTATGAAGATCCAATGTCATGGAGGGGCCTTTGATCATCATTGGCCTCAAGCAGGGTCAGATTGGGGAGAAAAACGCATGTTCTAGTAAAGATTAACAGTTGCATATTTTTCTCAAGATTGGCAGAGAGTATTGCTGTCAATAATCTAAGATAAAGCTTGAGGAACTATCTGCACATGGTGGCACATTGTCTGAAAGTGAATACAATGATTCTCCATGATCAAAAGAGAAGTTTATAATGTCACCTATAAAAGGATTAGTCATGGAAATTCGCCTTGCAGAAAAAGAACAGCGCATCCAGTGTTCTTTGAGAAATTGGATCGCCAGTCCAAGAAGGACGATCTGAAACCTTGGGCAGACCAGTGAGAACAATATGACCGACAATGTGGTCACAACCTGTGACATACTGGTAAACTGATTAGCATTAACATACACTACATTTTCGCCCAATTTATTTTATATCGTTTTTATTACTAGTTGGGGCCCGTAGGTGCGTCGCCGTTCGTGCCGTGCCCCATATGTCGCTGCCGGAGGTGCGCTGGCCGTGTGCGATAAAAAACACCCAATTGTGAAGCTCATTCGTGACGTCATAAGCACGTGTCCTGTCATTGGTTTGGCAAATAAATGGCCATCAAGTTGGGAACCGCTCGGTCCGACTTCATATCAAACTTGAAAAGGGCACATCCGCGGGTCCCGGCAATATTCCTGGCAAGTTTCAATCAGATCGGACCGGGCGGTTGTCCGAGAAACGGCGGTCGGCAGACAGACCCACACACACACAACACAACACACACACACACACACACACAAACACACACACACAAACACACACACATTCGCGGACATTTTATACGATAGATGTACTGATGCTGAATGCAAAAACTGTCGACTCGATTGTAGAGGTACAAAATGGGCATTGGTTAATAGCATTACGTAAGCCAATGAAAAACATCACCCCGCCCCCGCCCACCCTATCACCAAGCTGTAGCATTACACATTGAAGATCACACGCAATCCCACCCACCCCGACGCATTAGTAATTTTTGAACAGCCTCTATGTGTACGCAATTGGGTGACGTGGTGAACTTTTAGATTACTGTACATTTATTTTACATAGAACAATACATCTCCGTACACAAAAGTTGAAGGGGAAACTTTCAAAAATAACATCGTAAATTGAGCGATGACTTTTGCCAAGTGGCAAGTGCAACTTTTAATCATGAGTGAACGACATTGTACTCAGTTGTGGAAAGAGGTTAACAAAGACGCATGTGGGAGCGATCGCATGGAATCAGACGCAACAAATTCCGGGCAGTGGTACTGTGAATAATCAGTAGAGGTCGACAGGCGTGACAATCTTTTGGCCCCCCAACCTGAAAACCAAGATGGCTAGCCATAATTTTCCTTTGGGCGACATGGTGGGTGAGTCCAAAGCGAAAATGTGGGTGGGGTCTGGAATTGTCTGACCAATGGGTTGATATTTCAAATCGACCCCCAACCATTCACAAACAGAACACACACACCAAACTGCGGAGCTCTGCAAACCTGCCAGCATGTGCAGGTAAAATGAGAAGATTGCAGACAGAAGGTAAAGGCAACGGGAGTACCATTGAAATGGAGCATGATGCCCTTGTTTTTGAGATTGGAGGCTATCATGCAATTTTGTTAACATTGCGAAGCTGAAATTTATGACGAAGCGGTGACAATCTGATGCTCATAATTTGTAATTATCAAGAACTGGAAATAGGTTATTTTGAGAAATCCTAAAGAGTCAACTTATGATCAAGAGCAAACTGAAGAAAGTCTGACGAACAAACCGAGCACACATTACGACGTGGGACAAACAAAGTCGTCTCATTCAATAATCCTCAAGAGAAAATGTATCGACCGCAACATCTAATTGTCTCAAAAGAAAATGTCCCAAATCACTATTTCCATTAGCATTTCTCCACAACAGCTCGGCTGGGGCAATTTGGATTTAGTGTTCATGATCAAAGAAACTTCTCAGCACCAGGACTCTTCTGAGCATGAGACAAGGGCTCTTGTGTGCAAATGAGCGGTGAGTAAACAAATTTTTAAAGCCTGCCCATATTTTCAACATTATCCTACGTTCAATGTCAATAACCAGAGACAATTTGTTGTCAATGCACCTCTATCCTGTCGGTTAAATCAGCAAAAAAAGAAGAGGCTGCATTTCATCAATTTGATTTAAACACGAGATTTCAAATTTTTTAGTCTCTTTTTATCCACTCCCATCAGGAAACTTTCCTGTGTTGAAAGTTGCTGAAGCCTAGTAGTTATAAAGTCAACTGCCCACCGTGTACCGTTATCACTTTCATCCAAGTAGGACCACATGAGATCATCTTAAATCTTGTAGTTTAAATCGATAATTTAACAAATTCAGATCTTGGTTTCACTCCCCATTATCAGTATATGACAGAGCAGGATTAATTTTAAAAGTACCTGATTGTGGTGGGCATGTTTGTGTGTGAAGCAAACCATGGAGAACTCTTACACATGCACAGTTTTGCACATGCACACGCACACGTACACGCACACACACACACACACACACACACACAATGACCAAATATACCCACCCACTGCCTTGGAATGAATTAAACTTTAACTTGCATGAAACTGCACAGCACAATTATTATAATTGCGAGGTTGAGGAGTATTGCTAAGCTGTGCACTTTGTTGCAGATGCTCTTTTCCCAAGCTCTTTTTCTCTTTCTCAATTCACAGCAGCAATCAAAGCTCTATTCCACATGAACCCTCCATTTCCAAGGCCATCTTGCACGATGTTTGCTTTATGTCAAAGCACAGTGCTTCCACACATTGCGGCTAATAGTGGTCCCACATTTCTCTGCCTCAATTTGCTGTGTCCCAATTTTGCTATTTCCATCTGTTACGCTGTGCTCGTCTCTGTGACACGCTGTTTACTGTCTAACTAAACATCTCAAAATTGTCGATCAACACCATGAATCTGTGCCCTGAACTGAGAATATAAAATGAAATGGCTGAAAATATGAAATTAAAAAAGAATTGAATTGAAATATGAAGAAATGAAACGGCTGATTGAAAGCCTGCAGCAGCTCTCCAGCTCAAAATCGCTTGACTTAAGTTATTTATTTTTTAAAATCTAAAGTTTTTGGAGTTCTAAAACATATCACATCGAATGTATTATATGGTATCAAGTACAGGACTATGACAGAGCCTTTTTGGAGGGAGTAGAGTATTGTGTGCTACAACCTGATCAACCTTCAAAGCTCCACAGGTGTGGTTGCAAAATATCAAATCGTTTTCATGGACCGACAAAACTATTGTAACGATACATCACTCTTAAAAAGTGAGAGATATTCGTTGGTTGTGTTATTCTACTTGTGTCAATGTCAGACATTGTAAAATGGTTTTATCCTACTGGGAACACCACATGCTGATTGGAAAATAAAGAGCTAGTGCGTTTTTAGTCCAAAGTGTTTTCATTAGTGGCATTTATCCTTTGTCTGTGCAGTCACTCTCCAGATGTAATTTCTAGGCAAACAAACACACTCAAGGCAGAGCTCATGGGGAAACGCAAGAGTGAGCGGAGACATATGATATTATTCCCCACGTATTCGTTTCTTTACTGCAGGGATACTTGCCACAATGTTCTCCCTCTTTTACGATCACTTATAAGGAAACGTTTCATATCAGACAAGGAAAGAAGGAAGGAGGATTAGACACTGGATGTGAACGTTAAATTGCACTGAGTGGGCGTTCTTTGTCGGAGCTTATTATTTCACAAGAACAAAACATTACAGATCTCCTGGTGTGTGTACTTGACTATGATAAGAGCATAAACTTTCTGTTTTGTGTTTAATGGAATTTGTTGCTACAATGCTTCAGCTTTGTGGAATAAGATATTATAGCCATTTAAAGAATCAGTGTAACCAGCCTTTTCTGCGGTATCATGACCTTTCTGTCCTTTCTACGGTATTTATAATTCTCTACGGTCGAATTGCATAAGATGGAAATACAATTTCAACCTAATAAATAACTCTGATCATGTTTTTTCTTTCTACTGCAGTGCAGGGGGTTTCAGTTGAGTTTAAGAATTTGATGATGATGTTGGTAAAACTCACTCAAGGGCCATGCGTGCCACAGCATCCAGGCTTGTGTAAGCCAGCTGCAGTGAAGTTGTCGCGTGTACCGGCCCATCTTGATGGCTTCCAGCCAGTCTCCCACTGAGCGAAAGCCAAGAAGGCTGGAGTGCAGGATCGAGGTATGCCTCGGAGACCTGAAAAGGCACAGGAATGTGGTACTGGTAGCTTAGGGTGTTTTGCTGTTGTAATTACCCTGCACTCGCGAAGCGAAAAGTGGGGTTAAGCAATTGGTCACGTCGTGTGCTGTAATGCACGCACGTATGTGCATGCGTACGTACGTGTCTGTCATTTAAAAATTCATTTTTCCAGCAACCGTTAGTCTGATTGACATGAATTTCCAAATAGGTGTAACCACCTGCATATTTTTTTCAGTCATAATTATGATGTCATAGGTCACGCGTTCGAGACGTCATCTGTGAAAAACCAAAAAACTTTGCATCTCTATATCTCCAAAACCGCTCCATGGAAAAACTGAAAACATGGCTCATTGTCAAGTACTCCCCGTGGGAATAAGATGTGTTAATGATGATGTCATCGCGTTTTTTCATTATGATGTCATAATTCGACAAATGCAATGCTTGATTCGATAAGTAATGAATATATATATTTTTTACAACTGTTGTCCAATTGACACGACATTTTGACAGAGGTGCGCCTCCGTCCTGCAGGAACACATAATGAAAATTATGACATCATAGGTCACATGGTACAGGCGCCATCTTGGAAAACCCGAAAAAAATTTGCACCGTCTATATCTCCGAACCGTTCATGGAAATAAATGAAAACATGGCTCATTGTCAAGTCACTCCCGATGGAATAAGATATGTTACTGATGATGTCATCGTGCCTTCATTATGACATCATAATTTGACAAGTGCAACGCTAATCCGGTCAGTAATGAAATTTTTTTATATCTGCAATTGTTGAAACCGCTAACCGATCAATGCAAAACTTTAACTATAGATCAACTTCCCATGGGAAATATAGTTTGAATAAAGTAACATCATCAGTCACTGGTCTGGCACCATATTGGATCAAAGAAAAAAAACCTTTAAAAACAGAAGAGTTGGCTTGCACCAAGTCCTTCTCAAGATGCAAGCGTAAGTATTCTATTAATACACTAGTTATTACTTAGAATTTGTTAATTTGATTGATATTGCTATTATTTGAAGAAAATCACTCATCGTTAGGGCCGCAGACCCACCGTGGTGTCCCATTGGCCAACACTGATAGTGAGGCAGGCGTAGGATAGCCGGTCAAGTCAGCCCACCATGTGGATAAACTTGGCCTCAGTGTCCGTTCTTGCTGCCAGCAAGCTAGCATGAGCTGATGCAGAGCACAGGGCAATCCATAGGGGCCGGAAGCCGGTACCCTTCTTCAATGGCCTTGATTACCTGCACAGATAGAGTAAGCCAAGTTTACAGCAGCATACAACTTGTATATTTGAACATCGTTTTATTTGTAATTCGGGCTTACAAGTTAGTAGGCGAGAAGCCTATTATTCTTGCTGGGGCATTTAATTAATATCATTATTATTTTTATTATTATCCTTTCAAACAGTCTTACAAGAAGGCTATTTTTCCTGCTGTTATTATTATATCTACTAGCAGAGTACCCACCCTATGGCCGATCTTTGTTCCAAAAGTGCAACACGTACTTCTGACACACATGCTTCTTTGGGCAGTGCAAGTATATACAACAGGCCGCTGCCTTGATCCGCACCCAGAATAAAAATAACCCGGTAACATAATATGAAGCAAAAACATGCGCTACTGCTTATGTGCATAGATAATACATTGTGGTTATATCACTTGGATAATTCAATTGCATTGGCCCATAGGTTGACACCAGAAGCCTGAAGCCTAAGGCAGAAGGCTGAGGCCTATAGGTACTGTCACCATCCACAAGGCCCATGATGCCTATCGGCTCCAACCTTTCAATATTTTAATGATCCTTTTGTCACTTAGGTTGTTTCACACTGAAAGAAAACATAAATAGAAAGGACATGGCAATTGTGAATTTGACAGTTCCGAAGATGGTCTTAGGTTTACCAAAATGGAGGACGAATTGATTTTTTAAAAAAGTTCAATTGTGGGTGATGTCAAACCAGCTGTACAGCAAAGGTTATCGAGTATAAGACATAGAATACTGTACATACTATAAATACATACAAACACTGGCGCAATTATATATAGTGTGCAAGCTTGAAGGGTGGCTTGAAGGCTTGATTTGTTAGAGATCATGCATATGTAGGCTTATTCATGCAAGAACAGGACAACCTGTAACGACACTGATGCATAGCTAAGTCTGTCGCTGAAATAGCAAGCATAATAATGCTACATACATAATAATTCAACAAGAAAGAATACGATTCATAGGCTGACTGTTGTTATCTATCCAACCACACAAGCCCGTTCAGTATACATCTTGAATATCGCCTTAACAACGGGTATTGGAAGGATCTGGATATACAACCGATGACGTTGAGATGTTGTTGTTGTTGTTGTTTAACTATATGGGGAAAGGGAAAAAGATCTCGGCTCTAGGCTTACAATATGGAGGATTGGAATGACAATTATGACGACGACGACGACGACCACGACTACGATATTGATGGGCTCCGACGGCTTACTACTACTACTACTACTACTACTACTACAACAACAACAACAACAACAACAACAACAAGCCTGGTCTTGGCTTCGTGGTTAGGTGGCTGGCTTGGGATCTTAGGGTCTGAGTTCAAGCCCTGTTGGCTGCTGAAGTAACACCAAGTGGGGTTGACTCAGCCTGTCTTCTTTCTGAGGTTGGCAAAATGAGTAAAGTGTACTAGTGTAGGGGCACAGAACAGCAGTATTGTTGTGTCCCAACAAAATGATAGCAACACGGACAGCCAAGCTACATATGCAAGAAAGAAGAAGACTAAAAACAACATCTGTCCTTTTGTCTCTGTTTTTATAGCTTCTTATGTCCTCTGTCACTATGTCACACAGACGCCACCAAACTTTTGTCATCATAATTAACAATGTTTTACAATTTTCTGATTCAGGTATTTAAATTTACCAACAACTCCTTTATTTCTGTTTGGCAGAGTATAAAGCAGACTTTTCTCAGAGTTCACCACGCCAGATGACATTAAAGTGTGGGGAGATTCTAACCCAACGAGAGGATTGTTGCTGTTGTTCTTGTCTCATTTAATCTGTTCATCACAGAATATTGGTATTGTGGTTCTTTGGCCTCCCTCCTATCACATCACATACCATCCTATAACTCATCCTTGATAGGTATGTCCATTATTCACTGTTATTATTATTCCATTATATTTTAACAAATTTCTTTTGGGAGATTGCCAAAACAACAAACTTAATATTTCAGTTTTGTGAAAATCATGACATCCAGTGCATATCCTCCAAATAGCTGACAGTTTCAAACGTTTTGGTGGATATCTTGGATGTCATGATTTTTTTTCAATTATATCTTTCCAGAATTCCTGAACTGATCGATACTAAACTTCAAATACATCACAAATACAATTGGAAACTTTCAGGTTTGGCAAAGGAGATGCATTTTTGTAAAATAAAATGATCGCTTCACCACCCACACCTGGAGCCATTAGTGAATGCAGGCAGGGCTGATTGCTCCCGGGACGTGCAGCAAGCAAGGTATGGGACACAAGCGATTCCAGTGCTCACACCACTCACAGTTTTGAAGTCATGTAATGATTGGGATATAACCGCAAGGTTTCAGAGTACAAAGTGGATGGAAACTTGCGATGTTACCTGAAGATACCCGAATAAGGCAAAACCCGTCCGGTAGCTGCATTTTATTCACTTGTACAGGATCTGACATTTGTAATTATATTAACATTGTAATTTGGTCTGCGAGATGCTCTCTTCTGGGAACTGAAGACAAGTCCTGCATTGTGACGGTGACGTCATGTTGTTTGGCTTGGTCAGAGAAACTCGGGTAAACTATATAATATATATATATATATATATATATATTATTATATATATAGGATAAATGGGCTTCTATAGGAACCATGCAAATGAATGGGAAAAGGGGGGAAACTCTCTGATCAACCACGGAAAAACCCAAAACAGGAGACTGATTCCTCCCCTCCCATATAAATGTATAGGGAACCTTTTCTGACTTGAGGTCCATCAGGTCAAAACAGGAGAATGATTTTCTCCCTCTCCATACAAGCTCATGTTAAATTGAGACTGTCTCAAGACCCAAAACCCAAAATAGGAGAATGATTCCCCCCCCCCAACCTCCCCCCACCCAGCCCCCCTCTGACTCTCGGCCCATCAGGTCAAAAGAGGAATACTGATCTCTACCCCATTGAGCACATGTTAAATTGAGACTTACTGATTTCCTTTTATATTTTCTTCCACTCAAAGAGTGATCCATGAAATATTTGTTCATGTTCTATTCGAGGTATAAATTAATTTTCTGATTAATTACATTCATCACCATCGAGTATATTCACAAAATATTATTTTAGAACTTAGTTCTTGTTTATATGTCTTTGTTGAGCAGAAATAAAATGATAAACTTCTCTTAATGTTCTTGTTTGACCACCTCCTGATCCACAGATCATTTTGAGATTGTAGTAAATTGTTTTTCCATTGTTCAATTGATAACCATCAAAGTTTTCAGTCCATTCAGGATATTAATTTTTTTCTTGACATCTCCAACTTATTTGTAATTAAATTTATCCGCTCATTTTTTTATTTACTTTTTCCCCGGTTATTTCTTCATAAGACTTATTTGATATTCCACATTCGTTATGTTTTCCATTTAAATACCAAGGCTGATTACATCTCCACTCTTTGGTTGGTTATTGCTTGCGTTCTAATCATTTATAAATCAGTAAAAGACGCCCCTTAACACTTAACTTATAACCATATGGGTACTCTTGATGCCATTCTCTAAAATATATATTTTTATCATCAAAAGCTCCGATATGGCTTCTTATTTATCTTTCTGTATATAATTGATGTTTATAACTTCTTATTGTATTCATTTTCTGTACTTCTTCTTCTTCAAGGTTAAACAGTTGTAATAATGTTCAAAGTTTATTGTTCCTTGATTATATTTTTCTTTTATGCCCTTTAGCTTCTTATCGCCACCTTTCAATTTTATTATTATCAATATACGTAAAAGCATAAGACTTTGATCTCAAACCCACAAATTCACTCATGACCTTTCCACCCAACTCATCCTTAACTTACCAATAACCTTTTTATTCTTAATGAAAACAACATACTATCAGACTTGTAATTACTTTGTATCATATATATCAAAATTATCAATCATATCCTCATATACATCACTTGTTCTTAATTTTCTAATATAAAACTATCTGTATCCATATATAACAATGACACGATAATCCTTATACTTTAATTTAAATTGAGTAATAGTCATACATTAACGATTTTGACAAGTCAAGATTGATGTTCCTATATAAATAGGTTTATTCCATTTCAATACCTCTTTTTTTCAAAGGAATAGACAAAAGTTCTCTGAAAACACCTCCTCGTTCAAAACTTGGTCTATTAATTAACTTTGAAGCCTGTTTCCAAGATCTAGTAAAGTCTTATGTTTTGTCGATTCCTAACATTTTCCATAGTCTTTCCAAATACAGCATTATTCATTAATTTATCCTTCTTTATTTTTATTTATCTTTATTATTTATCCAAATACAGCATTATTCATTAATTAACCTTCTCAAAATCTGTTTTTGCTTCTGTTCTCCTTTTTGTATTAAAATCAATATATTTCTTTAACCAATGACTTTGTTTAAATTTCAATTCGATGAATTTTTCTCACTCTCAACCCAGCAGATAAATTTGTCTCAAGTTCCTTTGATGTAAAACATAACTTTCTTTATCATTTAATGTTGTAAGTAGTTTTTTCTTGGAATTTACCTTAATATTAAATGACTGTTGGTAATCACTTAACCATTCTTTTCTTTGGACTTTCTTTATCAGGGGCATAAGGTAGGTCTTTATGTTTGTTATGAAGTTATTCTGGATATTTTAAATCAACCTCAAAATAATATCAACTTCAGCTTCATCAATTCTTTTGAGAGGAGATAACAACGTCAAGTAAAACTTTTTCATATGTTTTTCTTTAACCCATTTAAGTTTTCCATAAGGTAA
>CM068955.1:140075732-140089411 GCA_035128595.1 Eptatretus atami | reverse complement strand
TTAGCCTTCTCTATCATTAAAAGCATATCTATTTCACTGATTAATTCCAAATTGTGTTTTGTCATTTTTAACATAGAACTCCAAGACAAGCCCGGGGCTGTGTAATAGTGAACGGGGTCTAATCTATAAGAATTTTTATTATGACAGACTGTTCTAAAAGATACCCATCTTCTTTATCAAACTAGAGGGATGCGATTCGGAGATCGCTGATGGTTCCTGGTATAGCCAAACTCCGTAATTGCCAATTCGTAGCACTGTGAAATTCTATCTCCATAATGAAAACAAATGTATTTTTTTGTTTCCAAAAGGTGGACAGCAGACCTAACAACACTTTAATGCTCCCTCCAGTAACCATGATAATTATATATTAATAGATGGGGGAAAAACATGCAAATGGAAAAATATTTAAATTGACAAAAAAAAGAAAATTAAATACTTTAATTTTTTGAAAATTGAAAAAAGAAAAAAATTGGAAAAAATCAAGAAATTCATTATATTTGAAAATTAAAAAAAGTAAATAATTGAGAATGGGAGGGGTGGAGAAATGAAATTCGGGGGAAAAAAGTTTGAAAATCAAAAAAATTAAACAATTAGGTAATTAAAAAAATAAATAATGGAAAATTATTCTTCAAAAGCGGAGCACCAGAGACACCAATGACTAAACACTTAATGCTCCCTTTGGGAACCACACTAATTAAATTCAGGATCTTAAAAATCTAAAATCTAATCACATGTCAGGATCTAAAATCGATTACCGTTAAGGAATACCAAACTTGTATTTCCTTTATCATGGTTTAGTTCAACCTAGGTTGCTAGTCTTAATTTTATCAACGACTTTGGAATAATATTTTCCTTTTCTGACAAATTCCTCCCTGGACAGGATTAATACAATTCCACAGGATATTGTTGTTATTTCGCTCTTCAACAAATGCCACAGTCTCCTTTGGCATCATTAAGCTTTTTCAAACTGGTCAGATTACAGTCCAGTTTCAGTCGAAAACCCTTTAAGTTTTCTTTAGAAACACAACATCCTAATTCTGGACACCGGAAATTGGCAAATTTACACATCTTTTTAATCGGATTCATGTTTTCGATGTCGCATCAAAACTTTCACCATATTATTGCTAGGCCTGTGGCCAAGGTATAAGTTTTCCACTTCCATCTTATTACGCTCCACCGCTGAGTGGAAGGAGGTTATGTTTTTCACGCCCCGTTTGTCTGTTAGTCTGTCTGTCTGTGTGCAGGATATCTCAAAGTTGTGGAGGGATTCACATGAAATTTGGGTGGACAGGTTGGGGTTGTATCGACAGGATGAACCGATTAGATTTTGGTGAAAGATCATATCGCGGATAACTCAATTTTTTAAGTGATTTTTCAACATTGAGAGACAGGGTTTAAAACCGATTCATCAGATGATATCGTCAAAAAGTTGTCGACAACGGAATTCGGACGAAACTTGGTGTGACAGGTTTGGGTGTGTGACAAGGACAAATTGATTCGACCTTTGGGTGAAGATCCAACATGCATGATCGGATAGAGAATTTTTTTGATTTCTAAAGTGGATTCTTCATCATTGAAGATGGAGGCAAAACGATAGTGAAGCATGATATTTCCACAAATAGTATTGCCAAAATATGTTGTAATGGATCAGGCAATGCATGGCAGAGGTATTGCGCTCTACAAGTGTCCCCCTTCTAGTTAATTTTTGTTTCAGGCAGAGAAGAAAAAAAAACCTTTATTAGTTTTCATTCTCGCTGGAATGGCATCTAATATATAGAAGGCATGTGTTTCAACAGACTGCAACGCAAGGTCATGGAGAGCAGAATGGCAAGGGGGAAAGTCTCATCGAGACACGAAGTGGGTGGAAGGGAAAAAGGAAAGAGAATAATGTATGGTGCACCACTTACAAGGGGAGGAGTTGCATGGATACGGGGTACAGGGTTTAAGTGGGTGTAGACGTGTAGTAAAGCACGGGGGGGGGGGAGGGGGTGGAGCAAAGAAAGACATGATGGCTTTTGGGTGGCAGTGAGTAGCTGACTTGAAGGCCTGGAGGGAAGATAATTAGACGCCTCAGTTTGACAGGCAAGAAAAGATGTGGATAAATGAATGTAGTTTGAGTATGAAGTTTAGACAATGGGGAGGGAAATAAGGTGTGTCTAAAGAATGCATACAAGCTGGACAGAAAGGGGTTGGGCAGAGAGGTGGAGAAGTCAGAAGGAACAGACATGAATTGAGCAGGAAAAGGACAAGACCGACCAAACATGCTTGCAGTGAGAAACAATCAGACCCTGAGATCATTCCTCTTGTTATGAAGATCCAATGTCATGGAGGGGCCTTTGATCATCATTGGCCTCAAGCAGGGTCAGATTGGGGAGAAAAACGCATGTTCTAGTAAAGATTAACAGTTGCATATTTTTCTCAAGATTGGCAGAGAGTATTGCTGTCAATAATCTAAGATAAAGCTTGAGGAACTATCTGCACATGGTGGCACATTGTCTGAAAGTGAATACAATGATTCTCCATGATCAAAAGAGAAGTTTATAATGTCACCTATAAAAGGATTAGTCATGGAAATTCGCCTTGCAGAAAAAGAACAGCGCATCCAGTGTTCTTTGAGAAATTGGATCGCCAGTCCAAGAAGGACGATCTGAAACCTTGGGCAGACCAGTGAGAACAATATGACCGACAATGTGGTCACAACCTGTGACATACTGGTAAACTGATTAGCATTAACATACACTACATTTTCGCCCAATTTATTTTATATCGTTTTTATTACTAGTTGGGGCCCGTAGGTGCGTCGCCGTTCGTGCCGTGCCCCATATGTCGCTGCCGGAGGTGCGCTGGCCGTGTGCGATAAAAAACACCCAATTGTGAAGCTCATTCGTGACGTCATAAGCACGTGTCCTGTCATTGGTTTGGCAAATAAATGGCCATCAAGTTGGGAACCGCTCGGTCCGACTTCATATCAAACTTGAAAAGGGCACATCCGCGGGTCCCGGCAATATTCCTGGCAAGTTTCAATCAGATCGGACCGGGCGGTTGTCCGAGAAACGGCGGTCGGCAGACAGACCCACACACACACAACACAACACACACACACACACACACACAAACACACACACACAAACACACACACATTCGCGGACATTTTATACGATAGATGTACTGATGCTGAATGCAAAAACTGTCGACTCGATTGTAGAGGTACAAAATGGGCATTGGTTAATAGCATTACGTAAGCCAATGAAAAACATCACCCCGCCCCCGCCCACCCTATCACCAAGCTGTAGCATTACACATTGAAGATCACACGCAATCCCACCCACCCCGACGCATTAGTAATTTTTGAACAGCCTCTATGTGTACGCAATTGGGTGACGTGGTGAACTTTTAGATTACTGTACATTTATTTTACATAGAACAATACATCTCCGTACACAAAAGTTGAAGGGGGAAAACTTTCAAAAATAACTCGTAAATTGAGCAGATGACTTTCTTGCCAAGTGGCAGTGCAGCTTTTAATCATGAGTGAACACATTGTACTCAGTTGTGGAAAGAGGGTAACAAAAGACGCATGTGGGACCGCATCGCATGGAAATCAGACGCAACAAATCCGGGCAGTGTACTGTATAATCAGTAGAGTCACAGGCGTGAACAATCTTTGGCCACCTGAAAACACAAGATGGCAGCCATAAATTTTCCTTTGGGCGACATGGTGGGTGATCCAAGCGAAAAATGTGGTGGGGTCTGGAATCTGTCTGACCAATGGGTTGCATATTTCAAAATCGACCCCCAACATTCAACAAACCAAACAACAACACCAAACCATGACGGAGCTCTTGCAAACCTGCCAGCATGTCGCAGGTAAAATGAGAAGATTGCAGACAGAAGGAAAGGCAAGGAGATACCCATTGAAATGGACATGATGCCCTTGTTTTTGAGATTGGAGGACTATCCATGCAATTGTTAACATTGGTCGAAGCCTGAAATTTACTGACAGAAGCGGTGACAAACTCTGATGCTCATAATTTTAAATTATCAAGAACTGGAAACTAGGTTATTTTGAGAAATCCATAAAAGAGTCAATCTTATGATCAAGAGCAACTGAAGAAAGTTCTGACGAACAAACCGAGGCACAATTACGAGTGGGACAAAACAAAGGTCGTCTCAATTCAATAATCCTCAAGAGAAAATGTATCGACCGCAACATCTAATTGTCTCAAAAGAAAATCGTCCCAAATCACTTTTCCATTAGCATTTCTCCACAACAGCTCGGCTGGGGCAGATTTGGATTTAGTGTTTCATGATCAAAAAAAAGGAAAAAACCTTTTTCCTCAGCACCAGGACTCTTCTGAGCATGAGACAAGGGCTCTTGTGTGCAAATGAGCGGGTGAGTAAACAAATTTTTAAACCATGCCCATATTTTCAACATTATCCTACCGTTCAATGTCAATCCAGAGACAATTTTGTTGTCCAATGCGACCTCTATCCTGTCGTTAAAAATCAAGCAAAAAAAGAGGCTGCATTCATCAATTTGATTTAACACGAGATTTCAAATTTTTTAGTCTCTTTTTATCCACTCCCATCAGGAACTTTCCTGTGTTGAAAGTTGCTGAAGCCTAGTAGTTATAAAGTCAACTCCCACCGTGTACCGTTATCAACTTTTCATCCAAGTAGGACCACATGAAGATCATCTTAAATCTTGTAGTTTAAATCGATAATTTAACAAATTCAGATTCTTGGGTTTCACTCCCCATTATCCAGTATATGACAGAGCAGGATTAATTTTAAAAGTAGCCCTGATTGTGGTGGGCATGTTTGTGTGTGAAGGCAAACCATGGGAGGAACTCTTACACATGCACAGTTTTGCACATGCACACGCACACGTACACGCACACACACACACACACACACACACGACAATGACCAAATATAGCCCACCCACTGCCTTGGATATGAATTAAACTTTAAACTTGGCATGAAAACTGGCACAGCATCCAAGTTATTATAATTGCGAGGTTGAAGGAGTATTGCTAGCTGTGCACTTTGTTTGCAGATGCTCTTTTCCCAAGCTCTTCTTTCTCTTTCTCAGATTCACAGCGAGCAATCAAGCTCTATTCGCGCACATGAACCCTCCATTCCAAGGCCAATCTTGCACGATGTTTTGCTTTTATGTCAAGCACAGTGCTTCCACACATTGCGGTCTAATAGGGTCCCACATTTCTGCTGCCTGCAATTTGCTGTGTCCCATTTTGCTATTTCGCATCTGTTACCGCTGTGCTCGTCTCTGTGACACCTGTTTTACTGGTGCTAACTAAACATCTCAAAATTGGCTCGATCAACACCATGAATCTGTGCCCTGAACTGAGAATATAAAATGAAATGGCTGAAAATATGGAAATTAAAAAAGAAATTGAATTGAAGATATGAACGAAATGAACGGCTGATTGAAAGACTGCAGCAGCTCTCCAGCTCAAAAATCGCCTTGACTGTAGTTATTTAATTTTTTAAAATCTAAAGTTTTTGGAGTTCCTAAAACATATCACATCGAATGTATTATAATGGTATCAAGTACAGGACTATGACAGAGCCTTTTTGGAGGGAGTAGAGTATTGGTGTGCTACAACCTGAATCAACCTTCCAAAGCTCGCACAGGTGTGGTTGCCAAAATATCAAATCGTTTTCATGGACGACAAACTATTGTAACGATAACATCACTCTTAAAAAGTGAGAGATATTCGTTGGTTGTGTATCTACTTGTGTCAATGTCAGACCATTGGTAAAATGGTTTTAATCCTACTGGGAACACCACACTGCTGATTGGAAAATAAAGGAGCTAGTGCAGTTTTTAGTCCAAGTGTTTTCATTAGTGGCATTGTGATCCTTTGTCCTGTGCAGTCACTCTCCAGAATGTAATTTCTAGGCAAAAAACACAACTCAAGGCAGAGCTGCATGGGGGAAACGCAAAGTGAGCGGAGCAATGAATTATTCCCCCGTAATTCGTTTCTTTACTGCAGGGATACTTTGCACAATGTTCCCCTCTTTTACGATACTTATAAGGAAACGTTTCTATATGCAGACAAGGAAAGAAGGAAGGAGGATTAAGACAGGATGTGAACCGGTTAAATTGCAGCTGAGTGGGCGTCTTTGGTCGGAGCTTATTATTTCACAAAGAACAAAACATTCAGATCTCCTGGTGTGTGTACTTGACTATGATAAGAGCATAACTTTTCTGTTTTTGTGTTTAATGGAATTTGTTGCTACAATGCTTCAGCTTTGTGAATAAGATTTAAATAGCCATTTAAAGAAGTCAGTGGGTAACCAGCCTTTTTTCTGCGGTATCTATGACCTTTCTGGTCTTTCTACGGTATTATAATTCTCTACGGTCGAATTGCATAAGATGGAAATACAAATTTCAAGCCTAATACAATAACTCTGATTCATGTTTCCTTTCTTTCTACTGCAGTGCAGGGGGTTTCAGTTGGTTTAAGAATTTGAGATAATGTTGGTAAAACTCACTCAAGGGCATGCGTGCCACAAAGCATCCAGGCTTGTGTAAGCCAGCTGCAGTGAAGTTGTCGCGTGTAGCCGCCGCATCTTGGATGGCTTCCCAGCCATCTCTCCACTGAGCCGAAAGCCAAGAAGGCTGGATGACGGATCGAGGTATGGCCCTCGGGACCTGAAAAAGGCAGCAGGAATGTGGTACTGGTAGCTTAGGGTGTTTTGCTGTTGTAATTACCCGCAACTCGCGAAGGCGAAAGTGGGGTTAAGGCAATTGGTCACGGTCGTGTGCTGTATGCAACGCACGTATGTGCATGCGTACGTACGTGTCTGTGCATTTTAAAAATTCATTTTTTCCAGCAACCGTTTAGTCTGATTGACATGAATTTCCTAAATAAGGTGTAACCACTCTGCCATATTTTTTCAGTCATAATTATCGATGTCATAGGTCACGCGTTCGAGACGTCATCTTGGAAAAACGCAAAAAACTTTGCATCGTCTATATCTCCAAAACCGCTCCATGGAAAAACTGAAACATGGCTCATGTGTCAGTACTCCCGGGGAATAAGATTGTGTTAATGATGATGTCATCGCGTTTTTTCTTATGATGTCATATTCGACAAATGCAATGCTTGAATTCGGATAAGTAATGAATACTATATATTTTTTACAACCTGTTGGTCAATTGACACGACATTTTGACAGAGGGTTGCGCCTTTCCTCCTTGCAGGAACACATAATGAAATTATGAGCATCATAGGTCACAATGTAAGGCCGCCATCTTGAAAACCCGAAAAAATTTGCACCGTCTATAATCTCCGAACCGTCATGGAAATAAATGAAACATGGCTCATTGTCAAGTAGCTCCCGATGGAATAAAGATATGGTTACTGATGATGTCATCGTGCCTTCATTATGACATCAAATTTGACAAGTGCAACGCTAATCCGGTCCAGTAATGAAATTTTTTTATATTCTGCAATTGTTGAAACCGCTAACCGATCAATGCAAAACTTTAACTAAATAGATCAACTTCCGCCATGGGAAATATAGTTTGAATAAAGTAACATCATCAGTCACTGGTCTGGCACCATATTGGATCAATGAGAAAAAAAAAACCTTTAAAAACAGAAGAGTTGGCTTGCACCAAGTCCTTCTCAAGAATGCACAGGCGTAAGTATTCTATTAATCATCTAGTTATTACTTAGAATTTGTTAATCTTGATTGATATTGCTGATTTATTTGAAAGAAAATCACTCATCGTTAGGGCCGCAGACCACCGTTGGTGTCCCCATTGGCCACACTGATAGTGAGGCAGGCGTAGGATAGCCGGTCAAGTCAGCCCACCATGTGGATAAACTTGGCTCAGTGTCCGTTCTTGCTGCCAGCAAGCTAGCATGAAGCTGATGCAGAGAACAGGGCAATCCATAGGGGCCGGAAGCCGTGTACCTTCTTCCCAATGGCCTTGATTACCTGCACAGATAGGAGTAAGCCAAGTTTAACAGCAGCATACAACTTGTATATTTGAACAATCGTTTTATTTTGTAATTCGTAGGCTTACAAGTTAGTAGGCGAGAAGCTATTATTCTTGCTGGGGCATTTAATTAATATCATTATTATTTTTAATTATTATCCTTTCAAACACGTCTACAAGAAGGCTATTTTTCCTGCTGTTATTATATATTACTAGCAGAGTACCCACCCTATGGCCGATCTTTGTTCCAAAAGTGCAACACGTACTTCTGACACACATGCTTCTTTGGGCAGTGCAAGTATATACAACAGGCCGCGCCTTGAATCCGCACCCAGAATAAAAATAACCCGGGTATAGCATAATATGAAGCAAAAACATGCGCTACTGCTTATGTGCATAGATAATACATTGTTGGTTTATAATCACTTGGATAATTCAAATTGCAGTTGGCCCATAGGTTGAGCACCAGAAAGCCTGAAGCCTAAGCAGAGAGGCTGAGGCTAAGGTACTGTCCACCATCCATCAAGGCCCATGATGCCTATCGGCTCCAACCTTTCAATAATATTTAATGATCCTTTGTCACTTAGGTTGTTTCACACTGAAAGAAAACATAAATAGAAAGGACATGGCAATTGTGAATTTGACAGTTCCGAAGATGGTCTTAGGTTTAGAACCAAAATGGAGGACGAATGATTTGTTTAAAAAAGTTTACAATTGGTGGGTGATGTCAAACCAGTGTACAGGCCAAAGGTTATCGAGTATTAAGACATAGAATACTGTACATTACTATAAATACATACAAACACTGGCGCAATTATATATAGTGTGCAAGCTGAAGGGTGGCTTGAAAGGCTTGATTTGTTAGAGATCATGCATATGTAGGCTTATTCAGCAAGAACAGGACAACCTGTAACACACTGATGCATAGCTTAAGTCTGTCGGCTGAAATGAGCAAGCATAATAATGCTACATACATAATAATTCAACAAGAAAGAATACGATTCATAGGCTGACTGTTGTTATCTATCCAATCCACACAAGCCCGTTCAGTATACATCTGAATATCGCCTTAACAACGGGTATTGGAAAGGATCTTGGATAATACAACCGATGAAACGTTGAGATGTTTGTTGTTGTTGTTGTTTAACTTATGGGGAAAGGGAAAAGATCTCGGCTTAGGGCTTACAATATGGAGGATTGGAATGACAATTTATGACGAGACGACGACGACCACGACTACGATTATGATGGGCTCCGACGGCTTACTGACTACTTACTACTACTCTACTACTACAACAAACAACAACAACAACAACAACAACAAGCCTGGTCTTGGCTTCGTGTAGGTGGCTGGCTTTGGGATCTTAGGGTCGCTGCAGTTCAAGCCCGCTGTTGGCTGCTGAAGTAACACCAAGTGGGGTGACTCAGCCTGTCTCTTTCTGAGGTTGGCAAAATGAGTAGAGTGTACTAAGTGTAGGGCAGAGCAACAGCAGTATTGTTGTGTCCCAACAAAAATGATAGCAACACGGACAAGCCAAGCTACAATCAAGAAGAAAGAAGACTAAAAAACCAAACAATTCCTTTGGTCCCTTTTGTCTCTGTTTTTATAGCTCTTATGTCCTCTGTCACTAATGTCACACACGACGCCACCAAACTTTTGTCCATCATAATTAACAATGTTTTACAATTTTCTGATTCAGGTATTTAATTTACCAACAATCCTTTAAATTTCTGTTTGGCAGAGTATAAAGCAGACTTTTCTCAGAGTTCACTCACGCCAGATGACATTAAAGTGTGGGGAGTATTCTAACCCAACGAGAGATTGTTGCTGTTGTTCTTGTCTCATTTAATCTGTTCAATCACAGGAATCATTGGTATTGTGGTTCTTTATTGGCCTCCCTCCTATTCACATACATACCATCCTAAACTCATTCCTTGATAGGTATGTCCATTATTCAACTGTTATTATTATTCGCATTATATTTTAACAAAATTTTCTTTTGGGAGATTGGCCAAAACAACAAACTTAATATTCAGTTTGTGAAAATCATGACTATCCAGTGCATATCCTCCAAATTAGCTGAAGTTTCAAAAACGTTTTGGTGGATATCTTGATGTCATGATTTTTTTTTCAATTAAATATCTTTTCCAGAATTCCTGAACCTGATCGATACTAAACTTCAAATAGCATCACAAATACAATTGGAAACTTCAGGTTATGGGCAAAGGAGATGCATTTTTGTAAAATAAAATGATCGCTTTCACACCCACACCTGGAGCCATTAAGTGAATGGCAGGCGGGCTGATTGCTCCGGGACGTGCAGCGAAGCAAGGTATGGGAACACATAGTACAGATTCCAGTGCTCACGACCACTCACAGTTTTGAAGTCGATGTAATGATTGGATATAACCAAGGTTTCAGAGTAACAAAGTGATGGAAACTTGCGATGTTACCTGAAGAGTACCGAAATAAGGGCAAAACCCGTCGGTAGCTGCTTTTTATATTCACTTGTACAGGATCTGACATTTGTAATTATATTAACATTGTAATTTGGTTGCGAGATGCTCTCTTACATGGGAAGCTGAAAGACAAGTCCTGCATTGGTGACGGTGACGTCATGTTGTTTGGCTGGTCAGAGAACTCGGTAAACTTATAAATATATATATATATATATTATATTATTATATATATAGGATAAATGGGCTTCTTAGGAACCATGCAAGATGATGGGAAAAGGGGGGAAACTCTCTGAATCAATCCACGGAAAAACCCAAAACAGGAGACTGAATTTCCTCCCTCCCATATATGTATAGGGAAACCTTTTCTGACTTGAGGTCCATCAGGTCAAAACAGGAGAATGATTTTCTCGCCTGCTCCATACAAAGCTCATGTTTAAATTGAGACTGTCTCAAGACCCAAAACCCAAAATAGGAGAATGATTCCCCCCCCCCAAACCTCCCCCCACGCCAGCCCCCCTCTGACTCTCGGCCCATCAGGTCAAAAGAGGAATACTGATCTCTACCCCATTGAGTCACATAGTTAAATTGAGACACTTAACTGATTTCCTTTTAGTATTTCTTCCACTCAAAGAGTGATTCCAATGAAATATTTGTTCATGTTCTATTCGAGGTATAAATTAATTTTTCTTGATTAATTACATTCATCACCATCGAGTATATTCACAAAATATTATTTTAAGAACTTAGTTCTTGGTTTAATATGTCTTGTTGAGCAGAAATAAAATGATAAACTTCTCTTAATGTTCTTGTTTGACCACCTCCCCTGATCCACAGATCCATTTTGAAGAATTGGTAGTAAATTGTTTTTTTCCATTGTTCAATTGATAACCATCAAAGTTTCAGTCCATTTCAGGATATTAATTTTTTTCTTGACATCCTCCAACTTATTTGTAATTAAATTTATCCGCTCATTTTTTTATTTACTTTTTCTCCCGGTTATTTTCTTCATAAAAAGACTTATTTGATAGTTCGCACAGTTCGTTTATGTTTTCCATTTAAATACCAAGGCTGATTACTCCCACTCTTTGGTTTGGTTATTGCTTGGTTCTATCATTTATAAATCGAGTAAAAAAGACGCCCTAACACTTTAAACTTATAACGCATTATGGATACTCTTGATGCCATTTCTAAAATATATATTTTTATCATCACAAAGCTCGCGATATGGCTTCTTATTTAATCGTCTTCTGTATATAATTGATGTTTTAACTTCTTATTGTATTCATTTTTCTGTACTTCTTCTTCTTCAAGGTTAAACAGTTGTAATAATGTTCAAAGTTTTTGTTCCTTGATTATATTTTCTTTATGCCCTTAGCTTCTTATGCACGCTTTCAATTTTATTATTATCAATATACCGTAAAAGCATAAGACTTTGATCTCAAACTCCACAAATTCACTCATGACCTTTCCACCCAACTCATCCTTAAACTTACCATACCTTTTATTCTTAATGAAAACAAGCATACTTCAGAACTTGTAATTACTGTTTGTATCATATATATCAAATTATCAAATCATATCCTCACTATACATCATTGTTCTTATATTTTCTAATATAAAACTATCTGTATCCATATATACAATGAGCACGATAATCCTTATACCTTTTAATTTTAAATTGTAGTAATAGTCCATACATTATACGATTTTGACAAGTCAAGATTGATGGTTCCTATATAAATAGCGGTTTTAATTTTTCCATTTTCAAAAATTAAAACCCCCCTCTTTTTTTCAAAGGGAATAGCTACAAAAGTTCTCTGAAAACACCTCCATCGTTCAAAACGTTGGTCTAATTAATTAAACTTTGAAAGCCTGTTTCCAAGATCTAGTAAAGTCTTATGTTTTGGGTCGATTCCTAACATTTTCAACATAGTCTTTCCAAATACAGCATTATTCATTAATTTATCCTACTTTATTTTTATTTATCTTTATTATTTATCCAAATACGCATTATTCATTAATTAACCTTCTCAAATCTTTTTTGCTTTCTGTTCTCCTTTTTGTATTAAAATCAATATATTTTTTAACCAATGACTTTGTTTTAAATTTCAACTTCGATGATTTTTCTCACTCTCAACCCAAGCAGATAAATTGTCTCAAGGTTCCTTTGATGTTAAAACATAACTTTCTTTTATCATTTAATGTTGTAAGTAGTTTTTTCTTGGAATTTACCATTAATATATAAATGACTGTTGTAATCAACTTAACCATTCTTTTCTTTGGACTTTCTTTATCAGGGGGCATAAGGTAGGTTCTTTATGTTTGTTATGAAGTTATTCTGGATATTTTAAATCAACCTCAAAATAATATCCAACTTCAGCTTCATCAATTTCTTTTGAGAGGAGATAACAACGTCAAGTAAAACTTTCATATGTTTTTCTTTTAACCCATTTAAGTTTTCCATAAGGTAAAAGATTGAGACATAGCCCACCCATACAAATTGTAGTATCATAATACATCGGTAAGAGTTGATCCCTCCATTTATAGTATATCAATCGGGAACGATACTTTATTATTGCTTTTGCCATATCCTCTTGGAAACATACTTGAGTATTCCTCCTCTTATTACAGCCTCTCTATCATTAAAAGCATATCTACTTCACTGATTAATTTCCAAATTTGTTTTTGTCATTTTTTGTAACATAGAACTCCAAGAGCAAGCCCAGGGGCTGTGTAATAGTGCAACGGAGGCTAATTCCATAAGAATTTTTATCTATGACAGAACTGTTCTAAAAGTTTCAACACATCAACAATAACAATTACCATCAGTTTTAATGATACATCATATGAGATAGTTCTCTCAAGATTCTTTATATTAAACTTCTCCCAAACTTTTTCTCGCGATGTGTAACAATCTCTATCGAGATATGAGTTTTATTTAACTTTCCATCAGAAACTTTTCCTTGAAGGAAGTTGTGTTCCTTTAAACTTCTCAATGAATCCTATAGTCATATGGATATATTCCATTTGTGATAAGAGATCAATCTCTTCTTTGATTTGAGAATGTGATTTAAGATGTTGGGAAGTTTTTAATATTTTGATAACTAAGTTAAGATAATGAACTTGGACATAAACTGTATGTGTCAAGAATCTGATATGGGTTATGGGGATGTATGAATTGTTTTTGTGAAGAGATGTATTTTTGATCTGTGAGTTAGAATGGCAGAAAATCTCCAGATGG
>CM068955.1:140048631-140065432 GCA_035128595.1 Eptatretus atami | reverse complement strand
AGATTGGGGGTATTACAGAAAATAAATAAATCTCAACGTACCGAGGATGAAAACAAAGAATTGACAAGTCTCTTGGAAATATTTTCGACAAGACTATTAACATCGTTTTCAGGGAGAAGATATCAACGACAAAGTGGAGATAAAGATTGTATTATTGATGATGTTGGTGTGATTGACTTTAATTAAAGTTTTTCATTTTTTTTTCTTAAATAAATGGAGCGAGAGATTGATCCATTGACTCCAGGTTCGCGACCCAGACGTCTATTGACCTCTGACTCCAGCAGGCAGGACATGAATATCACTGCCAAGTAAGTGATTTTCGACGACCTCACATCCTCACACAAACAGGCACAGAAAGGAAACAGGCAGCAATCTAAGATGTCATTGAAACCTGATCTTTAGTTTGACCCCAGGAAACCCATAATCCCAGCAGCTCCGTTACTCCTCATTCAGCACTTGAAGGCCCAAAGGATATCTAAGTCTGCCGCAATAGATTACTGCTCATTCTGCGAAATCAGGTCAGAGGACTTGAACATTCCAACAATGCACGCAGCTTGATCTCTCCGAAATACTCCCTAGACACAGTCCATAGAAGTGCTGAAAAGTGTGTGGCCATACAAAATAAAACACCTCGATCCTGCAGTAACAATGGAATAATAGAGATGTACACACATTACAGCACTCTCAGTACCGGCGGTTCGACATAGTCCGTCGTTGGTGGCACCTCGGACAGATCCTCCAGAGAGCATCCGATTAAAAGCTTACAGAGATCAACATAGACTGCACCGCCGCCTCCCGCAACCTCTCGTCTGGTCGGTGAGTACCCAAGACCAAGGATACGGTCATCGTTGACTCTTTGGTGCTAACGCCTGACTGCTCTGGATGCTGGTGTCAACGCAGATGGTGGCTACCCTATCGAATTATCCAGAGCGAAGACCTTGCCGCACTGAGAGCAGCGTCACCCCTCGGTAGTTGTTTGCAGTCCTTGGTGATCTCTCCTTTCCAGAGAGGGACAACAAGGCTCTCTTCCAGTCATTGGGCGTCGCTTGTGTCCAGGCGAGCACAGAACTGGCATGCAACGAAGAGTGAGATTTCCCACCAGCGTGAAGACTTCAGCATGGATGCCAACCAAATCCACTGGAGCTTTAACCCATTTCAACGGTTTTCACCCACAGCCTGTGTTTCCACAAGCGAAGGTGACCACAGTTGATTTGGAGGGTTTTAGCAACAGGGATGGAACACCCTGATGTCCACTCGATAGCTATGGATTCAGCCCTGGTACAACCCACCGCTCAAGTAACGCGCCCCGACTCGGACACCTCTGCTAGAGTAACTACTGCTCTATACTGCAGTACACAGAGGATGGGCTTGCTGAATGCAATGCTTCGAATTCCCCTGTAAGCAAGGACGAGATCTCCTTAACCACAGGTGATCTCTACCCCTCACACATTCCTCACACATAGGCCTCCTTGTCCACACCTAGTGCACGTACAGTTTACGCCTCAGCTCCTGACAGCTCAGCTCTGCCATTCAGCCGGGCCTGCGATGCTGTCAGATGGTGTCCAGTGTCCCTTGAGACAAAATTCTTCTTTTGCCACTGCCCACGGTGAGTTCCAAAGACATCCACCGGCAACAATCAAGGACGGTGGTCTTGAAGGCACTCCACAACTCTCAGGACCTCCCAAAGTCACCCAGACTCCCTACTCCAACTCAGCATGTTCGCAAACTCCTCAGCTACTTCTCCATCCTTGGCTTGCCAACATCAGCCGAGCTGGGATGCGTCATTTCTCTGGATTTAGGTGCAACTTCCAGAGTTGCTACAACAACCCGTGGTCAGTCTTGACGCCGCCAACTCGGCCACTCGAAAAGACCCTGCCGTTCTGGATCATCTCCAGCGACATCAACGAGGACATGGTCAATCTCCTTTGCGCATAAAAAAAAAAAACATTCACCGCCAGCGTTGGAATATCAAGTCCAGCGATGAGCTTTGTTGGGCGCTGAAACCATGAACAGCCACCTAAGTCCCATGACTTCTTGCAAAGTCAAGGGACTTAGTGCTATTCTTGTTCAAGTTACTGACTATGGGGACAACACACGTCTCAAAACCATCTTCTCAGTCTCCAGTTGATCGCACTTGAATCCCCCAAGACTAAAGTGTATCTCGTCTCGGGCATGATGACACACAGACTCGAGCGGTGGCGTCGATTGCATCCTTCACGGTGAGCTCACTCCCGCTCAGTCGAGCATAACAGAGACCAAGGAAATGACACCGAAGGAGTGCACGAATCCTTAGTCTCATATATACGCTCGATGACGGTGTTACCTCAATAATTATTCATTGGAGTCAGCTTATTGGACACAGCTAACATACTCCTTGGAATTAGTAAACCATAGCAGAGCCGACCAGACCAATAGTAGTGTACTACCCACCATGATCTCGTCGCAATCCGGTCCACAACCTCAGGAGAGTGCTGCAATCCGAATGTAGAAACGCTTGAGCTCAGATGATAACAGAGACAGGTATTAAAATCATCCTCTCTTAGGCCTAGGTACATTTGCCACGGCGGCGTGGGGTCTCCAAAATCTGCAGCCACTAGCAAATTATAACGGCTGGCAGCAATTTTCCCGGTCACACCAATGTAGCAGTCACATATGTTTATGATGTTTTCGGGGTAGCCGCACGGCGTATTTATAAATTTGTGGAGACCAGGACGTGGGGTGCCGTCGCGTCTTTGATTTGATGTCGCACTGTGACCTTTAGGGCGTTCGCTGCGGCGGCCTAGAATTTTCAAGGGGCAGACGCAAGGTGCCGCGCAGGGGGGCCTAAGTGAACGTCGCGGCCCAGACGGACACGGTAACCGCAGTGGTATGATATATCAGTTCTTTTTTTTACGAAGATAAAAATATACAGTATATATATAACTGAATATACTTATAACTTATAATCGTATACCGTGGTGCCCCCCAGGAATCGACACGCCCACTCTGTCTTGGAACAAAATTGGAATCCCGAACAATTCCCTTTTCGAGAAAATTTTTGCCCTAAAACCTAATACATTTTTAAAAATCGAACACACGGGCGTTCATGTTGTTCACGTGTCTCCCACCTGTTCCCACATCTTCGCGCTTGTTCATTCAGTTCTCGTGGAAGTCCTCGTGAAAGCAATCTCTCGTGTGTCGATCGACTACTTTAGGCTCAGTCACAATTTTGCCTACGGCGACGATACGGCGGGCGCCGTACACGCCCTCTGATTGACAGAAACGTCGCGGCGGCCGCGAGAAACTGAGGTTGGCTCAGGGTGGCCCTACGCCGTTCATGGCATATATTTTAACAGCGTCTAGTCGCCGTGGATTATACACCGGGAGTTATACTTTTTTTCATTATCGTACGTCGCCGAGGTAAGAAATTCCGACAAGCCCGAAACAAACCAGACCTGGTAAAAAAAATAAATTAAACCATTCCGTTACCGTCCGTCCCTGCGGCAGCGTTCGGCTTAGGGTCCGCCCTGCAGGGCACCTTGCGTCTGCCTTGAAAATCTATGACGCCGCAGGGGAACGCCTGAAGTGGTCACCGATGCCAGACAGCCGTCTCACACATCAAACGAAGCCGTATCGAGTGCCAGCTACCCACACCATGTTTTCGTCCATCCACAATTTTTTAAAAAAATAATTTTTATCGCCCGTGCAGCTCCTATTCAAAAATACAAGGACAAATGTGTCCAAGAGTCAGCGTCCTAATACCATTAAATTTTTTGTCGGTTAAAAAAAAATAAAAAAAAAACAACAACTTCCGATATTTCGTCACGTGCCTTCATTAAGCCAATAGCGAAACCTGTCATATGTATTTACGTATTTACGATATTATCGTGTATTTTACGAAATATATAATGTATTTACGAAATTAACAATACGATAAATGGAATAATCTTTAAATAGTAACGTCAACTTTTCGAAATTAAGCAAATGTCCGAAATATTTAAAAGTTCATGATAGACGCTCTAAAAGGCACCGTCTATGTGAGGATGTGTACTATGATGCTCAGTATTTAAGCGGATCCGGATCTTGTATATACAAGAGCAGATCCGAGAAGATTAAGGTTTTTGTCTTCACAAGAGAAGAAGAAGAACAAAGAACAAGAAGAACAACGCCGAGCTCTCTAATGAGCAGCGTTCGCTACGCGAGACGCTGCTAAAAACAGCTGTGACCGTGGAAATCTGCGGCTGCTTTTATAATTGCTAGTGCCCGTAACCTATTTTGTAAGACCCTCCGCCGCCGAGCCAAATGTGACTTAGGCTTACCTCGTGTATTCACCTTCATGTTGTGACTTTGTTGTTTTTATAATCTTGTGTTTTAATTAATAACAAAAAAGCAATCCGATCACGTGGGTGTCGACGGACTGTCGCAGGATTGAATTTCAGCAAGCAAAACCAGTTGTAATTGGAATATCCATGATTACTCAGCCCGATGCGTTTGATGAAAGTGATTGTGGTTCTGCCGGGCTTAAGGTTGATGAGCTGCCCTGGGGGCAGCGCTGCTCCGGACGTGCGCGAGCGATCGGAACCCAGGCCGGACTCGAGCCTGTGTGACTTTGGATGTGGTGATTGTACCAGTTTACATACAAACACCGCCACGTAGGTCATTTATTTAGTCTCATCTTATTTACCTTAAACATGGGGAATTTCAGTTTATAAGTGTCTTGAAAGTGGGGTATTTCTTTGGGTCCACGAACGGATTAATCACTCATTATTTCTTATGGGAAAATTCATTTTTCATTGTGAAAGGTTACGGCAGCCGCACGAATAACGCAAAAGCCCATCCCGTACGCCACGCCTACCCGTACGGTCGAACGTGGAACACATCTACGTCATAGCGGGCTTGTCGAATTGCTACAGCGAACGAGAAATGAAAAAAAGTATAAACTCCGCGCTATAATTCCACGGCGACGCCTACCGGCCTGTAAAATATAGCCAAACGGCGCTAGGGCTCCCCTGAGGCCACCTCAGGTTTCTCTGCGGGCACCCGCACGTTTCCTGTCAATTCAGAGGCGTACGGCGAGCTTAATGTGACCTAGGCCTTAGGGATAGACTTCCAGGCACCCACCGCCGAGGGACCGCCTCAGGTTTAACCCAAGGAGACCGCCGTCTGGTGGACAACACCTCAGCAACCACTCCGACACCACTCTCCTAACAATCTACCCGTACCACTCACAACAATCTCCACGCAATGTAATACATATATTATACTCTGCTTTATCTTCTTTATCTTCTTCTCTTCTTCTTCTCTTCCCAAAACCTTAGGACTCGCTCTTTTATATACAGGGATCCGCAATCCTTAAATACTAACACCTGTACACATCCTCGCATTGAAGGGTGCCTTTTGAGAGCGTCTATCATGAACTTTTAAATATATTCAAGACATTTGCTTTAAAGTTTCGAAAAGTTCACACGTTAACTATTTCAAGATTATTAAAATTGAATGTATTGTATTTCGTAATCACTATTTCTCGTCTGAACGACGATCGTCCATGACGGGTCCTCGCTATTGCTCAATCAAGGCAGTGGACGAATATCGGAAGTTGTTTTTTTGTTTTTTTTTTTCTTCTTCTCTTTGTTTTCTTTGTTTTTTGTTCTTTTTTTTTTTTTTTTTCTTCTCTTCGTCTTTTTTTTTTGTTTCTTTTTTTTTTTTTTTTTTTTTTTTTTTCTTTTTTTTTTTGTTTTTTATTTTTTTTCTTCTTTTTTTTTTCTTTTCTTTTTTTTTTTTTTTTTTTCTTTTTCTTTTTTTTTTTTTCTCTTTTCTGTTTTTTTTTTTTTTTTTTTTTTTGTCTTTTTCTTTTTTTTTTTTTTTTTTTTTTTTCTTTTTTTGTAAGACAAAACCTTTAGGATGCGGCTCTTGGCTACATGTCCTTTGTTTTCTTCAAAAGACTTTTTTTTCAATTGACCGTTTTTTGTTCATCCCATGATCTTAAAAGTCCATTGTTAAAACGCTTCTTTTCTCCATTCACTTGTTCTCCTTCATTGCATCCCTCACGTTAATGTCTTTAGAAGTGTGTGTCCCCTCAGGGAGTCATAAAAGAACATATTTCTCATCTCAAGTCTAAACTCTCAAACCCTGTATCCCTCCTCAAATCCTGGTGGCATCGAGTAATAAATCTGATTCTGGTGTATGTTCCCCTCAATCCGCCCTCCCTACCGCAAATGCTGCACAGCTGACACACCAGGAAAAGCTGAATGACAAACTCGTGTTTGCTGAAATCTTGTGTCCAAACCCATATTTTCTGTACACTTAACTCAGTCGCACCAGCTGTCCTGGACTCTGTGTCCTTTTCTCCTGACAGGTGGAGAGCATGCTTCAAACCTCAAACTCAGATTCTGCACCAGTCCAGACGGCATCAGCCCACGTGTCCTAAAAACCTGCTCGCTGCTTTGCTCACCTCTCTCTCTGTTCTGTTCACCCTCTCATTTGCTCAAGGCATCTGCCATCTGCTTAGAAATAAGCAAACATTACATTTGCATAAAAAGGTGCAAAACAGATCCTTGACTCGAAAAAAAAAAAACAAACTACAGACATCAGCCTTCCTCCAAATCATCAGCAAGGTTATGGAATGCCATCATCGCTTCAGACATAACTTTCTCTTCTCCAATGGCTTGATTTCTGATCATCATTTGGATTCAGACCAGGTATTCGACCTGGATAGCTGTTCGCTTCTGCTCTCCACAATGAAAGAGATCCTCAATGCCAGACATGAAATCGAGCGCTATCTCCCTGAACATATCACGTGCTTTTCGAAGTCTGGCACCTCCAGCTCACCAAACTCTCTTCCAATGGTATCAAGGCCATCTCCACTCATGGCTCGAGACCTCCTCTCTGTCCAGCCAATGTGTGGCCCTAAATGGAGTTCTTCATCTCCTCTTTTGTCGAGGCTGGAGTCCTCAAGGCAGGTTCTGGCCCTGTTCTTTTTCTGGTTTTTCATCAATGATCTTCTCATGACTCGGAAAATCCCTCTTATATCTCTTTGTTGATGACTCCACCCCTCTGCCGTAGCATCGTCATCCTCAGACGGCAGCTGCAGCTTCTTCCTCTCACTGCAGATCTGGATAAAATTACAACTGGTCAACACGTAGGAACATGTTCTTTCAATCCTGACAAATCACACTCTCCACTATGTCCTTTGAAGGACCATCTGCACCCCCCCCCCCCTCTCACCAAATCTTTCACAACAATCTCTGAAGAAGTCCTTTCATTTCAGCTTCTGGACTCACTATCTGCCATGATCCTTCCTGGAAAGCCACATTTCCAAGCTGGCCTCGACAGACAGTCATCGACTGGGCTCCTCCTCGTGCAAAGTCCTTCGTTGGCCCACCTGAGCTCCTGACCACATACAAAAGCTTTCGTCACCGCATGTTGGAGTATTCCTTCCCCTGCCTCTGGCTGGTGCTCTGCCACCTTTCACCTTTCTCGGCTTCACGCTGTGGAAAACCAAGGCATTTAGGATCATTGGTACTCCCGCGATGAGGCTGAGTCTTTGGGTCCTCACTCTCTCACCGCAGGAAGGTCAATGGTATTTCTGTTTTCTACCATCTCCTCTCAGGCCTTGCCCTCCTTCCCCTCCCCCCCCACTCTGTCTGGCCCCGTTTTTATGTCCTCTATATTTCTGCAGGGCGGCTCAAGATCCCCAGCCAACTCCTTTCTGGTAAAAACTACCAAAATCAAGAATCACTGCTCAACCTTCACTCTTCCATTGACCTCTTTTTTTCACACCATAGGAAACAAACTCCCACACTCTCTTCAATCCATTCTTCCCCCAGGTCTTCAAAAACAACTTTTCCACCACCATTTCTTTATCTCCCCCATCGCAAAACTCACAATCTTTCTACCCCCTTTTAAATCCCACCCAAACCACCTCCTTCCAATTCTTTTGCTTTCCTTCCTGAAAAGTCCCTGTTGTGCCCATCTTGTTAACCCTGTGTACCCCACCCCCATCCCTCTGCCTTTCCACAGATTCCTCAAGACTCTGTTATCCAACTGTTTTTTCTTCCCCTCTCCCCACTCCTTCTTGTCTCCTGCCCTCCTTTTACTTTACGTGTGTATCTCTCATATGAGTCTCAACATTGTATATTTTAAAAAATCAAATACAATTTTTCTTTTGGCTGGCTGGAAACCAAGCAAACAAAAACATTTAAAACAGCCATTACAACTTCCCCACTCTCAACATGATTAATAGTAAAATCATCATTTTAAAAGTGTGATTATAACTTTCCCTGTGCATTACAACTCCAGATAATGCTTCCTGTAGTATTCGAAGCATCCAAAGCAGATACGGTGTCTCCATTCCAACTTCTTTAGTTGTGCAGAGCCACACCGTGCTTCCTCTCATGATGATTTTCCAAGTTTTTTGGGCTTCTTTAGAACTTTTTGTAGCCATTTTAGGTAAGAACCCTTACCTGCGCATGCATGAGTAAGCAGCTTCACATAGTCCGAAGATCGCTAATTTGTAGGAGTTTCTGTTGCAGAGCGCAAAAGCATTCTTGGCGGATTGCATCATTTTGAAAGTCCCATATTTCGAGAAAGAAAATTCGCCCGGTTGTTTTGTTGTACGAATGATGAAGAAGATTCCTTCAGCAGTAAAAAGCTTTGGTTCTATAAAAACAGAAATGATAGGTAAGCCGCAAACACACAAACCTTTGCAAAAGCAAAATTGTAAATCTTGCCTCCTGTTTCTGCAACATATTGTGTTGCAGGTCATCACACGCCTCTCCTGTTACATCAAGGAAGTGGACGTGATGTCAAGAATGATTTTGTGGCTGGGATTTGCTGTCCCTTAAATCCTTTAATCCCCATGATTCAGTTGACCCGCCTTCTGGAAGTGATCACTCATCATTACGGTCGATAAAAAAAAAACACAGAACTAAATCGCATCTATCAAGATGCTATTAAGCAGTAACACCCTACAGTTGAAAGGAGGGAATCATGAGAACCTTAAATTTTGGCATTTTTTGAAACCTACAAAACAACATACAACCATATTAAAATCTGTTTTTCTTGTCAAATAGCATTAGTCTCTCTTGCCTGGACACCATCGAGGCTGCCGAAGGAAGGATTCATGGGACAAGTTCCACACGTGTTCAAGTCATAATTGCTTATAACCGATACCTTGTTACACCAGTTTTTCTCCAGACAAAATTCATCAAAATCCTGTGAATAAAAAACAGTGAATTTTGATTAACCTGTGCTGACCATTTGTTTTTTTAATAGAGCTGCTTCACCTCCCACTTGAGGAAACCCCGATTTAGCCATTGAATACGTTTGACGTTTCATATCAATTAGTTTCATTGGTTCTGGAGAACAATTTTTGAAATCTGTGAAAGAAGAATGTCATAAATCAAAGAATGGCCACCAAGCCTTTCGAACAATCACGTTCTGTTCATGCCTCAGTTGCTACGCTTGATCGCCATCTTGATGCTCCAGATCTGAATGATTTCAAAACAATCCTGTGAAGTGTCAATTTCATAGATGAGCAGTCACCGATAATAGAGTGACTAAATTTGCTCAAAAAAAAGAAAAAAAATCATAAATCCCGGCAAGAAGCAATGGACGTACAAGGTTGCAGCTACATGTCAAATAAAATTGTCCTTGGACAAGTACGGCTGCTCGACAGCTGCATTTCTGTTCACTCGTATACATGAGACATCATGGTGAAAACTGAGGACCAAAAATACATGGCCCAAAGAAAAATGAGCCAAAATCAATTGGAACAACTCTAAATTATTCACCTCAGTAATGGTACATAACATTTGTTGTTGGTTTTTTTAAAAAAGTATTCGTTGTGCGATGTTGTGCGATTTCTGATTGCACACACTGTGCCTAATTCCTTCACAAACTCTAATCATACCGCATGTAATTGCTCGTCACGCAGATTTCTACGCCATGGGAGTCCCACAGTTTTAGGAAGTAATGATTTCAGACACATCCGCGTCCTAACTTACAAGCAGCCGGACATTTTCACGTATCTGTAATTTGTAGTCATCCGTACCAAACGGAGCATCTTCCAAAAAGAGCATCATTGCATCTTCCTTTTAATGATAATCAAAAGTGCATCAAACAGCCTCCCTGACTAAAGTAATAAACGGAGGATCAGGCACTTCACAACATCTTACAGGAGAGAGCATCTTCGCGTGGCTTGTTGCCTATCGTTAGAGGAGCAGGCGTGAAAATGGAAAACGAAATTGACACTTTTATTCTGCATCTCTGCACGAGCTCTCAATCAACGGTGTAATCAGCAAACCACCTTCGGCCCTGTTACATTTCCTTTGACCCTTCTGGCCTCTCACGTCCTGCAGACTGCACTGTCAACCCTGCAGCTTACATGATAAATTGCCATCTCATTTCTACTCTGTATGCTTCGCCGAACGAAGGCTTTTACTGATGCGCATCCCTCATCTTGACATAAATTTTTGTTTTTTTTTTTCATTTTGTCCCCACCAATTCTGACTGTGGCAACCGTTTCAAGTGGTCAAATCCGCCAATGATGGACAGTCTACCTGAAAGCAGAGTATGGCTTGGCCTCACATTAATCCACAACTGCAGAGCTGCAATTCTCTTTAAAAAAAAACTAATGAAAAATGAATAACCTTTCACACAAGTTAGTGAGGGTGTTGGCATATTGAGTTCCGTGTTAGTGTCATTATGAAATCGCACATTAAGTCTTCAATTACCTTCTCTTTATGTACCTCCTTGAAAGTACCACATTGTCCTTTACACAGCCTAATATAATTTATGACATCATGCAGAGTGTGTGCTCTAGTGCAAATCACTATTAAAGCCCCTTGCCTAGTCATTCCTGTATGTAAAGCATACAAGTGCAAAGAACGGCTCATTGCGTATTCTGTTCAGCTCGCAAGCTCCACCAACAGAGGCAGATTTCAATCCCTTTTCCCACCCCAATTGAGGTGCAAGCAGTTATAAGCATCCATACTACAACTAATATAACTATGATTTGTTTCAATGGCAATCTGCAGTGTGATCAGGCTTTCACTTTTGAGCTGAAGACAATGAATTATGGGAAAGTGGATATAAATGAGTGTTGAATTAGCTTTTGTGAGGAATGAAAGGGTGACGAAGGACTTATTGAGAGTGAATCATTATCAAAACACCAATCGGATATGCCAAATGTGGTCATGTCCTCCTGCGGTGAAAAACAAAAACAGATGCCATGTTTTTCCAAGTGACGATTTGGGAGTTGTCCGACAATCAACAATGAGATTATGCTTAAGTATTTCTGCACTGTGGATGACAACCTATCATGAGGGGAGTACCTGGACCTTATTTAAATTCTATATTGGTAAAAAGGAGCCTTGTTCTCTTCCTGTTTTTTGTTGTGCGATTAACTTGAGGACGTAATTAAACCGGACTTTCAATGGCACCAACGAAGGTGGAGTCAGGATCCAGCAGGAATGTTTGTGATGCAAAGAAAGAAGAAAAAAAAAAAAGAGGAAAAAATGAAGGAAGGTATTGGGTGGCAACGTGGCAAAACTGCAAATGCCAACATGTGGAATTATGACCCCTCTCACCTCTCTCTCTCCCACCCGCTTCTCATCCCACCCTCTCTTCCGCTACCCCTCTCTCGCCACCCCTCTCTCTCCCACCCCTCTCTCTCCCACCCCTCTCTCTCCCACCTCTCTCGCCCAACCCTCATCTCTCCACCCCTCTCTCGCCCACCCTCTCTCTCCCACCCCTCTCTCTCTCTGCTCATCTCTCTCTCTCTTCTCTCTCTACTCTTCTCTCTCTCTCTCTCTCTCTCCTCTCTCCTCTCTCTCACTTTCATCAGTGAAGCAACGGGTGGTATTTGCCTAGTTAAAGCTGAAAACAGCATCTAAAGCGTCTCTTTTTGAGATGATTCACATGGGGTCATGGTGGAGCTTGGAGTCACATGAAATGGCTGCAGTGTGACCTTCATGTTTCTTCGGTGTCCTGCAAACGATCAGTCATGGTCTTCTGCAAGACAATCAGTAAAAATGTTATCAGACTTTATGAAAAGATACTGTCTTCCAAACTATTCTGGCCACTTGGTGGTCAGACATTGTGTGGAACATGGCAAAAAAAAGACTTGTATCTGTGAACGTCCACAAAGGGACAGGGCCTCATATATGTGGAAGAGCATGATGGATTTGGGAGTTAGGAAGGTTGTTTAAAAGTTAGCAGAGGGGGAAAGAAGAGTGGAAAATGGGCCAGACTACCCAGCATAGGAAGGGAAATTTAGGAATGGAGAAGCTTGGGTTCAACTGGACATACAATGAAGAGGATTTGTGGAAATATACCTGTCTGCACAAAGGTGAAAGGTTACTAAGCTGCAACGTGCTTCATGCAAGTGGTAGCGTTGAAATCCCTGTTCATCAGCTTCATTTGAAGGATTCCAGCGATACTCAGGCCATCTGTCACCTCGTTGCTTCCATGTACCTCTATCTGGTTATCCAGGGACAGATAAGGGTTCCTGTTGGCCCTGCGCAGTAATCCTCCTCCCCTTCCGATTCCACAGTATAGAACTTCAAGTGAGCTCAATCACACTGCATCAGGTCAAAGTCCAAGGTGAGGTCCTAAATCTGCAGGATAGTTATTATGATATTATGAGATGCTCATTTTATATTTACCTCGCTTGGAGGAGGGTATTGCATTTAGTTCCCAGTTGTTCGTTTGTCTGTCTGTCTGTCTGTTTGTTTGTTTGTCCGCACAGGAACTCCGTTTTTCTCCACAATCTGATTGTCGGATTGAGACGAAATTTTCACTATAGGAGCGACTACTATGTAGAATGTTTTATTGAAATTATGATGTTCATCAGTCATGTTGTGTGGCAGCCATTTGTTGGAAAAACGGAAACTTGACCTCTATCTCTGAAACTCTGAAACTGCCTTTTCAAGAAAATTGAAACTCGGCACATGCTACTTCCTCGTGGGGAATGTGTGATTTTATAATGCAGTCATAGGTGCTTCGTTATGACATCATAACTAGCATATGTAGAACGTTACATCTGAACATGTATGAAAATTTTGGAGGGTCATCTGGGATAAAATGGTCCAAGAAAAGAAAAAAAATTGATGACGTCACAGCGACGTGATGGAGCCATGATAATGTATAACAATATATGTTTATGTTTTTTAAACCTTCAAAAATCTTCTTCTCTGAAGTGGATGAACAGATCGGGAAAACTTACAAATATGTGACCTTCTCATGTGGAACAAAAGGGTCCACAATATAATGTCATAGGTCAATGGTTTGGACAGCCATATTGGATTACCCAAACCCTAAAAAAATCTTCTTCTCAGAACGGTTGGACAGATCGAGGAAACTTCAACAAAATGTTCCCAACATTGAGTCAAATTTTTTAAAAAGTTAAATATTGATAGATGCCATGTTTGGCACCTATTGGATGAAAAAAAATATTAAATAATGTTTCTCTGAAACCGTTAATCAATCGATGTGAAACTTCACAATGATAGTGTCATGGTGAATAATGTTTAATTTCAACATGATCGGACGCAGGGTCGTGACACCAGAATTATTTGAATTTTTTGATCTCAGGTTCTGTTTTATTATTTTTTTTGAATAAGCTCACTTGACTGTCCTGGATGGGTTTTGAGGTAGAGGAGTAGCAGCTGAAATGTAAATCCTATCCAGGTTCCTCTGATACTCAATCTTTGTTTTTGTGTTTGGGTTCCTTCTGACGACTCAAATGCAAGGACTGCACTATTTGGTCTTCATTTGATCTTATTGAATATTATTTTAATCCCCATTCTGAATCATCGAATAATAATAATTAAAAATGTCATGGTCAGGTCAGGTGTCTACAAGCGGGTGCATCAAAGCGGGACTCTTGGTACCCTGTCCCACTGCCAGCAGTTATAAGTGGAGTTCAAGTTATGTCTTATTAATTATAACACACCAGTACACAAACACCACAACAAACTACACAACACCACACAAAACAGTCCTTGGCATGGTCTATGCAATCTCCGATTGCTTTTCTTTTATTATGAATGTTTTATTATCATCTTTATTTCTTTCCATCTTATATTCTCCTTATTCAAAAAAAAAAAGGTGGAAACCCCATACAAAGAATAAACAACAATGTCTTCATTAAAAACATCGTTCCATTTTGAAACTAAACGACATGACAACAATTTTATTTTTTAAAACGCAAATTATTTGAAAGACCATCATTTGTCATTTATATTCCAGGTGCAGCAGTCTCTTTCACACAAACAACTACACAATCGTAGTTTAACCAAACATTCATGGCGTCTTTTCCCTTGATTTTTTTTTTGGGAACCTTCTCCATATATTTAATCTCACCATTCTATCGTTTTTCAATGATAAATCAAGTCCCTCTATACTTCACTCTCGATTGAAAGACGATTAAATCGATCTTGTTCCCATCCGTTCCTAACCTCATCCTTGATGAGTTTAGTTTGAGAAGAATGCTCAGCCTCACCACTGCAATACGATCCCCTATACCATCATCGACAATATATCCAAAGACTATTTCAATGTAGGAAGTGGGTTGGGAGAGGGTTGTGTTATGGAAGGGATTGTGTGCATTCCTTAATTTTGTTGAGTCCATTTGTTGTGTGAAGCGTTTGGAAGCTCTGTGAATATGCTATAAGGTACAAAAATGGATTAAATTCACTTTCATCGTGGGTTCAGACTGTGGAATGGAAGAGGCAAGATTGCATGGCTGTGTTGATCGTCAGAGAGAGGCAGTTGGACAGAAATATACTTACAGTTGACCTCCTTATGTTTCAAGATGGTGTTTCAAGGCACTGATTAGCTGATATAAATGATCAAAAGGAACACCTCAAGTTTTAATTTCTCCTTGGCGTGGATTATAGATGTCGGGCGGATTAACCTTATTGGCAAGTTAGTTAATAAATTAAACTATGTGGCCATAACGAGTACAAATCAGTCCAGAGGTGAATTCTGCAACTTATTGACAACAAGACATTTCAGCATTTCATTTTTATTATTTGTACAAAATTTTCTAAAAACATGTTTTCACTTTGACATTAATGGGGTATTTTGTGTAGATCGTGCCAAAAAAATTTAATTTATCCATTTTAATTTCAGGCTGTAAAACAAACAAAATGTGAAAAAGATGGAGGAGTGCTGAATCCTTTCTAAAGCACTGACATATTACATACAAAGTACATACATACATACATACATACATCACATTCAATATGTACAATACTGCAGTACAATGAATTGGATACATACAGAAATTGACTAGTATTTTAGTAATGACAGCCAGAGTCGTGAATATTTGAAGAAAGCAGGACTTGTAATGACATCACTGTCAATATCAGTACTTTAACAAGCTGAGGTAAATAAACAGCAACATGACCGAAGGTCGGTGATAAAGCACTCTTGTTTTCAATCCAGCAGAAATTTGTATGCATAGAAAAGAAAATAAGGCTTCACCTGACACCCTCTGTTTGTTGTATGGTAAGTTATACGTAACTTTGAACAGTTTGTACATCTCGCGCATCAAATTCATTTGTTTTTTTACGTAGTGATTGGAAAATCGAGCAGCAGACACTGTCCAGTCACATGCTTACTTCTAATTGGCTTTCCATTAATAACGTCTATACAAATGACAATTTTTTACAAATAGAGCTGCTACTAATTATATGTACATTTTACAAATACAATGCAATTTTGCACATCCACCATTGGTGATATAATGGCGGGGGTGGATGCAGTACACAGGTGTAACTTGGCAGTTCATGGTTTTGTTCACGGTCTCAGGAGTGTTGGGTGGTGCCCCCCTTTCCGGACTAAGTGCCATGCTAAACCTTGTTATTCATCCATCTTTGGTGATGTTAACGCCATTCTATTGGAACAAATGTCTGAACACGGGGCACACAGCTGTTCACAGAAACGTAGGGAATCGAGAAGCAATTAAAACATTCCCGAGACGTCTGTTAATTGTTCAAGGCAAGATCAACTGATATCATTCACCACGTAATGCATTGCTGACTGGTTCCTTTGTGGTCTTTTTTATTTCAATAAATGAAAGTTGTTTTGAACTAATTTATCACATGTTTTTGAAACAGCACAACACCAGGATTAAAGCAGCCAATTATTTATCATGTAAATATTTAGAATATTGTTTTGTTTATTATTTAGTTGGCCTTTCCACTCTTTGTTAAAATTATGTGTAATTTAAAAACTCGATTTAATTAAACGAGGCCTTACTTTTTTATTGCAAGTATCCTAGAGATGCACCACACATGCCTCTAGCTATCCAGCTGGATTTGAATATAGACCCAGCTATAACTATCGTGCTGGTGTGTACGTAGGTAAGGCATCAATGTTGTGCACTAGAGAACATTGTACTTTACGGTACTTCTACATATAGACGGTCCCTGTGCCAGTGGCATGCGCAGCCTGAGCCGGAGCCAGAGATGTTGTGGGCGTTTCAACCTGTTCAATACTTGTTTGATTATTGTCGTCACGCTAATAAAGTGTCGAACAAATTGAACTCGTTTCTTATTTATAATCAAACAACTTGATGCAGTCGAGTAAGATCTCGGTGCTGAGGAGGACACGACTGGGTGAAAACGGACCACGAGACGTCGACAGTGAGTTTGGATTTCTCGGGTACTGACCCAATCTTCGCCCCAGGACACTGTACACCGTGTGTATCACCGAAAATAGAACATTTACTCCAGAATAACTGTTCCATGGCGCCGGTGGAAGCAGAGTGCCCGATCGAGGGTTGTACTATATGGCTACACACGCAGAGGCGGCG
>CM068955.1:139999249-140009779 GCA_035128595.1 Eptatretus atami | reverse complement strand
GTGGCAGATGTCACTTGTTGGAGCCAAATACAATCTGGCCTCACCAGACATAGTCAGTGAGGCATCAAGTGCCAGTATATAAGCCGAAAGGGCTTCAAAAGTCACCAAGTGTATGGAACAGCGATATGTTGCCCTGATGAGCCCTAAGAAGGGTGAAACCAGGTCGGGAGCTTTGTTTTTCATCTGCTTGGTGACAGCTTTTGACTGCCTCACATGAATTGCTGGATGCCCTTCGGGGTTGGCAGACGTGACGCCATTGTGATGATGACATCATCATGACATTGGTCTAAGTCAGGAGAATTTCATAATACCAGTTTCTATATAATCCATCCATTGTGACCATGCACTGTGCAGAGCATTGGTGCTGGCTAAGGCCTAAGTCACATTTGCTCTACGGCGAGGATATGGCGGCGTATGCCTCTGAATTGACAGAAAGTGCGGCGGCCGCAGAGTTTCTGCGGTGGCTCAGGGTGGCCTACGCCGTTTGGCTATATTCTACAGGCCGTAGGGGTCGCCGTGGAATTATAACGCGGAGTTATAACTTTTTTCATTTCTACGTTCGCCGTAGCAATTCGAAAGCCGAAAAAAAAAATTAACCCACTCGTTACCTCTGTCTGGCCGCACGTTCGCCTTAGGGCCCCCTGCGGTCGCCTGCGGCACCTTGAGGCTACCTTGCGTCTGCCTTGAAATTCTATGGCCGCCGCAGGGCCCCTTAAGGTCCCGTGCGACATCAAATCAAAGACCGTACGGCAACCCACGTTTTCGGTCTCCATAATTTCTAAATACGCCGTGCGGCTACCCGAAAAAAAAAAAACATATGTGACTGCTACATTGTGTGACCGTGAAATACTGCGCCGCCGTATAATGCTAGTGCCGAGATTTTGGAGACCCACGGCCGCCGTGGCAATGTGACTTAGGCCTAAGCAGTCTCCATGCTATTGGGCACAATCCTGGATGGGTCTCCACTCCAACACAGGATATCAGCAAGCTGGCACTCATTTTGCCATCCTCAGAAGGAAGACAGGCAGTCAACCCCACCTGGTATTAATTTAACAGTAAAGCGGGTTGAAATCAGGAACTAGGATCCCAAGGCCACACCCTAACCCTTAGCCAACATCAAGCATATGTGTGTGTATATACATAAAAACACCCACACACACACACACACACACACACACACACACACACACACACACACACACACACACAGTCTGTCTGTGTCTGTGTGTTATGTATCTACAATATATATATATATATATAATATATATATATAATATATATATATATATATATATATATGTATATGCTGTATACTATATCTATCTATTCTATAAATATTTTTTTACTGTAGAAAGTAGTGGTGTATGTTGTTTGCCTCTTATAACTCGAGAACTACGCATTCCAGAGCAAAACTAAAGGCATATTTGGAATCAGCACGTCTCAGAGGTACTACAGCATTGTCGATTTTTGTCGATCTACAGCATTGTCAGCATACTACAGCATATCAGCATACTACAGCATTGTCAGCATACTACAAGCATTGTCGATCGCCAAAATTGTCGATTTTTTTGGCCATTTCAATTTTTCTGCTGCAATTGATTGATTTTACGCATCGTGATTGTTTTTATTCACAACCTGATCAAAATAGACAAAGACAGACCAGTGTATGGCAGACCAGTGAACGTTACAAAGTTTCTGATCAAAATTTGACTTTCTGATTTTAGATGCCCCAAAAATGGAAGAGCTCCATTGGTCCCAAGGCAGCTGCAGCTAAGCGGAAACACACTAAGAGACAACAGGAGACTGAAGGGAGCAAGATGCCAGGCTAAATGAACAGGCACAGCGGCAACAGCAGCAGTGACAAAGGAGACTGAAGAGGAGTGATCGCCAAGCTAAATGAACAGGCTCATCGGCAACAACAGCAGCGAGCAAATGAGACTGAGGAAGAGTGATGCAAGACTTGAGGCAATGCGTCACCGCACTGCAGAAGCGAGCAGCACTGGCCTGGGCACAAGAGACACAACAATGCCAACAGGGTGGATTCATGTATGACCGCTGACCAACATCTCATGCAGACATCCGCCGAATGGACTAAGTCTGCACCCACTGCTCTGCTTACAAGTTCAAGGGAGAGACCAAGGGTGAGTGCTGCAGCATTGGCAAGGTCATCCTTGAGCCCTCTCCTGCCTTCCTCCCTTGCTGAAGGAATTTCTCTCAGCGAAGATCCCTCAGTAAGCTCTTCCTTGACAACATTCAGATGTATAATGGCAGCTTTGCGATGACGAGCTTCAGGCACAAGGAAGCTGAAGTCCAGGCTGGAACCCGAGCTTCCGGATCCAAAGTCAAGTGTTCCAACCGCATTGGCAGCTTGCTCTCATCTGAAGAGGGCCAGCCAAAGTTCCTCCAGTCTCTACTTCCTGACTCACACACCAAGGAGCTGGCTGCCAGGAACCACAGCAGCCTCAAACTACACATCCTTGAGATGCTCACAAATGGTTTCATGAGACTAACCATCTGGTGAGTGAGCTCAAGACTGCAAGAGATGTACTTGCAGAAGGAGGCAACTCTGAAGAGTGCCAGATCATCATCAGAGAGAACAAGTGACCGGAAGGAGAGCACACACGCGCTACAACACCCAGTCTGCACAGAAGTTGCCAGCCTAATGGATAATGAGCCAACAGAACCCACAAACATTGTCCTCAGACTCTGCGATGGGCACTTAAAAGGATCAGTGAGCTGCATGCATCTTATGATGCACTCCAGTATCCCATAGTGTTCCATATGGAACAGATGGCTGCAGCATCCACCTGGTGGCCAGACTGCTACTGGAGAGGAGGAAGAAAACCACACAGCTGCAGTACTGCAGCTACCACATCATGGTGAGAGAGGGCAACCACATACTGCAGAGTGCGACGACTATTTTAGCAGTTTCTGGTCGATATCTACTGCAGATCGAGACAGAGCAACTGGGCTTTATCCGCAGGAGCAAAAGAACTTGCTGATAACTCCGCAACCTCCATGACAAGTCTCATGAGCACTGATGACGAACGCTGACGACGACAAATAAATGTGAAATGTGTGCCAAATTAAATGTGAATATATTTAAGCACTACAATTTACCCTTTCTTATTCCTATTTTTCCCCGGGCAACGCCGGGTATCCAGCTAGTACGAGAATATAGTCCTGGAAGGAAAACATAGTTTCCACCAGCACATATAGCAAGCTGTATGTACAATACAGTACATTATAGCGCTGTACGCAAAAACATATTCTTCCACAAGTGGAATATTTAACAGTCTAAAACATGTCTTCCACACTCCATGTTGTAACTGAGCTGCACAGCTTGTTCTAACATTCGGGTAAAAAGACACTTCACCACATCTATTGTGAGCTGCCGAGAGATGTTTCACTACCCCCCCCTCTCCTCCACCTCCTCCCCCTTCCCCACACCTCAACGTCCCCACCTCCCTCCTTCCCACAATACCCCACCTCCCCTCCCCCACTACCCACCTTCCCCCACCAACCCCCCCCCCCCAGTGAGTTGCACAATTAAAATATTTTACTACATCTGACACCTGCTGAGTAAACCTTTTGCATGCATGCTTGCATAAGTAATTAAATGCTTCACCAAATCATTATGAGCTGCTGATGATGTCCCCCTCAACCCCACATCCTCACCAGTTATACAATTTAAAGTTTTACCACATCTGATACCTGCTGAGTAAAATGTTAGCAGACATACTTGCATTATGAAAATGCTTCGCCACATCAACCCCCAGATGAGTAAACCGTTATCATAAGAGACTTGCATAATTAAATGTTTCACCACATCTTACTCCAAGGCGAAGCTGAGTACATCTGATAAAATGTTAGCATCCGCCAACATCTCCCACAAACAATGGCAGACGACTAACCATCCCGCAGCTACCAATAAATCCGCATGTCTATTTATGTGTAGTGTGTCCTGCATCTCATCATTCTTCTCGTCATGCTGCATTGACCGGTGTTTTGTATGTTGTTCTGATCATTTGCTCATTGATCAAACATGACTCCAAGTGGAAGAACAGTGCTGGAGATACGTTGACTGCCAAGAGGCAGAAGAAAGTGATGAGCCCGAGTCACAAGTGTATCTGCTGGACCGGCTGTCAAGAGACAGAGTGTGGCTCCTGTGGCTGACACTATGGAGTAAACGAATCCAGCATTCGCTGCATACGGAAGAACGAGAAGGCAATCTGAGAAATTAATGCGACAAGCACTGCACAAGCACCAAAGTGGTCACCCACATCTGAGATGTCCACATAGAAAGGATGGTGTAGGTGCTCGTGTCTGGATTGAGGGACAACGCGCAGAAGAACATGCCTTTAAGTAAACCTCTCATTCGCGCAAAGTTGATGCACATGTACTGCACACACATCTGGCTGGTATGGGTGCGCGAGCACAAGTGACACGGGTACGATCAGCACCAATCCATTCCAAGTGAGCAGGGAACGTTGACTGCTTCAAGAAGTACTACAGACTCTGCAATGTCAAACTTACAGGTGAGTGTGCTTTGCAGACAACGAGGCGGCCAAAGCGTTCCCTGCTTAACTGGCGCAGTTCATCGAGGAGAAGGGGTACATTGAGAGCAGATGCTCAACGGGGATGAGACTAACCTTTTTTGGAAAAAAATGCCAGCGCTATCTTTATGTCTAAGCACGAGGGAGCAGCAAAGGACCAGGTATCTCTTCTCCTCTGCGCAAATCCAAAAGGGACTGGATGACAAAGTAAGATATTCTCGTTTTGTATTTTTTTTATTAATTTTCTGAAATTTGCAAAAAAAAAAAATTCACTTGGAAGATGTGGGTGACAATGTGTAAATAAAGTGGAAAAGTCTGATTTAATGCATTTCATTCCAGGCTATAAAGGTGAAAATTGTGAAAGGGTGGAGGCATTGTATATACATACATATATATATATATATGCACGGCATTCAAGTTAAAGAGAAAGAAAAGGAGGGCAGCCTCCTCCCAATTTACCCAGTGTTTCACCCTTCTGACAACAACGCCTCATATTTATTAACCTGCTGTCCAATATCAACCTCCTCCATCCCATATCTAACCTCCCCACTGCATATCCAAACATCACCTTGAATATAACCCCCCCCCTGCTGTATTTAACCATCACCATGCATCTCCCCTCCCCCCTCTCGTTTGTAATGCTCCCCAACTCACTCTCTCATACAGTGGCTGCAATAGCATTCACACCCTCCAGAGTTTTCACATTTTGATACCACTGATCGAATTCATGATGCTTTCAATCAAACTTTATTTAGAAGAGTTTCACAAATGATGCCAAAGTGATAAACTAAAAAAATGCAGATAAAATGTGAATAAGCTAGATTAACAGAGAAAATCAGATGATCTTATTTGCATAAATATTCAAACCCTTTTCCTAATTAACCCTAAATCACTTCAGGAGCAAATTATATGTTTGAAAGGTTATGAAATAAGTGTAATAGGTTTCACCTGCATCAATCAGTGGTTTAACTTAAAATTAAGCTCACCACTTATAAATGGAATTTTAAGGTGCAACTCACTTGGTAAACCAACAAGGCAATATGAAGAACAAGGAGCTTTCCAAAGAGTCAGACATGAAGTGTGGAGAAGCCCCGTTCAAGAGAGGGTTATAAGAAGATTTCAAAGTCACTCATTATCCCTTTGAGTGCTGTGAAATCCATCATTAAGAAGTGGAAGACGTATCATACCAACAAGACTCTACCAAATCAGATCGCCCATCCAAACTCAGCAGCCGAGCAAGCAGAAAACTGGTTCAGGATGTCACTGTAAATCAACAATGACATTGAACTATCTGCAAGGCTCTTTTTCTGAGATGGGAGTCAGTGTTCATCAATCAACAATATCCCGTTCCCTTACAAAGCTGGCTTTGCTTCACAAAGAGTTTGCAAAAAAGCATTTTAATGATACTGCAGGCGTGTGGAGGAAAGTTTTGTGGTCAGACGAGATAAAATTGATCAAATTCAAACCATTACATCTGATGCAAGCCTAACACTGAACATACAAGTCAACACCCTCACAACCGTCAAGCATGGTGATGGCAGCATCATGTTATGGGGCTGCTTTCATCAGCAGGGACTGCTGAGCTGTTTCAGGATAGAAGGACAATGCGGGTACAATGTACAGGAGAATTCATGATGAAACCTGCTTGAGTCAGCCATGAATCTGAAAATTGGGTAAGAGAATTCTCATTTCAGCAGGACAATGATCAAAGCACAAAGCTAAAGCCCACTGGAGTGGCTGAATTAGAAGAAAATAAATGTTCTTGAGTGGCCCAGTCAATGTCCTGACTTGAACCAATTGAACATTGATGCTGAAATTTTAAGGTTGCAGTCCATCGAGGATCCAAAGAAGATATACACTTCTAGTCTTGGAGATTTTCCACTCACAAAACATAATAAAAACGCAAATAAATCTTGAAAACCCACTCCGTGGGAGTACTCTTGTGCAGCTGCCCTCTGCAGGGCAGCTCACTTATCCTGAAAATAGACCATAGTGAACACACAGTCATGTTAAAAGATTGGCCTTTAAAAACCCTTCTTTCAAAGAAGTTTTGTCCTTCTGAAGGGGACAGACATCACACAAACAAATAAACAAACACACATTGTGTGTTCATATAGTTGATCCTTTTTCATGTGTTTTACCTAATTTACCTGCTCATTAAAACTCACAGATAGACATGCAATATGTTTTGAAGTCCAACATGCTGTATTTTCATTAAGCCCTTCAGCAAAGAGACAGGAGGCCTGCCTAATATGCTTAAAAGTGATAGTATATTGGACAGACTGATTAAAATGGATATTCAGGGATGGTACTTCTTCATATAGGGCGATTCAATTTTGAATCATAACTACATCTGGTGTGCGTGTGTGTGTGTGTGTGTGTGTGTGTGTGTGTGTGTATTTATGTTTACATGCAAATTTTGGCTGGTCTCATTAGTTATGCCACTGAAGGAGGAGAGAATTGGGACCATACTCTCTGCAGAGCATTGGTGCTGCTGAAGCAGTCTCCTTGGGTATTGGGCACAATCCTTGATGGGTGGCCATTCCGACACAGTTATACAGCATGCTAGCACTATTTTGCCGACCTCGGAAAGGATGGCAGGCCGAGTAAACTCACCTGGTATTAATTCAACAGCTGAGCGGGATTTGATACTCAGGACCCTTGGATCCAAAGCCGCCACCCTAACATTAAGCAACACCAGGCATGCCCACTGAAGGATGTATCGTATGAGCCCTAATGCCTTACCCTGTCCTTCGTACACTGAGGATACCTTAAGGGCTTCAACTCGAAGGCATGAGCCTACATCTGGTTCAGGCATGAATTTGAAATTTATTCAGCATGCTGGTGAATAATCACCTACTCTTTGTGAAAGACACCGTGGAATCTTTAACCCCAATCAACAATGCCAGTACAATCTTGAAAACACGGACTTTACGTCCATCCGAGGGATGGCACACTTTGTGTTGCATCTCCATGCTTGCAAAGCATTACTGCAACAGCTTATAGTCAGGTCAGGAATCAATCTTCCAAGATCGCTTCCAGGCAAGTCCACTACATCTGCACAATCCTCTCGGACATTGAGTTTATCCAGGCAACAGAGGAAGAAAACAAAAAGAAATGAAAATAAAATATCAATAAACAATTTTATATACGTATCTCTGAATGCTCGAATTGAAAACAGGAATGGTTGTGAATTTGATAGAATTGAGGGAAAACACTATTGCATTGTTAATTGGACTTGAGGATCAGGGCACCGATGCAACTTGCAATGGCCATGATCTTTTTTCAAAATGATGAAAGATTTGTCATGATCGAAGGCCCATTGGTAATACGCCATGCATCATGGTGTTTGACAAGTTAGGCCGTTGTGTGAGAACGGTATTAGTGGTGTGATTCTGGTGATCCTAGGTAGTTTTAATGGACGTCGAAGTCAAGTTCATTGGGTAACAAGCAGAAATATTTTGCTTTGATTCTCTCTGGTGTGTAATATGACAGGAACTGTAACATTTTCTTTACTAGAAGCAGAACAACAAACAATAAAAAGTGCAAAATGACTTGTGCTTATTTCTTAAATGATTAACGAGAAAGATTTCCATAATTCTCATTGTCATTTATCACTGACTTCCCCCACATGGAGGAGTACCTTTGAATTAAACGAATAGGGCAAGGAAGTGACAACACCTAAATGGAAAATATCAAATCAATTTTTAATAAAGATGTGTTCTAGGCTAGGTTCAAGTCGCATCACGCTCACAGAACCAGAGTACATTACGAGAGCACCAATAAGTCCATTGTGCTTAGAGTGGGTTTCAGCATCAGGCAAAAAGCCACAGGAAGTGTGAACAATGAGGGAACATGCGGGAGGATAAAGAGCTCGTTTCAAGGAGAGCTGTGCGTTTGTGAAAATCCAGCATCACTGGGTAATCAAGTTTGAAATAGCTTCAGGAGAAAGGTTTTGGATTTCACTTTTAAAATAAAATTTCTGAGATTTTCAGGATATTCATTCTATAATTCAGTGTATTTTCGATTTCAGCAATAGTGACTCAGATGTTGATAGTGTAATAATCATTTGCTATGCCTCGTCACAAAGTGGCCAGATTGATTTATAATTAAAGTAAAAGGAAATAAATATATCATGAAAACACACACACACAGTACTCACTGCGCGTGATAACACCCTCTAAACGGATGATGTTAGGGTGATCAAACTGCCCCATGAGCTGCCTCACACAGAAAGTCCCTCCGCTGCTCCTCCGTATAGCCGGCCTTCAGTGTTTTTACGGCCACTGGAGCAGCCTGTCCCCCAGGAAGTCTCATGCGGCCACGGCACACCTCACCAAATTCACCTGCAATCACACGGCATGAGTGCTATTGGATGTGCTTGCAACACAGATGTATATTCCCCCCCCAGTCATCTGTTTCTCTAGAGGAGCTATCTGGATGAAGATTAGAGCACACATACAATATCGGTTAAAAATAAATAAACAAATAAAAAAGCGATAAGACAAGGTGTGTTGAAAAAGTTAACATAAGTGTTGTTTGTGAGTGCTTGCAATTAGAAATGAGAAATAATATAATGTAGATATAAACATAAGAAGAACAATATTTATTTAGGTTTGTTACAATCATTATATTTTTTTTTTTGAAAAAACGTGACATAATCATAATGTGAAAGTTTTTGTTCAGAAGACAAGATTTGCCATTAGCCTTTTTTTCTTAATAGCACGCTGGTGAAGCATAGAGTGCTGCTGCAAGGACAGATCTTACTCTCGGCAATGACTCGCAGGAAGCAATGACTTGTGAAGCCGTCCATTGGAACAGAAATCATTTGAGGCAGAATTACCAACAACAGCAATCGCTGAATTGGACTACGTAACACACAAAAATATGTACGTGTGCATGTGGACATCTTTATAAACAACACACACGCAAAACTAGAAGAGACTGTTTTTGCCAAGGCATACAGATCGATGTTTAGCAGGACGATGAGCCCATCAGTGAATGCGATTTCAGACAGATTTTATCCCACTCTCTCTCTCTCTGGTAAGCAAAATATCAGACAACCGATGGCAAGGTTCAACTGCAGTCCGATAGCAATGTGTCTCATTGAGGTTTCTCTTTCAACTGGAATCCATTTTCACACAATTGCTGCAACACGATATGGTTCTTCCTATGTTTTAGTCCAGCCTGGCACCAATCGTACTCCATTGACTACTTGACACGACAGCCCTTTGTTATTAGACAATCGGCCAACTGGCCCGCAGGTTCCAGCTGAGTTCCTTTGAGTTTGCCGAGTTAATGAAAATCTTTGGCCTGGACGGAATCTGGGTGCGGTCAAAAGCATGCTTTGAAGCCGTAGCTCAGACGATATGCTTCAGACAACTTCATCGTATTCGAAACGTACAGCATGGCCACCTGAGAGAAACAGGCTGTGTGCTATTACTGGACTTCCACAAAATATAATTATACCAGTTCCATTATTTCTCAAAACTTCCTTTTCAAATTTGAAATTTGATGGATAGTAAATTATTGAGAGGAAAAAAAAGGAAAGAATTACAATATTTCTCTTACAATCGTCTCTTGTTTTTTTAACCGAACTACTAATTGACAAAGAGGACCATGAAGGCCTGTATGCTAATCAGCTTTCTGGTAAAGTGATTGATGAACACCTTGGTTAACTTGGTCACTTCCTTGAGAGTTATACTGAGTTGTCACATTGCGCATTTACTCATCACCACACCCTTATGTGATTCCACTGACGATTTTCTGCTAAAATATCATGAAGTGATATTAAATACTCCTTCGGCTTTGTATTAAAAATACACATTCAGCATTATTATAGGCCAGTGCTTTGTCTTTTTCCCCATCACCACCACAAAGATTTCAAATAGTTTTCTATCCAAATACAGCATATCTCTATCCCTGAATATCTGCCGTATTTGAGAGCATTCAACCCCCAAATTCTTCTCTCTTT
>CM068955.1:139983756-139999224 GCA_035128595.1 Eptatretus atami | reverse complement strand
TGTGACTTAGGCCTAAGCAGTCTCCATGCTATTGGGCACAATCCTGGATGGGTCTCCACTCCAACACAGGATATCAGCAAGCTGGCACTCATTTTGCCATCCTCAGAAGGAAGACAGGCAGTCAACCCCACCTGGTATTAATTTAACAGTATTTAAAGCGGGTTGAAATCAGGAAAACTAGGATCCCAAGGCCACCACCCTAACCCCCTTGGCCAACATCAAGCATATGTGTTGTATTACATACACACACCACACACAACACACACCAGCACACACACACACACACACACACACACACACACACACACAACCACACAGTCTGTCTGTGTCTGTGTGTGTATGTATCACATATATATATATATTATATATATATATATATATATATATATATATATATATATATATGTATATGCTTATACTATATCTATTCTATTCTATAAATATTTTTTTACTGTAGAAAGTAGTGGTGTATGTTTGTTTGTCCTCTTATAACTCGAGAACTACGCATTCCAGAGCAAAACTAAAGCATATTTGGAATCAGCACGTCTCAGAGGTACTACAGCATTGTCGATTTTTGTCGATCTACAGCATTGTCAGCATACTACAGCATTATCAGCATACTACAGCATTGTCAGCATACTACAGCATTGTCGATCGCCAAAATTGTCGATTTTTTTTGGCCATTTCAATTTTTCTGCTGCAATTGATTGATTTTACGCATCGTGACTTGTTTTTATTCACAACCTGATCAAAATAAGACAAAGACAGACCAGTGTATGGCAGACCAGTGAACGTTTACCAAAGTTTCTGATCAAAATTTGACTTTCTGATTTTAGATGCCCCAAAAATGGAAGAGCTCCATTGGTCCCAAGGCAGCTGCAGCTAAGCGGAAACACACTAAGAGACAACAGGAGACTGAGGGGAGCAAGATGCCAGGCTAAATGAACAGGCACAGCGGCAACGCAGCAGTGACAAAAGGAGACTGAAGAGGATGATCAGCCAAGCTAAATGAACAGGCTCATCTACGGCAACACAGCAGCGAGCAAATAGACTGAGGAAGAGTGATGCAGACTTGAGGCAATGCGTCACCGCACTGCAGAACGACCGAGCACTGGCCTGGGCACAAGAGCACAACAATGCCACAGGTGTGTATTCATGTATGACCGGCTGACCCAACATCTCATGCAGACATCGGCCGAATGGACTAAGTCTGCACCACTGCTCTGCTTACAAGTTCAAGGGAGAGACAAGGGTGAGTGCTGCAGCATTGCAAGGTCATCCTTGAGCCCTCTCCTGCCCTTCCTCCCTTGCTGAAGGAATTTCTCTCAGGCGAAATCCCTCAGTAAGCTCTTCCTTGACAACATTCAGATGTAAATGCAGCTTTGCGATGACGAGCTTCAGGCACAAGGAAGCTGAAGTCCAGGGCTGGAACCCGAGCTTCCGGATCCAAAGTCAAGTGTTCCACCGCATTGGCAGCTTGCTCTCATCTGAAGAGGGCCAGCCAAAGTTCCTCCAGGTCTACTTCCTGGACTCACACACCAAGGAGCTGGCTGCCAGGAACCACAGCAGCCTCAAACTACACATCCTTGAGATGCTCACAAAGTGGTTTCATGAGAACTAACCATCTGGTGAGTGAGCTCAAGACTGCAAGAGATGTACTTGCAGAAGGAGGCAACTCTGAGAGTGCCAGATCATCATCAAGAACAAGTGACCGGAAGGAGAGCAGCCGCTACAACACCCAGTCTGCACCAGAAGTTGCCAGCCTAATGGATAATAGCCAACAGAACCCACAAACATTGTCCTCACATCTCGCATGGGCACTTAAAAGGATCAGTAGCTGCATGCATCTTATGATGCACTCCAGTATCCCATAGTGTTCCCATATGGAACAGATGGCGCAGCATCCACCTGGTGGCAGACTGCTACTGAGAGGATGGAAGAAAACCACACAGCTGCAGTACTGCAGCTACCACATCATGGTGAGAGAGGGCACCACATACTGCAGCGACGACTATTTTAGCAGTTTCTGGTCGATATCTACTGCAAGATCGAGACAGAGCAACTGGGCTTTATCCGCAGGGAGCAAAAGAACTTGCTGATAACTCCGCCAACCTCCATGACAGTCTCATGAGCACTGATGACGAACGCTGACGACGACAATAAATGTGAAATGTGTCCAAATTAAATGTGAATATATTAAGCACTACAATTTACCCCTTTCTTATTCCTATTTTCCCCGGGCAACGCCGGGTACTCCAGCTAGTACGAAATATAGTCCTGGAAGGAAAAACATAGTTTCCCCAGCACACTATAAGCAAGCTGTATGTACATACAGTACATTATAGCGCTGTACGCAAAAAACATATCTTCCACAAGTGGAATATTTAACAGTTCTAAAACATGTCTTCCACCATCCATGTTGTAACTGAGCTGCACAGCTTGTTCTAAACATTCCGGGTAAAAAGACACTTCACCACATCTATTGTGAGCTGCCGAAGATGTTTCACTACCCCCCCTCTCCCTCCACCTCCTCCCCCTTCCCACACCTCAACGTCCCCCACCTCCTCCTTCCCACAATACCCCACCTCCCCCTCCCCCACTACCCACCTTCCCCCCACCAACCCCCCCCCCAGTGAGTTGCACAATTAAAATATTTTACTACATCTGACACCTGCTGAGTAAACCTTTTGCATGCATGCTTGCATAAGTAATTAAATGCTTCACCAAATCATTATGAGCTGCTGATGATGTCCCCCTCAACCCCCACATCCTCACCAGTTATACAATTTAAAGGTTTTACCACATCTGATACCTGCTGAGTAAAATGTAGCAGACATACTTGCATATGAAAAATGCTTCGCCACATCAACCCCCAGATGAGTAAACCGTTATCATAAGAGACTTGCATAATTAAATATTTCATTCCACATCTACTCCAAGGCGAAGCTGAGTACATCTGATAAAATGTTAGCATCCGCCAACATCTCCCAAACAATGGCAGACGACTAACCCATCCCGCAGCTACCAATAAATCCCGCATGTCTTTATTTTGTGTAGTGTGTCCTGCATCTCAATCATTCTTCTCGTCATGCTGCATTCGACGGTGTTTTGTATGTTGTTCTGATCATTTGCTCATTGATCAACATGACTCCCAAGTGGAAGAACAGTGCTGGAGATACGTTGACTGCCAAGAGTCAGAAGAAAGTGATGAGCCCGAGTCACAAAGTGTACTGCTGGACCGGCTGTCAAGAGGACAGAGTGTGCTCCTGTGGGCTGACACTATGGAGTAAACGAATCCAGCATTCGCTGAGTCACGAAAGACGAGAAGGCAATCTGAGAAATTAATGCGACAAGCACTGCACCAAGCACCAAAGTGGTCACCCACATCTGAGATGTCCACATAGAAAGGATGGTGTAGGTGCTCGGTGTCTGGATTGAGGACAACCAGCAGAAGAACATGCCTTTAAGTAAACCTCTCATTCGCGCAAAGTTGATGCACATGTACTGCACACACATCTGGCTGGTATGGGTGGCGCGAGCACAAGTGACACGGGTACGATCAGCACCAATCCATTCCAAGTGAGCAGGGGAACGTTGACTGCTTCAAGAAGTACTACAGACTCTGCAATGTCAAACTTACAGGTGAGTGTGCTTTGCAGACAACGAGGCGGCCAAAGCGTTCCCTGCTTAACTGGCGCAGTTCATCGAGGAGAAGGGGTACATTCAGAGCAGATGCTCAACGGGGATGAGACTAACCTTTTTTGGAAAAAAGATGCCAGCGCTATCTTTTATGTCTAAGCACGAGGAGCAGCAAAGGACCAGGTATCTCTTCTCTCTGCGCAAATCCAAAAGGGGACTGGATGACAAGTAAGATATTCTCGTTTGTATTTTTTTTATAATTTCTGAAATTTGCAAAAAAAAAAAAATTCACTTGGAAGATGTGGGTGACAATGTGTAAATAAAGGTGGAAAAAGTCTGATTTAATGCAATTTCATCCAGGCTATAAAGGTGAAAATTGTGAAAGGGGTGGAGGCATTGTATATACATACATATATATATATATATGCACGGCATTCAAGTTAAAGAGAAAAGAAAAGGAGGGCAGCCTCCTCCCAATTTACCCAGTGTTTCACCCTTCTGACAACAACGCCTCATATTTATTAACCTCTGTCCAATATCAACCTCCTCCATCCCATATCTAACCCTCCCCACTGCATATCCAAACATCACCTCTGACGATATACCCCCCCCCCCTGTCTGTATAACCATCACCATGCATCTCCCCTCCCCCTCTCCGTTGTGAATGCTCCCCCAACTCACTCTCTCATACAGTGGCCTGCAATAGCATTCACACCCCTCCAGAGTTTTCACATTTTGATACCACCTGATCGAATTTCATGATGCTTTCAATCAAACTTTATTTAGAAGAGTCTTCACAAATGATGCCAAAGTGATAAACTAAAAAAAATGCAGATAAAATGTGAATAAGCTAGATTAACAGAGAAAATCAGATGATTCTTATTTGCATAAATATTCAAACCCTTTTCCTAATTAACCCTAAATCACTTCAGGAGCAAATTATATGTTTGAAAGGTTATGAAATAAGTGTAATAGGTTTCACCTGCATGCAATCAGTGGTTTAACTTAAAAATTAAGCTCCACCACTTATAAATGGAATTTTAAGGTGCAACTCACTTGGTAAACCAACAAGGCAAATATGAAGAACAAGGAGCTTTCCAAAGAGTCAGACATGAAGTGGTGGAGAAGCCCCGTTCAAGAGAGGGTTATAAGAATTTCAAAGTCACTCATTATCCCTTTGAGTGCTGGTGAATCCATCATTAAGAAGTGGAAGACGTATCATACCAACAAGACTCTACCAAATCAGATCGCCCATCCAAACTCAGCAGCCGAGCAAGCAGAAAACTGGTTCAGGATGTCACTGTAAATCCAACAATGACATTGAACATCTGCAAGGCTCTTTTTCTGAATGGGGAGTCAGTGTTCATCAATCAACAATATCCCGTTCCTTCACAAAGCTGGCTTTGCTTCACAAAGAGTTTGCAAAAAAGCATTTTAATGATACTGCAGGCGTGTGGAGGAAAGTTTGTGGTCAGACGAGATAAAAATTGATCAAAATTCAAACCATTACATCTGATCAAGCCTAACACTGAACATCACAGTCAACACCCTCACAACCGTCAAGCATGGTGATGGCAGCATCATGTTATGGGCTGCTTTTCATCAGCAGGGACTGCTGAGCTTGTCAGGATAGAAGGGACAATGACGGTACAATGTACAGGAGAATTCATGATGAAACCTGCTTGAGTCAGCCATGAATCTGAAATTGGGTAAGAGATTCTCATTTCAGCAGGACAATGATCCAAAGCACAAAGCTAAAGCCACACTGGAGTGGCTGAATTAGAAGAAAATAAATGTTCTTGAGTGGCCCAGTCAATGTCCTGACTTGAACCCAATTGAACATTGATGCTGAAATTTTAAGGTTGCAGTCCATCGAGGATCCCAAAGAAGATATACACTTCTAGTCTTGGAGATTTTCCACTCACAAAACATAATAAAAACGCAAATAAATCTGAAAACCCACTCCGTGGGAGTACCTCTTGTGCAGCTGCCCTCTGCAGGGCAGCTCACTTATCCTGAGAAACTAGACCATAGTGAACACACAGTCATGTTAAAAGATTGGCCTTTAAAAACCCTTCTTTCAAAGAAGTTTTGTCCTTCTGAAGGGGGAAGACATCACACAAACAAATAAACAACACACATTGTGTTTCATATAGTTGATCTTTTTCATGTGTTTTACCTAATTTTACCTGCTCATTAAAACTCACAGATAGACATGCAATATGTTTTTGAAGTCCAACATGCTGTATTTTCATTAAGCCCTTCAGCAAGAGACAGGAGGCCTGCCTAATATGCTTAAAAGTGATAGTATATTGGACAGACTGATTAAAATGGATATTCAGGGATGTTGACTTCTATATAGGGCGATTCAATTTTGAATCATAACTACCATCTGGTGTGCGTGTGTGTGTGTGTGGTGTGTGTGTGTGTGTGTGTGTGTATTTATGTTTACATGCAAATTTTTGGCTGGTCTCATTAGTTATGCCCACTGAGGAGGAGAGGAGATTGGGACCATACTCTCTGCAAGCATTGGTGCTGCTGAAGCAGTCTCCTTGGGTATTGGGCACAATCCTTGATGGGTGGCCATTCCGACACAGTTATACCAGCATGCTAGCACTTATTTTGCCGACTCGGAAGGATGGCAGGCCGAGTAAACCTCACCTGGTATTAATTCAACAGCTGAGCGGGATTTGATACTCAGGACCCTTGGATCCAAAGCCGCCACCCTAACCATTAAGCCAACACCAGGCATGCCCACTGAAGGATGTACGTATGGCCCTAATGCCTTTACCCTGTCCTTTCGTACACTGAGGATACCTTAAGGGCTTCAACTCGAAGGGCATGAGCCTACATCTGGTTCAGGCATGAATTTGAAATTTATTCAGATGCTGGTGATAATTCACCTACTCTTTGTGAAAGACACCGTGGAATCTTTAACCCCAATCACTAATGCCAGTACAATCTTGAAAACAACGGACTTTACGTCCATCCGAGGGATGGCACACTTTGTGTTGCATCTCCATGCTTGCAAAGCTTACTGCAACAGCTTATAGTCAGGTCAGGAATCAAATCCTTCCAAGATCGCTTTCAGGCAAGTCCACACATCTGCACAATCCTCTCGGACATTGAGTTTATCCAGGCAACAGAGGAAGAAAACAAAAAGAAATGAAAATAAAATATCAATAAACAATTTTTATATACGTATCTCTGAAATGCTCGAATTGAAAACAGGAATGGTTGTGAATTGATAGAATTGAGGGAAAACACTAATTGCATTGTTAATTGGACTCTGAGGTCAGGGCACCGATGCAACTTGCCAATGGCCATGATCTTTTTTCAAAATGATGAAAGATTTGTCATGATCGAAGGCCCATGTGTAATACGCCATGCATCATGGTGTTTACAAGTTAGGCCGTTGTGTGAGAACGGTATTAGTGGTGTGATTCTGGTGATCCTAGGTAGTTTTAGATGGGGCGTCGAAGTCAAGTTCATTGGGTAACAAGCAGAAATATTTTGCTTTGATTCCTCATGGTGTGTAATATGACAGGAACTGTAACATTTTCTTTACTAGAAGCAGAACAACACATAAAAAAAAGTGCAAAATGACTTGTGCTTATTTCTTAAATGATTAACGAGAAGATTTCCATATATTCTCATGTCAATTTATCACTGATCTTCCCCCACATGGAGGAGTACCTTTGAATTAACACGAATAGGGCAAGGAAGTGAACAACCCTAAATGGAAATATCAAAATCAATTTTAATAAAGATGTGGTTCTAGGCTAGGTTCAAGTCGCATCACGCTCACAGAACCAGAGTACATTACGGAGCACCAATAAGTCCATTGTGCTTAGAGTGGGTTTCAGCATCAGGCAAAAAGCCACAGGAAGTGTGAACAATGAGGGAACATGCGGAGAGGATAAAGAGCTCGTTTCAGAAGAGCTGTGCGTTTGTGAAAAATCCAGCATCACTGGTAATCAAGTTTGAAATAGCTTCAGGAGAAGGTTTTGGATTTCACTTTTAAAATAAAATTTCTGAGATTTTCAGGATATTCATTCTATAATTCAGTGTATTTTCGATTTCAGCAATAGTGACTCAGATGTTGATAGTGTAATAATCATTTGCTATGCCTCGTCACAAAGTGGCCAGATTGATTTAAATTAAAGTAAAAGGAAATAAATATATCATGAAAACACCACCACACACAGTACTCACTGCGCGTGATAACACCCTCTAACACGGATGATTTTAGGGTGATCAAACTGCCCCATGATGCTCGCCTCACACGAGAAAGTCCCTCCGCTGCTCCTCCGTTAGCCGGCCTTCAGTGTTTTTACGGCCACTGGAGCAGCCTGTCCCCCAGGAAGTCTCATGCGGCCACGGCACACCTCACCAAATTCACCTGCAATCACACGGCATGAGTGCTATTGGATGTGCTTGCAACACAGATGTATATTCCCCCCCCAGTCATCTGTTTCTCTAGAGGAGCTATCTGGATGAGATTAGAGCACACATACAATATCGGTTAAAAATAAATAACAAATAAAAAAGCGATAAGACCAAGGTGTGTTGAAAAAGTTAACATAAGTGTTGTTTGTGAGTGCTTGCAATTAGAAATGAGAAATAATATAATGTAGATATAAACATAAGAAAGAACAATATTTATTTAGGTTTGTTACAATCATTATATTTTTTTTTTTTGAAAAAACGTGACATTACATCATAATGTGAAAGTTTTTGTTCAGAAGACAAGATTTGCCATTAGCCTTTTTTTCTTAATAGCACGCTGGTGAAGCATAGAGTGTGCTGCTGCAAGGGACAGATCTTACTCTCGGCAATGACTCGCAGGAAGCAATGACTTTGAAGCCGTCCATGGAACAGAAATCATTTGAGGCAGAATTACCAACACAGCAATCGCTGAATTGGACTACGTAACACACAAAAATATGTACGTGTGCATGTGGACATCTTTATAAACACACACACGCAAAACTAGAAGAGACTGTTTTTTGCCAAGGCATACAGATCGATGTTTAGCAGGACGATGAGCCCATCAGTGAATGCGATTTCAGACAGATTTTATCCCACTCTCTCTCTCTCTGGTAAGCACAAATATCAGACAACCGATGGCAAGGTTCAACTGCAGTCCGATAGCAATGTGTCTCATTGAGGTTTCTCTTCAACTGGAATCCATTTTTCACACAATTGCCTGCAACACGATATGGTTCTTCCCATGTTTTAGTCCAGCCTGGCACAATCGTACTCCATTGTACCTTGACACGACAGCCCTTTGTTATTAGACAATCGGCCACTGGCCCGCAGGTTCCAGCTGAGTTCCTTTGAGTTTGCCGATTAATGAAAATCTTTGGCCTGGACGGAATCTGGGTGCGGTCAAAAGCATGCTTTGAAGCCGTAGCTCAGACGAATGCTTCAGACAACTTCATCGGTATTCGAAACGTACAGCATGGCCACCTGAGAGAAACAGGCTGTGTGCTAATTACTTGGACTTCCACAAAAATATAAATACCAGTTTCCATTATTTCTCAAAACATTCCTTTTCAATTTGAAATTTGATGGATAGTAAATTATTGAGAGGAAAAAAAAAGGAAAAAAAGAATATTAACACATATTCTCTTACATCGTCTCTTGTTTTTTTAACCGAACTACTAATTGACAAAGAGGACCATGAAGGCCTGTATGCTTAATCAGCTTTCTGGTAAAGTGATTGATGAACACCTTGGTTAACTTGGTCACTCCTTGAGAGTTATACTGAGTTGTCACATTGCGCATTTACTCATCACCACACCCTTATGTGATTCCACTGACGATTTTCTGCTAAAATATCATGAAGTGATATTAAATACTCCTTCGGCATTTGTATTAAACAAATACACATTCAGCATTATTATGGCCAGTGCTTTGTCTTTTCCCCATCACACCACAAAGATTTCAAATAGTTTTCTATCCAAATACAGCATATCTCTATCCCTGAATATCTGCGTATTGATGAGCATCACCCAATTGTTTTTAATATTAAAAATATTTTTAAATATCTTGGAACATCTTTCTATTGTAGTGCAATCCATCATTCGACATACAACACCCCTATTCCACTTAATAAATTGGATCGCATTTAATTTTCAAAAAAGTTATGCACAGCATATTGTTTAGCTCTAGCTGTATTTTACGTCACAAGTAGCAGGCAGGATGGCCGAAGGTATGCATACTCGCCTATGAACTATCTAGACTGGGTTCAAATACGGGCCAGCTATAAACTGTCACCCTGGTGTTTCACATGCAGGGGGGATGCATCAATGTGTGCTCCGTCCCTTGAGCGACGTTTAACTGGGTGTTCCGTCTGATAGCATTAGTTTGTGGATGTTAAAAATCCCGTATGTGATGTCCTTTGTGAAGAGTAGGTGAGTTATGGCCCGGTGTCCTTTGTGAATGTGATGTCCTTTGTGAAGAGAGAGTGAGTTATGGTCTGGCACTGTGAACAATTACAAATTGCTGCCTTATTTGGGTAGCAAGTATTCTGGTCTCCTTGGATGCTACTTGATACCAGGCTACACGATTTTTGATCATAGAGTGTGGCTGCCTGTCTGGCAGCAGCTTCTGCAACGTAAAAAAGTTAACCAGGAAGTTTGTATGTTTCATATGAACAGCCTTCTTCGAATACGAAGGGCAACCAATGCACATGTCATTTTCATATTGCTCTGGCTTTGTGATAATTGCTATGTTCTCTAAGATTCGAATTCTTAAAGTAGGACTGTTTATGCACAAATGAGTAATCTACATCTAATCTCAAGTCATTGTGATTCCACGTGACATCTATGGACACGAGAGACTCCAATACCATAGAGCGTAACATATGAGGAAATACATTTTTTTGATAATAATTATCGAGAATTACTGAGATCAATAAAAGCCTTACGTACCTGCTCCAACCACGCCCTCGATCAGGATCCTGTTGACATCAATTTCTCGAGCAAACTCATGGACACTTCGCACGGGTCCTCGTAGGTAAAAGGGTCCACATACATTTTGAGTCCAGGAAGTTTTAACTATGGGTTTCAGGGTTAGTACATGGATGCAGACAATACTTAAACATGTTAGGAGGGTCAGCCTCCATTCTTACTTCAGCGATAATGAATCATATTATTGGGTTTGCCTGAAAGATTATCTCCAACATTCCAGATTCACATCACCCTATAGCTGGATTGTTGGAAGATGAGTGATATCACAGAAGTTTTCAATGAAAAATAATATAACTGCAATCTCAATTTCATTAAAATGAAGATTTTGAAAGATATCATTTTCAATCAGGGTGGTAGTGTGCTCGCTTCAGAGCTGGCTGAATAATATGTGGGTTTAATTCTGGAGAATTGCTTCCAATTAGAGCTACTATTCTGCTGTGGTGTCGGCAGAATGTTCTGCATTGTGGAGCACATTTTCCTTTTGAAGAGACATTAAGTTACTTGTGCAATGTGATGTGCAATGTGGATCTTTCTATAAAATGCCATGGCAACAATAGCAATCTTTTGTGTTGACACACTGAACAAATTCCAAAATGTATTTACAAGTCACGCAACAGAGTTGACCATCTTGTCTCGTTTGAACCTTTTTTTGGGCTGCATCGCTATAGAAGCTGTGTAAAGCTACATGCATGTTTTGGCCTCCATCAGGAAGTGTGTCTTGCAATACCTGGTAATAGTGTAAGTGGGAAATACAGGATGTAGGTAGGTAAAACACACCCTGAAAGGAGACGACTGTATGTCGGAGTTAAGTACCAAGGTTGCTTGCTTTGCTGCAGTGGTGGTGGTGTTACTTGAATGCTACGAGAATAAACGTTTTTGCAAAACTTGGCTGGTTTATTCTTTTCTGGCACATGAGTATGATGAGAGTCCAGGAATACAGGACCCGCAGAGTGCAACATTTGGTGCCATGACTTGGATTCGGCTGTGATATGCAAGGCCCAGCAGAACATAGGATGTGGCAGAGCAGGGGGCTCTGAGTGGAGTTACACAAACCGCAAGTGCCAGCGTATATTTATGTTGGACGTGAAGGACATGATTTAGCCGTTTATTTTTTTTATGCTGATATTGCTCAGTGCATTTCTTGCAAAGGCCTGAGAGGCACTTGCTCCCAAAAAGTTGGCAAGCTCGTGCTCAGGTTGGGTGCTGCAAGAAACGTGACCGAATTATGAGTGTTGATGAGAGCGCTGTGACACCGAGTGAGTCGATGGCTGCACAAAGTGAGGAGCAGCAATCTTCGGGAGACTATAGGTCTATGCATCAGATGTTTTTGTGATGAATACCACAACAGTTGAAAGATATACCTTCCTACTCTGGTTCACAGGATGTCCGAGCTGTTTTTATGAGACTAACCCGGGTTTCAGCTGAAGCTGGTATAGGATGTGTTATGTGCTTGCTTATGATGGGTTATTGAAAAAAGCTCAACAATGGAATCTGATGTTGAATATGTAGCTGGGGATGCCAGCGTCTCCTTCGAAATATAACGTATTTCAAATGGACAATGAAACGTGCTTTCGCAGAAATTGTGGAGGAATGCGAGAAAGGAGATGTATGTGCTGAACCATGAATGCATTATTTGCTCGAGCAGAGGCAAGAAAAACTGCATGTCAGTTTTGCATTTCTTGGGTGCTTTGTCCATCAGGTAGAAGAAAAAAAATCAGCGAAATTTTTTGGAGACTGGATGTTAAGCTCAGGCAGTTTATGAGTGGGGTGAGCAATAGTATGTATTTCAGCACCTGACACCATAGACCAGAAGACATGTCAATTGAAGCATTCTAGAGGAATTGCAGAAAGTGGCAAAATAACAAAGGAATGGTAGTAAAGAGAGCGAGCAACAGGTATATGCAACAAAGGGAGACAACAAACAAGAGTTACCCGGTTAATGTGTGAAGTAGGCATGGATGAACACTAATTTCAGAAATGGAACATAAACAGCAAGCAGTTGAAACAAACACCATCAATGCGTGTGATCGTGGTATTGGTGAATACTCTGGAGAGTAGAGAGCAGGTAATACAGTAGACAGAGGGTGGAATGCATACAAGGCAAAGCACAGCCTCCAGACCAAGGTCCAGAGATATGGGGCAAAAAGGCATTTTAGGGATAGGTGATATGAATGTTTCGGGCCCCTCAGCAGCAGCAACAGCAGAGGTAGGGGATAGGCTGGTATATTAGATAAAAAAATGGCATATGTGAAGGGCTGTCCATTTCCATCAGTCAGACAGGTCAGAACAGCTCAGGGGGTGTAGCTCCAAACAATCAGGATTTGGACCTCCATTGAAGAAGAACGCCGTGGATTGGGGGAAATCTGTGAGCAACAGGATTGTGTTGGGAATAAACTGTATAGGTCAATCAGTGGTTCTCGTTAGTGGTACATAGTGACACATCAAGTCCAGATGGTTATGGGTCCATGCAATGAACTACGGTACAAGTGAGTGGGTATTTTTGTAATGCCTGATGGAACTGGCTCGGAAGTAACGACATTTCGAACCATTTGTGGCAGATGTAGTTTACCTCCCACAAATGATGGAGGTCCTCATGGTCAGACATGAGATCATGGCATCTCTCGAGACATATCTTGAGCTTTCATACAGTTCTGGATCCACACATGCTCTCCAGAACGTGCCTATGGCATCAATTGCCAGCTCTTCAGACGGGTTACTGACTTCCTCCATTCTCACAGCCGATTGTGGCTCTCAACAGAATCTTTCATCTCCCTTCCCTGTTAAGGCTGCAGTGCCTCAAGGCTGTGTTTGGGCCAATCCTAAAACATTCATCAACACTCTCTATTTTGATGCTCAAAAATCCCTTCATATATTTGCTGATGACGCACCCTGCTGATCTGACATCCCTCATCCTTCAGATTAGAGGCAGCAGCCTTCATCCTGTTCAGACCTTGACGAAACATCAGCTGGTAAAACTGGATATCTTTCAATCCGACATCCTTCTATATATCTGGCCGATAAGCATATTCACCTCGGTCCAAAGTGTTTCACATTTTGATGCTACTGAGACTTTTTCATCTGCTTTCAAAATAAAACGTAATAAGAGCTTCACAAACTACTCAAAGGATAAAGCTAAAAATTGCAGTATAAATGTGAAGTAATTTGATTAACAGAGGAATCAGATGATCATTGGTGCATAAGTTTCAACCCCAATCACTTCATGGCAAATATTTTTTGAAAGGTTACAAAATAAGTGTAATAGGTCACCTGTCTGTAATCAATGGTTTAAACGTTTGGGTCTCCACCTGCGGCCGCGGGCGCCACATGCGGCCCTAGACAGATTATGCGGCCCCGGTTCCTTTTAAGTTTAATTACAATGCGGCCCAGCGCGATATCTGCAATTTGTCAGGAGTCATTATCAAAGCGTTCTAATTTTATAGTTATGTTTTGATATATTAGACACATTGTTTTTAACGATATTTCATCATATGCGTTGGAAGAAAAATATATTGAGCACATAATTTTGTTTAAATTCCGCATATTTAATTTAATATATCTTTCCGGATCGTTCAGCGCTTTTCCTTTTTTGGTGAGCACCGGCCCCTCCATACTTGGTTGTGGCCCTCCGGCCCAAAAGGTTGGAGACCTGGGTTTAACATAAAAATTCATCTCTCCCCACTGATCTAAGGAGTTTTAAGGGTAAGACTCACTTGGTTCAACCACAAGGCAACATGAAGGGATCGAGTAGCTTTCTAAGGAAACAGACATAAGTGGTGAATGAAGCACCGATTCAGGAGAGGGCTGATAGAAGATTTCACATAGGTCTCATTATCCTTTGGAGTACAGTGAAACCCATCATAGAAGTAGAAGACACCATCCATAAGAGACATACACAGAATAGTATGGCGCCCAACACTCAGTCCCAAGTAAGCAGGAACGTTCGGGAAGTCACTAATAATATCGTGTTTCTTCAAAATCTGGCCTCTATGGACAGGTCAATAAAAGCATTACTGAAAAACGCATAAAAAGTACTATGGCGTTTGCAAAAAGCAGTTGCTTAATTATATGCAGGCGTGTGGAAGAAAGTTTATAGTAGGTCAGACAGATGGAATTAACTTTGGGTCAAAATGTCATAAGCATTACGTAGCGCACAAATCTGATGCTGCACATCACCCAGTCAACATCCGAGCGGAGAGAGCCTCTGTCAAACATTGGTGCATTGCTTATCGAAGCAAAACATAACATAATGGAGCCTGATTTTTCCATCACGCATGGCTCCTGGAAAGACCTTGATCACTAGGACTGAAGGGACAATGGAACGTGCTGCCAAAAGATCACGAAAGAGATAACGGAAACAACGACAAGGATTAATTGACACATGTGTGGGCCATTTTTCACCGCATCATGCCTCACCACATCAAACCACACCGAATTTATCAATGCCAGCATACAAAATAAGCAAATCCAAAATTGTTTTGGTCATTTTGTGTTTTGATTCCCCCCTACCCCCTCCGTCCCCCCCCCTTTGGGGGACAACAAGTGGCATGACTCTGCTGGGAAAAAACAACAACCACATCAAACAACACAACGCCCCTTCGATGAGACCCCACAACGACTCCGAGAAGCTGTTTCACCGATACACAAATCGCACACAATCAACCCTAATCATGCTCAATGACTTAACCTTAAAGATGTCCAGTCTTGCCAACATCCCTGTACCCCTATCTACCGATAACTTCCAGTTCCCAATTTAATTTCCGAACTAAAACTTATCTCTTTAATTTTTTTGCCAGTTACCATTTCCAGCGAGGCATTCCACTGTATCCTTAAGGCATGAGTCAATCTCCTCTCT
>CM068955.1:139971944-139983731 GCA_035128595.1 Eptatretus atami | reverse complement strand
TGTTTGTTTGTCCTCTTATAACTCGAGAACTACGCATTCCAGAGCAAAACTAAAGGCATATTTGGAATCAGCACGTCTCAGAGGTACTACAGCATTGTCGATTTTTGTCGATCTACAGCATTGTCAGCATACTACAGCATTATCAGCATACTACAGCATTGTCAGCATACTACAGCATTGTCGATCGCCAAAATTGTCGATTTTTTTTGGCCATTTCAATTTTTCTGCTGCAATTGATTGATTTTACGCATCGTGACTTGTTTTTATTCACAACCTGATCAAAATAAGACAAAGACAGACCAGTGTATGGCAGACCAGTGAACGTTTACAAAGTTTCTGATCAAAATTTGACTTTCTGATTTTAGATGCCCCAAAAATGGAAGAGCTCCATTGGTCCCAAGGCAGCTGCAGCTAAGCGGAAACACACTAAGAGACAACAGGAGACTGAAGGGGAGCAAGATGCCAGGCTAAATGAACAGGCACAGCGGCAACAGCAGCAGTGACAAAAGGAGACTGAAGAGGAGTGATCAGCCAAGCTAAATGAACAGGCTCATCGGCAACAACAGCAAAGCAGCGAGCAAATGAGACTGAGGAGAGTGATGCAAGACTTGAGGCAATGCGTCACCGCACTGCAGAAGCACGAGCACTGGCCTGGCACAAGAGCACAACAATGCCAACAGGGTGGTATTCATGTATGACCCGGCTGACCCAACATCTCATGCAGACATCGGCCGAATGGACTAAGTCTTCACCCACTGCTCTGCTTACAAGTTCAAGGGAGAGACCAAGGGTGAGTGCTGCAGCATTGGCAAGGTCATCCTTGAGCCCTCTCCTGCCCTTCCTCCCTTGCTGAAGAATTTCTCTCAGGCGAAGATCCCTCAGTAAGCTCTTCCTTGACAACATTCAGATGTATAATGGCAGCTTTGCGATGACGAGCTTCAGGCACAAGGAAGCTGAAGTCCAGGGCTGGAACCCGAGCTTCCGGATCCAAAGTCAAGTGTTCCACCGCATTGGCAGCTTGCTCTCATCTGAAGAGGGCCAGCCAAAGTTCCTCCAGGTCTACTTCCTGGACTCACACACCAAGGAGCTGGCTGCCAGGAACCACAGCAGCCTCAAACTACACACCTTGAGATGCTCACAAAGTGGTTTCATGAGACTAACCATCTGGTGAGTGAGCTCAAGACTGCAAGAGATGTACTTGCAGAAGGAGGCAACTCTGAAGAGTGCCAGATCATCATCAGAGAGAACAAGTGACCGGAAGGAGAGCACACACGCCGCTAAAACACCAGTCTGCACCAGAAGTTGCCAGCCTAATGGATAATGAGCCAACAGAACCCACAAACATTGTCCTCAGACTTCGCGATGGGGCACTTAAAAGATCAGTGAGCTGCATGCATCTTATGATGCACTCCAGTATCCCATAGTGTTCCATATGGAACAGATGGCTGCAGCATCCACCTGGTTGCCAGGACTGCTACTGGAGAGGATGGAAGAAAACCACACAGCTGCAGTACTGCAGCTACACATCATTGGTGAGAGAGGCAACCACATACTGCAGATGCGACGACTATTTTAGCAGTTTCTGGTCGATATCTACTGCAAGATCGAGACAGAGCAACTGGGCTTTATCCGCAGGGAGCAAAAGAACTTGCTGATAACTCCGCCAACCTCCATGACAGTCTCATGAGCACTGATGACGAACGCTGACGACGACAAATAAATGTGAAATGTGTCCAAATTAAATGTGATATATATTAAGCACTACAATTTACCCCTTTCTTATTCCTATTTTTCCCCGGGCAACGCCGGGTACTCCAGCTAGTACGAAATATAGTCCTGGAAGGAAAAACATAGTTTCCACCAGCACACTATAAGCAAGCTGTATGTACATACAGTACATTATAGCGCTGTACGCAAAAACATATCTTCCACAAGTGGAATATTTAACAGTTCTAAAACATGTCTTCCACCATCCATGTTGTAACTAGCTGCACAGCTTGTTCTAACATTCCGGGTAAAAAGACACTTCACCACATCTATTGTGAGCTGCCGAAGATGTTTCACTACCCCCCCTCTCCCTCCACCTCCTCCCCCTTCCCCACACCTCAACGTTTCCCCACCTCCTCCTTCCCACAATACCCCACCTCCCCCTCCCCCACTACCCCACTTCCCCCACCAACCCCCCCCCCAGTGAGTTGCACAATTAAAATATTTTACTACATCTGACACCTGCTGAGTAAACCTTTTGCATGCATGCTTGCATAAGTAATTAAATGCTTCACCAAATCATTATGAGCTGCTGATGATGTCCCCCTCAACCCCACATCCTCACCAGTTATACAATTTAAAGGTTTTACCACATCTGATACCTGCTGAGTAAAATGTTAGCAGACATACTTGCATTATGAAAATGCTTCGCCACATCAACCCCCAGATGAGTAAACCGTTATCATAGAGGACTTGCATAATTAAAATGTTTCACCACATCTACTCCAAGGCCGAAGCTGAGTACATCTGATAAAATGTTAGCATCGCCAACATCTCCCACAACAATGGCAGACGACTAACCCATCCCGCAGCTACAATAAATCCCGCATGGTCTATTTATGTGTAGTGTGTCCTGCATCTCAATATTCTTCTCGTCATGCTGCATTGACCGGTGTTTTGTATGTGTTTCTGATCATTTGCTCATTGATCAAACATGACTCCCAAGTGGAAGAACAGTGCTGGAGATACGTTGACTGCCAAGAGGCAGAAGAAAGTGATGAGCCCGAGTCACAAGTGTATCTGCTGGACCGGCTGTCAAGAGGACAGAGTGTGGCTCCTGTGGGCTGACACTATGGAGTAAACGAATCCAGCATTCGCTGCATACGGAAGAACGAGAAGGCAATCTGAGAAATTAATGCGACAAGCACTGCACCAAGCACCAAAGTGGTCACCCACATCTGAGATGTCCACATAGAAAGGATGGTGTAGGTGCTCGTGTCTGGATTGAGGACAACGCGCAGAAGAACATGCCTTTAAGTAAAACCTCTCATTCGCGCAAAGTTGATGCACATGTACTGCACACACATCTGGCTGGTATGGGTGCGCGAGCACAAAGTGACACGGGTACGATCAGCACCATCCATTCCAAGTGAGCAGGGGAACGTTTGACTGCTTCAAGAAGTACTACAGACTCTGCAATGTCAAACTTACAGGTGAGTGTGCCTTTGCAGACAACGAGGCGGCCAAAGCGTTCCCTGCTTAACTGGCGCAGTTCATCGAGGAGAAGGGGTACATTGCAGAGCAGATGCTCAACGGGGATGAGACTAACCTTTTTTGGAAAAAAGATGCCAGCGCTATCTTTTATGTCTAAGCACGAGGGAGCAGCAAAGGACCAGGTATCTCTTCTCCTCTGCGCAAATCCAAAAGGGGACTGGATGACAAATAAGATATTCTCGTTTGTAATTTTTTTATTAATTTTCTGAAATTTGCAAAAAAAAAAAATTCACTTGGAAGATGTGGGTGACAATGTGTAAATAAAGGTGGAAAAAGTCTGATTTAATGCAATTTCATTCCAGGCTATAAAGGTGAAAATTGTGAAAGGGGGTGGAGGCATTGTATTACATACATATATATATATATGCACGGCATTCAAGTTAAAGAGAAAAGAAAAGGAGGGCAGCCTCCTCCCAATTTACCCAGTGTTTCACCCTTCTGACAACAACGCCTCATATTTATTAACCTGCTGTCCAATATCAACCTCCTCCATCCCATATCTAACCCTCCCCACTGCATATCCAAACTCACCTCTGACGATATAACCCCCCCCCCTGCTGTATTTACCATCCACCATGCATCTCCCCTCCCCCCTCTCCGTTTTGTAATGCCACCCAACTCACTCTCTCATACAGTGGCCTGCAATAGCATTCACACCCCTCCAGAGTTTTCACATTTTGATACCACCTGATCGAATTTCATGATGCTTTCAAATCAAACTTTATTTAGAAGAGTCTTCACAAATGATGCCAAAGTGATAAAACTAAAAAAAATGCAGATAAAATGTGAATAAGCTAGATTAACAGAGAAAATCAGATGATTCTTATTTGCATAAATATTCAAACCCTTTTCCTAATTAACCCTAAATCACTTCAGGAGCAAATTATATGTTTGAAAGGTATGAAATAAGTGTAATAGGTTTCACCTGCATGCAATCAGTGGTTTAACTTAAAAATTAAGCTCCACCACTTATAAATGGAATTTTAAGGTGCAACTCACTTGGTAAACCAACAAGGCAAATATGAAGAACAAGGAGCTTTCCAAAGAAGTCAGACATGAAGTGGTGAGAGCCCGTCAAAGAATTGACGACGATGCTTTCAGATAGAGGGTATAAGAGATTTCAAGTCACTCATACCTTTGAGTGCTGTGAATCCATCATTAAGAAGTGGAAGACGTATTACCAACAAGACTCTACCCAAATCAGATCGCCCATCCAAACTCAGCAGCCGAGCAAGCAGAAAAACTGGTTCAGGATGTCACTGTAAATCCAACAATGACATTGAACTATCTGCAAGGCTCTTTTTCTGAGATGGGAGTCAGTGTTCATCAATCAACAATATCCCGTTCCCTTCACAAAGCTGGCTTTGCTTCACAAAGAGTTTGCAAAAAAGCATTTTAATGATACTGCAGGCGTGTGGAGGAAAGTTTGTGGTCAGACGAGATAAAAATTGATCAAAATTCAAACCATTACATCTGATGCAAGCCTAACACTGAACATCACAGTCAACACCCTCACAACCGTCAAGCATGGTGATGGCAGCATCATGTTATGGGGCTGCTTTTCATCAGCAGGGACTGCTGAGCTTGTCAGGATAGAAGGGACAATGACGGTACAATGTACAGGAGAATTCATGATGAAAACCTGCTTGAGTCAGCCATGAATCTGAAATTGGGTAAGAGATTCTCATTTCAGCAGGACAATGATCCAAAGCACAAAGCTAAAGCCACACTGGAGTGGCTGAATTAGAAGAAAATAAATGTTCTTGAGTGGCCCAGTCAATGTCCTGACTTGAACCCAATTGAACATTGATGCTGAAATTTTAAGGTTGCAGTCCATCGAGGATCCCAAAGAAGATATACACTTCTAGTTTGGAGATTTTCCACTCCACAAAACATAATAAAACGCAAATAAATCTGAAAACCCACTCCGTGGGAGTACCTCTTGTGCAGCTGCCCTCTGCAGGGCAGCTCACTTATCCTGAGAAACTAGACCATAGTGAACACACACAGTCATGTTAAAAGATTGGCCTTTAAAACCCTTCTTTCAAAGAAGTTTTGTCCTTCTGAAGGGGGACAGACATCACCAAACAAATAAACAAACACACATTGTGTTTCATATATGTGATCCTTTTTCATGTGTTTTACCTAATTTTACCTGCTCATTAAAACTCACAGATAGACATGCAATATGTTTTTGAAGTCCAACATGCTGTATTTTCATTAAGCCCTTCAGCAAGAAGAGACAGAGGCCTGCCTAATATGCTTAAAAGTGATAGTATATTGGACAGACTATTAAAATGGATATTCAGGGATGGTACTTCTTCATAGGGCGATTCAATTTTGAATCATAACTACCATCTGGTGTGCGTGTGTGTGTGTGTGTGTGTGTTGTGTGGTGTGTTGTGTATTTATGTTTACATGCAAATTTTTGGCTGGTCTCATTAGTTATGCCCACTGAAGGAGGAGAGGAGATTGGGACCATACTCTCTGCAGAGCATTGGTGCTGCTGAAGCAGTCTCCTTGGGTATTGGGCACAATCCTTGATGGGTGGCCATTCTCGACACAGTATCCAGCATGCTAGCACTTATTTTGCCGACCTCGGAAGGATGGCAGGCCGAGTAACCTCACCTGGTATTAATTCAACAGCTGAGCGGGATTTGATACTCAGGACCCTTGGATCCAAAGCCGCCACCCTAACCATTAAGCCAACACCAGGCATGCCCACTGAAGGATGTATCGTATGAGCCCTAATGCCTTTACCCTGTCCTTTCGTACACTGAGGATACCTTAAGGGCTTCAACTCGAAGGGCATGACCTACAACTCTGGTTCAGGCATGAATTTGAAATTTATTCAGCATGCTGGTGATAATTCACCTACTCTTTGTGAAAGACACCGTGGAATCTTTAACCCCAATCAACTAATGCCAGTACAATCTTGAAAACAACGGACTTTACGTCCATCCGAGGGATGGCACACTTTGTGTTGCATCTCCATGCTTGCAAAGCATTACTGCAACAGCTTATAGTCAGGTCAGGAATCAAATCCTTCCAAGATCGCTTCCAGGCAAGTCCACTACATCTGCACAATCCTCTCGGACATTGAGTTTATCCAGGCAACAGAGGAAGAAACAAAAAAAGAAATGAAAATAAAATATCAATAAACAATTTTATATACGTACTCTGAAATGCTCGAATTGAAAACAGGGATGGTTGTGAATTGATAGAATTGAGGGAAAACACTAATTGCATTGTTAATTGGACTCTGAGGATCAGGGCCGATGCAACTTGCCAATGGCATGATCTTTTTTCAAAATGATGAAGATTTGTCATGATCGAAGGCCCATTGGTAATACGCCATGCATCATGGTGTTTGACAAGTTAGGCCGTTGTGTTGAGAACGGTATTAGTGGTGTGATTCTGGTGATCCTAGGTAGTTTTAGATGGGACGTCGAAGTCAAGTTCATTGGGTAACAAGCAGAAATATTTTGCTTTGATTCCTCATGGTGTGTAATATGACAGGAACTGTAACATTTTCTTTACTAGAAGCAGAACAACAACAATAAAAAAGTGCAAAATGACTTGTGCTTATTTTCTTAAATGATTAACGAGAAGATTTCCATAATTCTCATTGTCATTTATCACTGATCTTCCCCCACATGGAGGAGTACCTTTGAATTAAACGAATAGGGCAAGGAAGTGAACAACACCCTAAATGAAAATATCAAATCAATTTTTAATAAAGATGTGGTTCTAGGCTAGGTTCAAGTCGCCATCACGCTCACAGAACCAGAGTACATTACGAGAGCACCAATAAGTCCATTGTGCTTAGAGTGGGTTTCAGCATCAGGCAAAAAGCCACAGGAAGTGTGAACAATGAGGGAACATGCGGAGAGGATAAAGAGCTCGTTTCAAGAGAGCTGTGCGTTTGTGAAAAATCCAGCATCACTGGGTAATCAATTTGAAATAGCTTCAGGAGAAAGGTTTTGGATTTCACTTTTAAAATAAAATTTCTGAGATTTTCAGGATATTCATTCTATAATTCAGTGTATTTTCGATTTCAGCAATAGTGACTCAGATGTTGATTAGTGTAATAATCATTTGCTATGCCTCGTCACAAAGTGGCCAGATTGATTTATAATTAAAGTAAAAGGAAATAAATATATCATGAAAAACACACACCACACAGTACTCACTGCGCGTGATAACACCCTCTAACGGATGATGTTAGGGTGATCAAACTGCCCATGATGCTCGCCTCACACAGAAAGTCCTCCGCTGCTCCTCCGCGATAGCCGGCCTTCAGTGTTTTACGGCACTGGAGCAGCCTGTCCCCCAGGAAGCTCATGCGGCCACGGCACACCTCACCAAATTCACCTGCAATCACACGGCATGAGTGCTATTGGATGTGCTTGCAACACAGATGTATATTCCCCCCCCAGTCATCTGTTTCTCAGAGGAGCTATCTGGATGAGATTAGAGCACACATACAATATCGGTTAAAATAATAAACAAAAAATAAAAAAGCGATAAGACCAAGGTGTGTTGAAAAAGTTAACATAAGTGTTGTTTGTGAGTGCTTGCAATTAGAAATGAGAAATAATATAATGTAGATATAAACATAAGAAAGAACAATATTTATTTAGGTTTGTTACAATCATTATATTTTTTTTTTTGAAAAAACGTGACATTACATCATAATGTGAAAGTTTTTGTTCAGAAGACAAAGATTTGCCATTAGCCTTTTTTTTTAATAGCACGCTGGTGAAGCATAGAGTGCTGCTGCAAGGGACAGATCTTACTCTCGGCAATGACTCGCAGGAAGCAATGACTTTGAAGCCGTCCATGGAACAGAAATCATTTGAGGCAGAATTACCAACACAGCAATCGCTGAATTGGACTACGACTACACACAAAAATATACAAATATGTTATCGTGTGCATGTGGACATCTTTATAAACACACACACGCAAACTAGAAGAGACTGTTTTTTGCCAAGGCATACAGATCGATGTTTAGCAGGACGATGAGCCCATCAGTGAATGCGATTTCAGACAGATTTTATCCCACTCTCTCTCTCTCTCTGGTAAGCAAAATATCAGACAACCGATGGCAAGGTTCAACTGCAGTCCGATAGCAATGTGTCTCATTGAGGTTTTCTCTTCAACTGGAATCCATTTTTCACACAATTGCCTGCAACACGATATGGTTCTTCCTATGTTTTAGTCCAGCCTGGCACCAATCGTACTCCATTGTACCTTGACACGACAGCCCTTTGTTATTAGACAATCGGCCAACCTGGCCCGCAGGTTCCCAGCTGAGTTCCTTTGAGTTTGCCGAGTTAATGAAAATCTTTGGCCTGGACGGAATCTGGGTGCGGTCAAAAGCATGCTTTGAAGCCGTAGCTCAGACGATATGCTTCAGACAACTTCATCGGTATTCGAAACGTACAGCATGGCCACCTGAGAGAAACAGGCTGTGTGCTATTACTTGGACTTCCACAAAAATTAATTATACCAGTTTCCATTATTTCTCAAAACATTCCTTTTCAATTTGAAATTTTGATGGATAGTAAATTATTGAGAGGAAAAAAAAAAAGGAAAGATTACAATATTTCTCTTACATCGTCTCTTGTTTTTTTAACCGAACTACTAATTGCAAAGAGGACCATGAAGGCCTGTATGCTTAATCAGCTTTCTGGTAAAGTGATTGATGAACACCTTGGTTAACTTGGTCACTCCTTGAGAGTTTACTGAGTTGTCACATTGCGCATTACTCATCACCACACCCTTATGTGATTCCACTGACGATTTTCTGCTAAAATATACATGAAGTGATATTAAATACTCCTTCGGCATTTGTATTAAACAATACACATTCAGCATTATTATAGGCCAGTGCTTTGTCTTTTTCCCCATCACACCACAAAGATTTCAAATAGTTTCTATCCAAATACAGCATTCTCTATCCCTGAATATCTGCCGTATTTGAGAGCATCACCCATGTTTTTTTAATATTAAAAATATTTTAAATATCTTGGAACATCTTTCTATTGGAGTGCAATCCATCATTCGACATACAACACCCCTATTCCACTTAATAAATTGGATCGCATTTAATTTTCAAAAAGTTATGCACAGCATTGTTTAGCTCTAGCCTGTATTTACGTCACAAGTAGCAGGCAGGATGGCCGAGAGGTATGCATACTCGCCTATGAACTATCTAGACTGGGTTCAAATACTGGGCCAGCTATAAACTGTCACCCTGGTGTTTCACATGCAGGGGGATGCATCAATGTGTGCTCCGTCCCTTGAGCGACGTTTAACTGGGTGTTCCGTCTGATAGCATTAGTTTGTGGATGTTAAAAATCCCGTATGTGATGTCCTTTGTGAAGAGTAGGTGAGTTATGGCCCGGTGTCCTTTGTGATGTGATGAGTCCTTTGTGAAGAGTAGGTGAGTTATGGTCTGGCACTGTGAACAAATTAAATTGCTGCCTTGATTTTGGGTAGCAAGTATTCTGGTCTCCTTGGATGCTACTTGATACCAGGCTACACGATTTTTGATCATAGTGTGGCTGCTGTCTGGGCAGCAGCTTCTGCAACGTAAAAAAGTTAACCAGGAAGTTTGTATGTTTCATATGAACAGCCTTCTTCGAATACGAAGGGCAACCAATGCACATGTCATGTTTCATATTGCTCTGGCTTGTGATAATTGCTATGTCTCTAAGATTCGAATTCTTAAAGTAGGACTGTTTATGCACAAATGAGTAATTACATCTAATCTCAAGTCATTGTGATTCCACGTGACATCTATGGACACGAGGAGACTCCAATACCATAGAGCGTAACATATGAGGCAATACATTTTTTGATAATAATTATCGAGAATTACTGAGATCAATAAAAGCCTTACGTACCTGCTCCAACCACGCCTCGATCAGGATCCTGTTGACATCAATTTCTCGAGCAAACTCATGGACAGCTTCGCACGGGTCCTCGTAAGTAAAAGGGTCCACATACATTTTGGTCCAGGAAGTTTAACTATGGGTTTCAGGGTTATACATGGATGCAGACAATACTTAGAAACATGTTTAGGAGGTCAGCCTCCATTCTTACTTCAGCGATAATGAATCATATTATTGGGTTTGCCTGAAAGATTATCTCCAACATTCCAGATTCACATCACCCTATAGCTGGATTGTTGGAAGATGAGTGATATCACAGAAGTTTTCAATGAAAAATAATATAACTGCAATCTCAATTTCATTAAAATGAAGATTTTGAAAGATATCATTTTCAATCAGGGTGGTAGTGTGCTCGCTTCAGAGCTGGCTGAATAATATGTGGGTTTAATCTGGAAGAATTGCTTCCAATTAGAGCTACTATTCTGCTGTGGTGTCGGCAGAATGTTCTGCATTGTGGAGCACATTTTCCTTTTGAAGAGACATTAAGTTACTTGTGCAATGTGGATGTGCAATGTGGATCTTTCTATGAAAGATGCCATGGCAACAATAGCAATCTTTTGTGTTGACACACTGAACAAATTCCAAAATGTATTACAAGTCACGCAACAGAGTTGACCATCTTGTCTCGTTTGAACCTTTTTTTGGGCTGCATCGCTCTATAGAAGCTGTGTAAAGCTACATGCATGTTTTGGCCTCCATCAGAGAATGTGTTCTTGCAATACCTGGTGAATAGTGTAAGTGGGAAATACAGGATGTAGGTAGGTAAAACACCCCTGAAAGGAGACGCCTGATGGTCGAGTTAAGTACCAAGGTTGCTTGCTTTGCTGCAGTGGTGGTGGTGTTACTTGAATGCTACGAGAATAAACGTTTTGCAAAACTTGGCTGTGTTTATTCTTTTCTGGCACATGAGTATGATGAGAGTCCAGGAATACCAGGACACCGCAGAGTGCAACATTGTGCCATGACTTGGATTCGGCTGTGATATGCAAGGCCCAGCAGAACATAGGATGTGGCAGAGCAGGGGGCTCTGAGTGGAGTTACACAAACCGCAAGTGCCAGCGTATATTTATGTTGGACGTGAAGACATGATTTAGCCGTTTATTTTTTTAGCTGAATTTTGCTCAGTGCATTTCTTGCAAAGGCCTGAGAGGCACTTGCTCCCAAAAAGTTGGCAAGCTCGTGCTCAGGTTGGGATGGCTGCAAGAAACGTGACCGATATGAGTGTTGATGAGAGCCTGTGACACCGAGTGAGTCGATGGCTGCACAAAGTGAGGAGCAGCAATCTTCGGGAGACTATAGGTCCTATGCATCAGATGTTTTTGTGATGAACTACCACTAACAGTTGAAAGATATACCTTCCTACTCTGGTTCACGGATGTCGAGCTGTTTTATGAGACTAACCCGGGTTTCAGCTGAAGACTGGTATAGGATGTGTTATGTGCTTGCTTATGATGTGGTTATTGAAAAAAGCTCAACAATGGAATCTGATGTTGAGATATGTAGCTGGGGATGCACAGGCTCTCCTTCGAAATATAACGTATTTCAAATGGAAATGAAACTGTGC
>CM068955.1:139959878-139971919 GCA_035128595.1 Eptatretus atami | reverse complement strand
GACATCGGCCGAATGGACTAAGTCTGCACCCACTGCTCTGCTTACAAGTTCAAGGGAGAGACCAAGGGTGAGTGCTGCAGCATTGGCAAGGTCATCCTTGAGCCCTCTCCTGCCCTTCCTCCCTTGCTGAAGGAATTTCTCTCAGGCGAAGATCCCCTCAGTAAGCTCTTCCTTGACAACATTCAGATGTATAATGGCAGCTTTGCGATGACGAGCTTCAGGCACAAGGAAGCTGAAGTCCAGGGCTGGAACCCGAGCTTCCGGATCCAAAGTCAAGTGTTCCACCGCATTGGCAGCTTGCTCTCATCTGAAGAGGGCCAGCCAAAGTTCCTCCAGGTCTACTTCCTGGACTCACACACCAAGGAGCTGGCTGCCAGGAACCACAGCAGCCTCAAACTAACAGGCATGCCTTGAGATGCTCACAAAGTGGTTTCATGAGACTAACCATCTGGTGAGTGAGCTCAAGACTGCAAGAGATGTACTTGCAGAAGGAGGCAACTCTGAAGAGTGCCAGATCATCATCAGAGAGAAAAGTGACCGGAAGGAGAGCACACACGCCGCTACAACACCCAGTCTGCACCAGAAGTTGCCAGCCTAATGGATAATGAGCCAACAGAACCCACAAACATTGTCCTCAGACTTCGCGATGGGGCACTTAAAAGGATCAGTGAGCTGCATGCATCTTATGATGCACTCCAGTATCCCATAGTGTTCCCATATGGAACAGATGGCTGCAGCATCCACCTGGTGGCCAGGACTGCTACTGGAGAGGATGGAAGAAAACCCAAGCTGCAGTACTGCAGCTACCACATCATGGTGAGAGAGGCAACCACATACTGCAGATGCGACGACTATTTTAGCAGTTTCTGGTCGATATCTACTGCAAGATCGAGACAGAGCAACTGGGCTTTATCCGCAGGGAGCAAAAGAACTTGCTGATACGTCGCGCCAGAACGCTCCATGACAGTCTCATGAGCACTGATGACGAACGCTGACGACGACAAATAAATGTGAAATGTGTCCAAATTAAATGTGATATATATTAAGCACTACAATTTACCCCTTTCTTATTCCTATTTTTTCCCCCGGGCAACGCCGGGTACTCCAGCTAGTACGAAATATAGTCCTGGAAGGAAAAACATAGTTTCCACCAGCACACTATAAGCAAGCTGTAGTAATACAGCTACATTATAGCGCTGTACCAAAAACATATCTTCCACAAGTGGCATATTTAACAGTTCTAAAACATGTCTTCCACCATCCATGTTGTAACTGAGCTGCACAGCTTGTTCTAACATTCCGGGTAAAAAGACACTTCACCACATCTATTGTGAGCTGCCGAAGATGTTTCACTACCCCCCCCTCTCCCTCCACCTCCTCCCCCTTCCCCACACTCAACCGTTCCCCACCTCCCTCCTTCCCACAATACCCCCACCCCCCTCCCCCACTACCCCCTTCCCCACCCCCCCCCCCCCAGGAGTTGCACAATTAAAATATTTTACTACATCTGACACCTGCTGAGTAAACCTTTTGCATGCATGCTTGCATAAGTAATTAAAATGCTTCACCAAATCATTATGAGCTGCTGATGATGTCCCCCTCAACCCCCACATCCTCACCAGTTATACAATTTAAAGGTTTTACCACATCTGATACCTGCTGAGTAAAATGTTAGCAGACATACTTGCATTATGAAAATGCTTCGCCACATCAACCCCCAGATGAGTAAACCGTTATCATAAGAGACTTGCATAATTAAAATGTTTCACCACATCTACTCCAAGGCCGAAGCTGAGTACATCTGATAAAATGTTAGCATCCGCCAACATCTCCCACAAACAATGGCAGACGACTAACCCATCCCGCAGCTACCAATAAATCCCGCATGTCTATTTATGTGTAGTGTGTCCTGCATCTCAATCATTCTTCTCGTCATGCTGCATTGACCGGTGTTTTGTATGTTGTTCTGATCATTTGCTCATTGATCAAACATGACTCCCAAGTGGAAGAACAGTGCTGGAGATACGTTGACTGCCAAGAGGCAGAAGAAAGTGATGAGCCCGAGTCACAAAGTGTATCTGCTGGACCGGCTGTCAAGAGGACAGAGTGTGGCTCCTGTGGGCTGACACTATGGAGTAAACGAATCCAGCATTCGCTGCATACGGAAGAACGAGAAGGCAATCTGAGAAATTAATGCGACAAGCACTGCACCAAGCACCAAAGTGGTCACCCACATCTGAGATGTCCACATAGAAAGGATGGTGTAGGTGCTCGGTGTCTGGATTGAGGACAACGCGCAGAAGAACATGCCTTTAAGTAAACCTCTCATTCGCGCAAAGTTGATGCACATGTACTGCACACACATCTGGCTGGTATGGGTGGCGCGAGCACAAGTGACACGGGTACGATCAGCACCAATCCATTCCAAGTGAGCAGGGGAACGTTTGACTGCTTCAAGAAGTACTACAGACTCTGCAATGTCAAACTTACAGGTGAGTGTGCCTTTGCAGACAACGAGGCGGCCAAAGCGTTCCCTGCTTAACTGGCGCAGTTCATCGAGGAGAAGGGGTACATTGCAGAGCAGATGCTCAACGGGGATGAGACTAACCTTTTTTGGAAAAAAGATGCCAGCGCTATCTTTTATGTCTAAGCACGAGGGAGCAGCAAAGGACCAGGTATCTCTTCTCCTCTGCGCAAATCCAAAAGGGGACTGGATGACAAAGTAAGATATTCTCGTTTTGTATTTTTTTAATTAATTTTCTGAAATTTGCAAAAAAAAAAAATTCACTTGGAAGATGTGGGTGACAATGTGTAAATAAAGGTGGAAAAAGTCTGATTTAATGCAATTTCATTCCAGGCTATAAAGGTGAAAATTGTGAAAGGGGGTGGAGGCATTGTATATACATACATATATATATGCACGGCATTCAAGTTAAAGAGAAAAGAAAAGGAGGGCAGCCTCCTCCCAATTTACCCCAGTGTTTCACCCTTCTGACAACAACGCCTCATATTTATTAACCTGCTGTCCAATATCAACCTCCTCCATCCCCATATCTAACCCTCCCCACTGCATATCCAAACATCACCTCTGACGATATAACCCCCCCCCCCCCTGCTGTATTTAACCATCCACCATGCATCTCCCCTCCCCCCTCTCCGTTTGTAATGCTCCACCCAACTCACTCTCTCATACAGTGGCCTGCAATAGCATTCACACCCCTCCAGAGTTTTCACATTTTGATACCACCTGATCGAATTTCATGATGCTTTCAAATCAAACTTTATTTAGAAGAGTCTTCACAAATGATGCCAAAGTGATAAAACTAAAAAAAATGCAGATAAAATGTGAATAAGCTAGATTAACAGAGAAAATCAGATGATTCTTATTTGCATAAATATTCAAACCCTTTTCCTAATTAACCCTAAATCACTTCAGGAGCAAATTATATGTTTGAAAGGTTATGAAATAAGTGTAATAGGTTTCACCTGCATGCAATCAGTGGTTTAACTTAAAAATTAAGCTCCACCACTTATAAATGGAATTTTAAGGTGCAACTCACTTGGTAAACCAACAAGGCAAATATGAAGAACAAGGAGCTTTCCAAAGAAGTCAGACATGAAGTGGTGGAGAAGCCCCGTTCAAGAGAGGGTTATAAGAAGATTTCAAAGTCACTCATTATCCCTTTGAGTACGGTGAAATCCATCATTAAGAAGTGGAAGACGTATCATACCAACAAGACTCTACCCAAATCAGATCGCCCTTCCAAACTCAGCAGCCGAGCAAGCAGAAAACTGGTTCAGGATGTCACTGTAAATCCAACAATGACATTGAACTATCTGCAAGGCTCTTTTTCTGAGATGGGAGTCAGTGTTCATCAATCAACAATATCCCGTTCCCTTCACAAAGCTGGCTTTGCTTCACAAAGAGTTTGCAAAAAAGCATTTTAATGATACTGCAGGCGTGTGGAGGAAAGTTTTGTGGTCAGACGAGATAAAAATTGATCAAAATTCAAACCATTACATCTGATGCAAGCCTAACACTGAACATCACAGTCAACACCCTCACAACCGTCAAGCATGGTGATGGCAGCATCATGTTATGGGGCTGCTTTTCATCAGCAGGGACTGCTGAGCTTGTCAGGATAGAAGGGACAATGGACGGTACAATGTACAGGAGAATTCATGATGAAAACCTGCTTGAGTCAGCCATGAATCTGAAATTGGGTAAGAGATTCTCATTTCAGCAGGACAATGATCCAAAGCACAAAGCTAAAGCCACACTGGAGTGGCTGAATTAGAAGAAAATAAATGTTCTTGAGTGGCCCAGTCAATGTCCTGACTTGAACCCAATTGAACATTGATGCTGAAATTTTAAGGTTGCAGTCCATCGAGGATCCCAAAGAAGATATACACTTCTAGTCTTGGAGATTTTCCACTCCACAAAACATAATAAAAACGCAAATAAATCTGAAAACCCACTCCGTGGGAGTACCTCTTGTGCAGCTGCCCTCTGCAGGGCAGCTCACTTATCCTGAGAAACTAGACCATAGTGAACACACAGTCATGTTAAAAGATTGGCCTTTAAAACCCTTCTTTCAAAGAAGTTTTGTCCTTCTGAAGGGGGACAGACATCACACAAACAAATAAACAAACACACATTGTGTTTCATATAGTTGATCCTTTTTCATGTGTTTTACCTAATTTTACCTGCTCATTAAAACTCACAGATAGACATGCAATATGTTTTTGAAGTCCAACATGCTGTATTTTCATTAAGCCCTTCAGCAAAGAGACAGGAGGCCTGCCTAATATGCTTAAAAGTGATAGTATATTGGACAGACTGATTAAAATGGATATTCAGGGATGGTACTTCTTCATATAGGGCGATTCAATTTTGAATCATAACTACCATCTGGTGTGCGTGTGTGTGTGTGTGTGTGTGTGTGTGTGTGTGTGTGTATTTATGTTTACATGCAAATTTTTGGCTGGTCTCATTAGTTATGCCCACTGAAGGAGGAGAGGAGATTGGGACCATACTCTCTGCAGAGCATTGGTGCTGCTGAAGCAGTCTCCTTGGGTATTGGGCACAATCCTTGATGGGTGGCCATTCCGACACAGTATACCAGCATGCTAGCACTTATTTTGCCGACCTCGGAAGGATGGCAGGCCGAGTAAACCTCACCTGGTATTAATTCAACAGCTGAGCGGGATTTGATACTCAGGACCCTTGGATCCAAAGCCCGCCACCCTAACCATTAAGCCAACACCAGGCATGCCCACTGAAGGATGTATCGTATGAGCCCTAATGCCTTTACCCTGTCCTTTCGTACACTGAGGATACCTTAAGGGCTTCAACTCGAAGGGCATGAGCCCTACATCTGGTTCAGGCATGAATTTGAAATTTATTCAGCATGCTGGTGATAATTCACCTACTCTTTGTGAAAGACACCGTGGAATCTTTAACCCCAATCAACTAATGCCAGTACAATCTTGAAAACAACGGACTTTACGTCCATCCGAGGGATGGCACACTTTGTGTTGCATCTCCATGCTTGCAAAGCATTACTGCAACAGCTTATAGTCAGGTCAGGAATCAAATCCTTCCAAGATCGCTTCCAGGCAAGTCCACTACATCTGCACAATCCTCTCGGACATTGAGTTTATCCAGGCAACAGAGGAAGAAAACAAAAAGAAATGAAAATAAAATATCAATAAACAATTTTTATATACGTATCTCTGAAATGCTCGAATTGAAAACAGGAATGGTTGTGAATTTGATAGAATTGAGGGAAAACACTAATTGCATTGTTAATTGGACTCTGAGGATCAGGGCACCGATGCAACTTGCCAATGGCCATGATCTTTTTTCAAAATGATGAAAGATTTGTCATGATCGAAGGCCCATTGGTAATACGCCATGCATCATGGTGTTTGACAAGTTAGGCCGTTGTGTTGAGAACGGTATTAGTGGTGTGATTCTGGTGATCCTAGGTAGTTTTAGATGGGACGTCGAAGTCAAGTTCATTGGGTAACAAGCAGAAATATTTTGCTTTGATTCCTCATGGTGTGTAATATGACAGGAACTGTAACATTTTCTTTACTAGAAGCAGAACAACAACAATAAAAAAGTGCAAAATGACTTGTGCTTATTTCTTAAATGATTAACGAGAAGATTTCCATAATTCTCATTGTCATTTATCACTGATCTTCCCCCACATGGAGGAGTACCTTTGAATTAAACGAATAGGGCAAGGAAGTGAACAACACCCTAAATGGAAAATATCAAATCAATTTTTAATAAAGATGTGGTTCTAGGCTAGGTTCAAGTCGCATCACGCTCACAGAACCAGAGTACATTACGAGAGCACCAATAAGTCCATTGTGCTTAGAGTGGGTTTCAGCATCAGGCAAAAAGCCACAGGAAGTGTGAACAATGAGGGAACATGCGGAGAGGATAAAGAGCTCGTTTCAAGAGAGCTGTGCGTTTGTGAAAAATCCAGCATCACTGGGTAATCAAGTTTGAAATAGCTTCAGGAGAAAGGTTTTGGATTTCACTTTTAAAATAAAATTTCTGAGATTTTCAGGATATTCATTCTATAATTCAGTGTATTTTCGATTTCAGCAATAGTGACTCAGATGTTGATAGTGTAATAATCATTTGCTATGCCTCGTCACAAAGTGGCCAGATTGATTTATAATTAAAGTAAAAGGAAATAAATATATCATGAAAACACACACACACAGTACTCACTGCGCGTGATAACACCCTCTAAACGGATGATGTTAGGGTGATCAAACTGCCCCATGATGCTCGCCTCACACAGAAAGTCCCTCCGCTGCTCCTCCGTATAGCCGGCCTTCAGTGTTTTTACGGCCACTGGAGCAGCCTGTCCCCCAGGAAGTCTCATGCGGCCACGGCACACCTCACCAAATTCACCTGCAATCACACGGCATGAGTGCTATTGGATGTGCTTGCAACACAGATGTATATTCCCCCCCCCAGTCATCTGTTTCTCTAGAGGAGCTATCTGGATGAGATTAGAGCACACATACAATATCGGTTAAAAATAAATAAACAAATAAAAAAGCGATAAGACCAAGGTGTGTTGAAAAAGTTAACATAAGTGTTGTTTGTGAGTGCTTGCAATTAGAAATGAGAAATAATATAATGTAGATATAAACATAAGAAAGAACAATATTTATTTAGGTTTGTTACAATCATTATATTTTTTTTTTTTGAAAAAACGTGACATTACATCATAATGTGAAAGTTTTTGTTCAGAAGACAAAGATTTGCCATTAGCCTTTTTTTCTTAATAGCACGCTGGTGAAGCATAGAGTGCTGCTGCAAGGGACAGATCTTACTCTCGGCAATGACTCGCAGGAAGCAATGACTTTGAAGCCGTCCATGGAACAGAAATCATTTGAGGCAGAATTACCAACACAGCAATCGCTGAATTGGACTACGTAACACACAAAAAAATATGTACGTGTGCATGTGGACATCTTTATAAACACACACACGCAAAACTAGAAGAGACTGTTTTTTGCCAAGGCATACAGATCGATGTTTAGCAGGACGATGAGCCCATCAGTGAATGCGATTTCAGACAGATTTTATCCCACTCTCTCTCTCTCTGGTAAGCACAAATATCAGACAACCGATGGCAAGGTTCAACTGCAGTCCGATAGCAATGTGTCTCATTGAGGTTTCTCTTCAACTGGAATCCATTTTTCACACAATTGCCTGCAACACGATATGGTTCTTCCCTATGTTTTAGTCCAGCCTGGCACCAATCGTACTCCATTGTACCTTGACACGACAGCCCTTTGTTATTAGACAATCGGCCAACCTGGCCCGCAGGTTCCCAGCTGAGTTCCTTTGAGTTTGCCGAGTTAATGAAAATCTTTGGCCTGGACGGAATCTGGGTGCGGTCAAAAGCATGCTTTGAAGCCGTAGCTCAGACGATATGCTTCAGACAACTTCATCGGTATTCGAAACGTACAGCATGGCCACCTGAGAGAAACAGGCTGTGTGCTATTACTTGGACTTCCACAAAAATATAATTATACCAGTTTCCATTATTTCTCAAAACATTCCTTTTCAATTTGAAAATTTGATGGATAGTAAATTATTGAGAGGAAAAAAAAGGAAAGATTACAATATTTCTCTTACAATCGTCTCTTGTTTTTTTAACCGAACTACTAATTGACAAAGAGGACCATGAAGGCCTGTATGCTTAATCAGCTTTCTGGTAAAGTGATTGATGAACACCTTGGTTAACTTGGTCACTTCCTTGAGAGTTATACTGAGTTGTCACATTGCGCATTTACTCATCACCACACCCTTATGTGATTCCACTGACGATTTTCTGCTAAAATATCATGAAGTGATATTAAATACTCCTTCGGCATTTGTATTAAACAAATACACATTCAGCATTATTATAGGCCAGTGCTTTGTCTTTTTCCCCATCACACCACAAAGATTTCAAATAGTTTCTATCCAAATACAGCATATCTCTATCCCTGAATATCCTGCCGTATTTGAGAGCATCACCCAATTGTTTTTAATATTAAAAATATTTTTAAATATCTTGGAACATCTTTCTATTGTAGTGCAATCCATCATTCGACCATACAACACCCCTATTCCACTTAATAAATTGGATCGCATTTAATTTTCAAAAAGTTATGCACAGCATTTGTTTAGCTCTAGCCTGTATTTACGTCACAAGTAGCAGGCAGGATGGCCGAGAGGTATGCATACTCGCCTATGAACTATCTAGACTGGGTTCAAATACTGGGCCAGCTATAAACTGTCACCCTGGTGTTTCACATGCAGGGGGGATGCATCAATGTGTGCTCCGTCCCTTGAGCGACGTTTAACTGGGTGTTCCGTCTGATAGCATTAGTTTGTGGATGTTAAAAATCCCGTATGTGATGTCCTTTGTGAAGAGTAGGTGAGTTATGGCCCGGTGTCCTTTGTGAATGTGATGTCCTTTGTGAAGAGTAGGTGAGTTATGGTCTGGCACTGTGAACAAATTACAAATTGCTGCCTTGATTTTGGGTAGCAAGTATTCTGGTCTCCTTGGATGCTACTTGATACCAGGCTACACGATTTTTGATCATAGAGTGTGGCTGCTGTCTGGGCAGCAGCTTCTGCAACGTAAAAAAGTTAACCAGGAAGTTTGTATGTTTCATATGAACAGCCTTCTTCGAATACGAAGGGCAACCAATGCACATGTCATGTTTCATATTGCTCTGGCTTGTGATAATTGCTATGTTCTCTAAGATTCGAATTCTTAAAGTAGGACTGTTTATGCACAAATGAGTAATCTACATCTAATCTCAAGTCATTGTGATTCCACGTGACATCTATGGACACGAGAGACTCCAATACCATAGAGCGTAACATATGAGGCAAATACATTTTTTGATAATAATTATCGAGAATTACTGAGATCAATAAAAGCCTTACGTACCTGCTCCAACCACGCCCTCGATCAGGATCCTGTTGACATCAATTTCTCGAGCAAACTCATGGACAGCTTCGCACGGGTCCTCGTAGGTAAAGGGGTCCACATACATTTTGAGTCCAGGAAGTTTAACTATGGGTTTCAGGGTTAGTACATGGATGCAGACAATACTTAGAAACATGTTAGGAGGGTCAGCCTCCATTCTTACTTCAGCGATAATGAATCAGTATTATTGGGTTTGCCTGAAAGATTATCTCCAACATTCCAGATTCACATCACCCTATAGCTGGACTTGTTGGAAGATGAGTGATATCACAGAAGTTTTCAATGAAAAATAATATAACTGCAATCTCAATTTCATTAAAATGAAGATTTTGAAAGATATCATTTTCAATCAGGGTGGTAGTGTGCTCGCTTCAGAGCTGGCTGATAATATGTGGGTTTAATTCCTGGAAGAATTGCTTCCAATTAGAGCTACTATTCTGCTGTGGTGTCGGCAGAATGTTCTGCATTGTGGAGCACATTTTCCTTTTGAAGAGACATTAAGTTACTTGTGCAATGTGGATGTGCAATGTGGATCTTTCTATGAAAGATGCCATGGCAACAATAGCAATCTTTTGTGTTGACACACTGAACAAATTCCAAAATGTATTTACAAGTCACGCAACAGAGTTGACCATCTTGTCTCGTTTGAACCTTTTTTTGGGCTGGCATCGCTATAGAAGCTGTGTAAAGCTACATGCATGTTTTGGCCTCCATCAGAGAATGTGTTCTTGCAATACCTGGTGAATAGTGTAAGTGGGAAATACAGGATGTAGGTAGGTAAAACACACCCTGAAAGGAGACGACTGATGGTCGAGTTAAGTACCAAGGTTGCTTGCTTTGCTGCAGTGGTGGTGGTGTTACTTGAATGCTACGAGAATAAACGTTTTGCAAAACTTGGGCTGTGTTTATTCTTTTCTGGGCACATGAGTATGATGAGAGTCCAGGAATACCAGGACACCGCAGAGTGCAACATTTGGTGCCATGACTTGGATTCGGCTGTGATATGCAAGGCCCAGCAGAACATAGGATGTGGCAGAGCAGGGGGCTCTGAGTGGAGTTACACAAACCGCAAGTGCCAGCGTATATTTATGTTGGACGTGAAGGACATGATTTAGCCGTTTATTTTTTTTAGCTGAATTTTGCTCAGTGGCATTTCTTGCCAAAGGCCTGAGAGGCACTTGCTCCCAAAAAGTTGGCAAGCTCGTGCTCAGGTTGGGATGGCTGCAAGAAACGTGACCGAATTATGAGTGTTGATGAGAGCGCTGTGACACCGAGTGAGTCGATGGCTGCACAAAGTGAGGAGCAGCAATCTTCGGGAGACTATAGGTCCTATGCATCAGATGTTTTTGTGATGAACTACCACTAACAGTTGAAAGATATACCTTCCTACTCTGGTTCACGGGATGTCCGAGCTGTTTTTATGAGACTAACCCGGGTTTCAGCTGAAGACTGGGTATAGGATGTGTTATGTGCTTGCTTATGATGGGTTATTGAAAAAAGCTCAACAATGGAATCTGATGTTGAGATATGTAGCTGGGGATGCACAGGCTCTCCTTCGAAATATAACGTATTTCAAATGGACAATGAAACGTGCTTTCGCAGAAATTGTGGAGGAATGCGAGAAAGGAGATGTATGTGCTGAACCCATGAATGCATTATTTGCTCGAGTGCAGAGGCCAAGAAAAACTGCATGTCAGTTTGCCATTTCTCTGGGTGCTTTGGTCCATCAGGTAGAAGAAAAAAAAATCAGCGAAATTTGTTTGGAGACTGGGATGTTAAGCTCAGGCAGTTTATGAGTGGGGTGAGCAATAAGTATGTATTTCAGCACCTGACACCCATAGACCCAGAAGACATGTCAATTGAAGCATTCTAGAGGGAATTGCAGAAAGTGGCAAAATAACAGAAGGAATGGTAGATAAAGAGAAGCGAGCAAACCAGGTATATGCAACAAAGGGAGACAACAAACAAGGAGTTACCCCGGTTAATGTGTGAAGTAGGCATGGATGGAACACTAATTTCCAGAAATGGAACATAAACAGCAAGCAGTGAAACAAACACCATCAATGCGTGTGATCGTGTATCTGGTGAATACTCTGGGCAGAGTAGCAGAGCAGGTAATACAGTAGACCAGAAGGGTGGAATGCATACAAGGCAAAGCACCAGCCTCCAGACCAAGGTCCAGATGAATGGGGCAAAAAGGCAGTTTAGGGATAGGTGATATGAATGTTTCGGGCCCCTCAGGCAGCAGCAAACAGCAGAGGTAGGGGGATAGGCTGGTATATGCTTCAGATTAAAAAAATGGCATTATGTGAAGGGCTGTCCATTTCCATCAGTCAGACAGGTCCAGAACAGCTTCAGGGGGTTGTAGCTCCAAAACAATCAGGATTTGGACCTCCATTGAATGAAGAACGCCCGTGGATTGGGGGAAAATCTGTGAGCAACAGGATTGGTGATGGAATAAACTGTATAGGTCAATCAAGTGGAGGTTCTCGGTTGAGTGGTACAATAGTGACACAT
>CM068955.1:139930634-139959138 GCA_035128595.1 Eptatretus atami | reverse complement strand
CAGATAAAATGTGAATAAGTTTGATTAACAGAGGAAATCAGATGATTCTTGGTTGCATAAGTATTCAACCCCAAATCACTTCAGGAGCAAATTATTTGTTTGAAAGGTTACAAAATAAGTGTAATAGGTTCACCTGTCTGTAATCAATGGTTTAACACAGGGGTCTCCAACCTGCGGCCCGCGGGCCACATGCGGCCCCTTAGACAGATTTATGCGGCCCGCGGTTCCATATTAAGTTTACATTACAATGCGGCCCGCGATACTGCCAATTTGGCAGGGCAATTATCAAAGCGTTCTGTAATTTTTATTATGATTTTGATTCATATTAGACACAGTGTTTTTAACACGATTATTCATTTATCATATTCCTTGGCAAGAAAAATATATTCAGCACTAATTTTGTTTAAATTTCCGCATATTAATTATATTATTTTTTTCCGGAATTTAGCGTCCTTTTTTTGGGTGCAGCCCACCGCCCCTCACTACTTTGGTTTTGTGGCCCTCCGCCCAAAAAGGTTGGAGACCCCTGGTTTAACATAAAAATTCATCTCTCCCACTGATCTAAGGAGTTTTAAGGTGAAACTCACTTGGTCAACCAACAAGGCAAACATGAAGATCGAGTAGCTTTCTAAGGAAATCAGACATAAAGTGGTGAAGAAGCACCGTTCAGGAGAGGGCTATCAGAAGATTTCACAGGTACTCATTATCCCTTTGAGTACAGTGAAACCCATCAATAAGAAGTAGAAGACACCCATCCCATAAAGACAACCCAGATCAGGTCAGCCACCCAAACTCAGTCGCCAAGTAAGCAGGAAACTGGTTCGGGAAGTCACTAATAATATCGTGTTTCATTCACAAATCTGGCCTCTATGGACAGGTGGCAATAAAGAAGCCATTACTGAAAAAGACGCATCAAAAAGCTCATATGGAGTTTGCAAAAAAGCATCTTAATGATACTGCAGGCGTGTGGAGAAAAGTTTTGTGGTCAGACAAGATGGAAATTGAACTTTCTGGTCAAAATTCAAAGCATTACGTCTGGCACAAACATGATGCTGCACATCACCCAGTCAACACCGACCCTACTGTCAAACATTGTGATGGCAGCAACATATTATGGGGCTGTTTTTCATCAGCAGGGGCTGGAAAGCTTGTTAGGTTAGAAGGGACAATGGACGGTGCAAAGTTCAGAAGAATAAAGAAAACACAAGGAAATTAGACACATGTGGTGGCCATTCAGCCCATCATGCCTGCACCACATCAACACCACACCAATTTATCAATGCCAGATCAAAATAAGCAAATCCAAAAAAAGTTTTTGTCATTTTTGTATGTTTTTGTATTTCCCCCCTACCCCCTCCCCCCCGCCCCTTTTGGGAGGTGGCATGGACTTGGGGAAAAACACACAACATCAACCACACAACGCCCCTTGATGAGACCCCACCAACAGCACTCCGTACACGTGCACACAATCACCTATCAATGCTCAAACTACCTAAAAGTCTGCCAACATCCCTGTACCCTCTATCTCCATAACTTCCAGGTACCCATGTAATTCCAACTTAAACTTATCTCTTATTTTTGTTGCCAGTACCTTCCAGGGAGGCCATTCCATGGATTAAGCATGAGTCACATTTGCTCTATGGCTAGGATACGGCGGCCGTACCCCCTGAATTGACAGAAATGTGCGGCAGCCGGCAGAGTTTCTGAGGTGGCCTCAGGGTGGCCCTACGCCATATGGCTATCTTTTACAGGCCGTAGGGGTCTCAGTGGAATTAAAGCGCGGAGTTATAACTTTTTTCATTTCTAGGTTGGCCACAGCAATTCGACAAGCCGTAGCCATGACATAGATGTGTTCCACATCGACCGTACGTAGGGCGTACGGTGGGCTTGCGTTATTCGTGCGTTTTCCGTAGGCTCTATCAATGAAAAATGAATTTTGCCAACCCCCAAAAAATTACGGCGGCCGCATATTTCCACGTTCGCCTTAGGCCCCCCGTGGTCGCCTTGCGGGCACCTTGAGGTCTCCTTGCGTCTGCCTTGAAAATTCTATGGCCACCGCAGGGACGCCCTAAGGTCACCGTGCGACATCAAATCAAAGACCGTACGGCACCCCCACGTTTTCGGTCTCCACAATTTCTAAATACCCGTGCGGCTACCAAAAAATAAAAACATATGTGACTGTACATTGTGTGACCGTGGAAATACTGCGGCGCCCTATAATTGCTAGTGGCCGTAGATTTTTTAGACCCTACGGCTGCCGAGCCAAATGTGACTGAAGCATTAACGACTCTTGAGTAAAATCCCCTGCTTGCTATCGTCTTAACTCTCCTCTTCTTTACTCTCAAGATATGGCCCCTGGTCCTATCAGTGTCTACTCTGTTGAGTAATTCATCTTTTCTAATTATATATATATAATTATATATATATATATATATATATATATATATATATATATATATATATATATATGTACCTTTCATGATCTGAAACATCTCCATCATATCTCTCGTAACTGCCTCCTTTTACTTGTGTAAAGCCCTGTCTCCTTTAGCCATCCTCACAGCTGAGTCTAGCTCGACCGCGGAATCAATCGATTAGCCCTGCGCTGAGCCCTCTTCATGGCATATATGTCCTTCCTAAGTTGTAGTGACCAAAACTGCACACAATATTCTCGATGTAGCCCTCACTAAATTCCTATACAATGTTAATACACCTCTTTTGATTTGTAATTGATCCCCTCCTTATACAACTAAACCCTATTTGTTTTACCTGTAGCTGCCTGGCATTGTGCTGCCTGTTTACCTCCCATATCTTTTTACCAGCCCCAGATCCTTCTCCTGTGTGACATGTTCCAAAATTTCCCCTTGCATCCAGTAATCTCTATTTTCATTGTTCTTCACCATCCCAACACCTACACTTGCTCAGGTTAAATTCCATCTGCCAATCTTCTGCCCAATCTATACAAGTATCAATACTTTCCTGAATCTGATCACCACCCCTCTGCTATCCACCTAACTCCAAGCTTTGTGTCATCTGCAAATTTGGAAAGCCTACTCTTCACCCCATTATCCAAATCGTTGATGTAAATAATGAATAGTAATGGTACGAGTATTGATCCCTGAGGTATCCCACTACTTACATCCTCCCAGCAGGACATCCTCCCACTCACAGTCACTCTTTACTTCCCATCATTAAGCCAGTTTGCAATCGAATTAGCTACCTGACCAGCTACTCCACAATCCCTCACTTTGGCTAACAACCTCCGATGTGGTACCTTATCAAATGCCTTCTTTACGTCTAGAATCTAGATGGACTATGTCCACTGCCTTTCCCTCATCCACCCAATCAGAAACTGCTTTATTGAACTCTCAAAGATTTGGTAGACAGGAACTACCTTTGGTAAACCCATGCTGACTATCTTTAATTAGTTAGTATTTATTTAAATGGTTCCTCATGTGGTCCCAAATTTATATCTCCAACACCCGCTCCTCAAGTGAAGTCAAACTATCAGGTCTATAGTTTACCAATTCTTCTCTGGATCCTTTCATAAGTAATGGTGTTACATTTGCTACTCTGCAATCCTTGATGAAAACCTGCTTGAGTCATCCATGAATCTGAACCTGGGTAGGAGATTCACATTTCAGCAGGACAATGATCCGAAGAACAAAGCCAAAGCCACACTGGAGTGGCTGATTAAGAAGAAAATAAATGTTCTTCAGTGGCCCAGTCAAAGTCCCGACTTGACCAAAATTGAATATTTATGGTGAGACTTGAATATTGCAGTCCTTCAACAATCCCCATGAAACTTGGCACAACTAGAGCAATTTTCATGTGAAATATGGGCAAAGATTTCACCATCTCACTGTGCAAAGCTCGTAGAGACCTACCCAAAAACATTTGTAGCAGTCATAGCTGCAAACATTGCTTCCACCAAGTGCTGACCTAAGGGGCTGAATACTTTTGCAACCAGTGAATACTCTTCCTTGTCACGCACCCAACGTATCCACCTAATTTGTCCGAATACGTCCACAACTTTTTGAGATATCGTGCTATATATCGTTTTTGACCCGATCTCTCAATGGTGACGAATCACTTTAAAAAACTTTAGTAGCTGCATCTGGATCCGGATCTTCACCAAAACCTAATCAGTTTGTTCTCGTCACACACCGAAACTGTCCACAAAATTTCATCCGGATCCATCCACAACTTTTTGAGATATCCTGCACACAAACAAATAGACAAACAAACAAGAAGAATATGTCGTGCAGAGCACGACACTTGCAAAATCCATAAAACAAATTTGACCACAAAAATAATTGGTGGTTGAATTCAATGACCAAATATGCAAATGCTCTTCAAATTTTAAGTAAATCGGATGAAAATTGTCAATTTTAGAAATCCAGCCTATGTTCACCTTTTGGCCTATGTGGACCTCCAAAAGAATTGGTGGTTGAATTCAGTGAGCTGAAGTGTATATCCTCTTCAATTTTCAAGTCAATTGGATGAAAATTGAGGATTTTAGAAATACTGCCTGAGTTGTTGACGTTGAGCCCATGTTGAACTTTTGGTCCAAGTTGATCTCAAAAATAATTGGCTCGTTGAATTCAGTGACCTGAAATATAAATCCACTTCAAATATCAAGTCAATCGGATGAAAATTGAGGATTTTCGAAATATCACCTTCGTTGTTGACCTTTGACCTATGTTGACCTATGTTGACCTTTTGTCCTCAAAAACAATAAACTTCTTCCTTATGACAAACTCTACCATGTGGTGAAGTTTTGTGAAGATCGGTTGAGAATTGTGACCTGTAGGCGACAGACAGACAGACAGAATAACAAAAATGACTGACCAATACACTTGAAAAATATTCGATTTAGCAAGTAACAAAGTGACAGACAGAAAGGGGTGAAAACATAACGTCCTCCACCTTCAGTGGCGGAGGTAACAACATATAGATGGTCGAGGGATTTGGAGAATCATCCTACCAATGGTACTGATCCAGTAGTTCACACATAATTGCACCAGATATGGCATAATTGCATATTCACCCTTCTGCTTAATGTTTGGTCAGAACTATAGATTGCACATTGACTTGATGATGCACATAATCACAGTGCTCGAGTACAGACAACTGGAAGGCTTCGTCAAGGAGTTGTGAGACGCCCTTGCCCAAGGCCAATGATGCATCTAAAGAGCAGATTGAGTGTGCAAAAGATTCCCAGAAACGATGGCTTGATAAAACTCGAGAGGCTGCACTTGAGCTTGGGGACAGGGTGCTGGTTGTAAATAAGTCACTGAGGTGAGAAAAGGAAAATTGCTGATCATTGGGAGGGGCAACTTTACAAGATAACCAATCAGCTACTGGAGATTCAGGATTATGTGGTGGAGAGGAAAGATGATAAAAACGAAGAAACCCCTCAATTGCAATTTGTGTACGCCTTGTAATTTTCTGTCTTTTGGGGCCAGGAAGAAATGTGAAAACAAGCAGGATATCAGGAGCCAGGATAAGAGCTTCAGTGAGAAAGGGCCAGGGCCAGGAGACGAGAGAGAGGTATGCCTTGAGGAAAAAGAAGAGCTCACCAGCTGATGACAAGTATTACCACTGCATGGTACAGAAGAGCAGGTTGGGAATCAAAGGGACAAGGGGATAAATCGAAGCGAGATGGCACGTTATGAGGTAGGAAATTGTCTCCCAGATGCGGTTGGTGCAGAAACCGTGGACCAGGGATGAGAGCACCCCAAAGGCCATGCAGGAGGAAGGAGAGTTATGTTCCCCCATCCACACTGGGAAAAACATGTGTATTGGATGTGATGGGATCAGAAAAGTTGAGCACAATACAACAGAAAGTAAAAACTGAATGCCAAGGCAAGATAGATCTGTTGTTGAGGTTTCTGGAATATACTTGTTTGTTTTGGAACCTAATAGGTGAGTACTGTTTAGTTAAATAAATGGTTTTGTTTTTTTATTTAAAATCATGACCTCCACCACCTAAAGTGGGTGGACTTTATGTTTTCACTCCTGTCTGTCTGTCTCCTTGTTTGTTTGTTTGCGAGCACGATATCTCAAAATTTTGTGGACGAGTCATGAAAAAACGAGGTGGATGAGTTGGTTCGGTGACAAGAACAAGCCGATTCGATTCTGGTTCAGATCCGGATCCAGATCTGGCCTATCAGTTGGATACCAAACGTAAACTGTTCAGCCGGGTGGAGACATGCGCTCTCCCGAGAGCCGTTCTTATTAACCTTCTATTCGTGGGGCTTACATTATTTTTGTTATCCATGACATTGAGGTCATAATTCTGAAACAAGGGGAGGATGTAGACGGGTAAAACACACCCTCAAAGCGGGTGATTGGCGGTCAATGGAAGAACCAAGGTTGCAGTGCTGCGGTGGTGGCCTTGTTAAGTGATGTTATGAGAGTATTGGAACAGAGTAATGGAAATTGATGAGAGTACTGGAATACTCGGACAATAACGCAGAGTGCTGAAATCGCACTAAAATCATAATAATCAGAAGAAAAAAAACATGTCAAATTGTATACCAGGCACGTTACAAGAACATTTTAGATATTAACTTGAAGTTTCAACTTCCACTTTGTGCCTGGTATTGCAATGAAAACAATGTTCAAACATCCATCAAACAAGTACCAATGTCTTTGCCTATTGTTACTGTCAAAGTGAAGAAGGGAGGTTCAATTTGGCCTGCAATACAATCTGGAGTGAGTCTGGCGACCTTACTCTCGCATTAAGTGATCAAAATAGGTAACATTTCGAAAAGCACGTGTAAAGGCAGGCATTTAGCTATTTCTGTCTGCCTGAACTTTGCAGTTCACCCCGGCCTGTCGGACTTCATGGCCAGATGCTTCCGCTAACGGCTGCCTGCACCGGAGTATTTATTTGGGGAATGCACCATCCATCCACCGCAAACAGGGCAGCCAGGAAAAAAAAAAGGAAGCTGATCAATGATTCATTAAATAGCTGTGGACTGAGAGGAAGCACGTCCCAGCTGCACCACACATTCGTCCCAGCAGGCCATGGTCCCAACTTCCATCCTTTCATTTGCAGCGGAGGGCCGGAGGATATCCTGCATATCGGCTTCAGCTTGCCATTTGATCCAGTTATATCCAGTCAATTTGTTCCAGCTATCTCCACCACCAATGCTCAAAATATCTCTGGCCGATTGGCTCCAGATATGTCCAGTAGATACCCACAGGATTGGCTTCTGCTATCTCCAGCAATGGCTGCCACCCCCTTTTCCAAGCTTGCTGGCCTATATGGAATGTGCAGCTAAATGTGACATTACTCATATATAATACATGCATGCATTGCATATAAAATATGATTTTAATGCATTTTCCTCAAGGGTGCTCATCATAAGCGAACATGCAACAAAAATATATCAACACTTTTTGACGAATGTCATTATTGGCGACACAATCATATATACAGTATATATATATATCTTGAACTTTTCAAAACCGTTAACGAAACAGTGCATTACCAAAATCACAATGGTGGTGCAAATACAACATACCATGGTATTGCTTCTCTTCATCACAGTTCTGTTTTGCTTTGCTGTACCCACAATACCTTGCAAAAACAAAAGGTTACAGCCATGAATGACCGTGGATGCAGGAGTAATGCTGAAATGCATCGATAACAAACGTTTCACAAAGCAATATACTCGATGCACCTTTTTGCTTTTTGGGACTGAAATTGCAGCCCTGTTGAGTGAAACAATCATGATGGCATATAAAGAGTCCATTGCTGTTCAAATGCTTTGCGCATTTCCCAATTCCACTCGAATTTTTGGCTTTTACCAAAACTTTCCAACATATGAAATGCTGCACAACAATCATCCTCTTCTGTTAATGTTATACGCAATAAAGGGTCCAGTCCAGTGTCCGTACCTTTGCCAAAGCACGAGTGCTCTGAAAGCGGCCTCATGTGAAGGAATACATTGGATTACACACAATTGCACGATGCTAAGGAAAAAAAAAAAATAGCCATTCACCCAATCTCGACAGGTCTAAACTCTCCTACTGCAGTCTTTATACTCAATGATTGCTCTCTAGCGTGGGGGATCATGTGATGGTGGTAGTGGTGGGTGCGAGGGGGCAGGTAAAAGGAGAAAACTGATGGAAGGAGGAGCGGGTGGGAATGGGAAAAAATAGTGAGGGGAGCAGAATATTGAGAATATACTTAATATACAAGACACCACCCTTCATGACATGGTGGGGTGCAAGGGGATGGGTGGGTGGGTGGTAGGCAGGGTGGGAACATGTTTGGAGATTGAATTTACACCTCGACAACACATTCACACTTAGCAAGACCACCCACCTATAAGTAAGATATTATAAGGATAAAAATGCATCAAATATCCCATCAGCACGACATGAACACATCACCCACAGATCACACTCATCCAATCCAAATCTACCTCTCATTTCTGCGAACATCACTGCACCCATTTATCTCTATTGAGTATAAGTACCTACCCAATTGTATTTTAAACTTCTATATAAAAATCCTGCCGCTACCACCCTCCCAAGAACACGATTCAATACATTAATGACACCATGTGAAATAAGTCTGCCTTGCTTCTGTGATGACTCTCCTCTTTTTCACTCTCAAGCGTATACCTCTCTAATCCTGTCACTGTTCATCGTAGTAACAACTTTCTGCTTCTATTTTATCGATGCCATTCATTGTCTGAAAATTTTATACGAGATACATATTGTAATCGCCTCCTTTCTCACGTAAAAAAAGCCCCCACGGTCTCCATCAGCTGCTCTTCATAGCTGAGCTGATCTGGATCTAACCGTGGAATCAATGTGATGTGCCATTCCCTTTCCAGAAGGGAGTCAGGTAAGGAATTTGAAATGTATTCAGGGTATTGGCACAAAGTGGCCTACTCTTGAGAAAGACTTTTATTGGTATATTTGAGGTCAACCAGAAAATGGTACCAAACGGTACATACCAGCTTAACATGATAGCCCAGAAGGACAGTACACTCGGCGATGCAACGCGCTACTTGCTAATCACCAAGGTGACAGTTTATATTCAGGTCAGGAATCGAATACACATGAGATAGGCCAAAGACCCATAAGTGCTCTGATCAGCCCCATCAAATCAGACTTGCAAAAGGGAATCACAATTGGCAGATGACAACAATAAGCTGATCATATCATAACCAATCACTTCGCAACAAACGGTTCTCATGCTGGAGAAAGAAGATGGCGATTATTTCCCAATGAGGTATCAGATCCAATCTTGTCCAACATCATAGTCATAATCTGTCACAGTGCAAGTTCCACTCTCACAACCTTTAGCCAGAACTATAACGGAGAGAAGTGAAACTGAACGACGAATAAAATGTACAAGCATGTTCAGGTGCATGAGCAGCAACACATCAGTGGCTGGCATGCTCACCTTTGTGGTGTCTCATCTGGATCTCATCCCAGACGGAGTTGGAGCCATCTAAAAACTGCCACGCTGATACATTGCTAGGAGCATACTGCCCTTCAGAAAGAGGACACAGCCAGACCTTTTTCAGCTTGTGTATGGTAAAGATCCCAAGGTATCATCCAAAAACAGCAAATCATTGTGTGTTGATACTCGAGCCAAATATGCTGCTTGTACTTAGTGATGTAATTAGCACGAATGGCAGTAGGTGAGAGTCCTGGGGTGTAAATATGGCACAGGTTAATATGAGCCTCCTGTGCCTAAGTCTCCTTGTGGCACCCTTGTTTATAGGAAGATTAATAAGTCATGGTGACTTGTTAGCATGGCATCTAGGTCAAGGTACTGGTGCAATTCGACTGTTGCACTTTGACTATTGCAGCTTGAGTGTTTTCGTTCGACTACTGCAGTTTGAACATTGCACTTTTAATAGTACAGTCAAGCAGCGTGAACGGAGTTAAAGCAGAATTTCAAAGGAAAAAGCCATTGAATAAAAAGCTCTCAGCAAGTTGGCCCATGCCAATCGTTTTGAAACTCAAAGGCGTGTGAAGCACCATTTTTACTTGGGCTTGTAAAGCACATGCTTTGCCTTCGTCATGGTACCATTCTCAATTCACAGAAGCCATTTTTGCTTCATTAACCACATATATGTGATTTCATCAGCAAGCATGGAATCAAAAGGTATATTACAAGTGTTTTTTAAAAATACAAGATATAAGCCAATGGAAGAGTGAGGTAACATATGGTAGGGCAGCAAACTGTGGGGCAACAGGTAGGGGGAGAGAGAGAGAGAGAGAGAGAGAGAGAGAGAGAGAGAGAGAGAGAGAGAGAGAGAGAGAGAGAGAGCAGACAGACAGAGAGAGAGAGAGAGAGAAGAGAGAGACAGAGACAGAGACAGAGACAGAGACAGAGACAGGACAGAGACAGAGACAGAGACAGAGACAGAGACAGAGACGAGAGAGAGACAGAGACAGAGAGAGACAGAGACAGAGACAGAGAGAGAGAGAGAGGAGAGAGAGAGAGGAGAGAGAGAGAGAGAGAGAGAGAGAGAGAGAGAGAGAGAGAGAGAGAGACAGAGAGAGAGAGACAGAGGAGAGAGAGAAGAGAGAGAGAGAGAGAGAGAGAGAGAGAGAGAGAGAGAGAGAGAGAGAGAGATAGACAGAGAGAGAGAGAGAGAGACAGAGACAAAGACAATGACAAGACAGAGACAGAGACAGAGACAAAGACAAAGACAAAGACAGAGACAGAGACAGAGACAGACAAACAGAGAGAGACAGATAGACACAGTGAGAGAGAGAGAGAGGGAGAGACAGAGAGAGCAGAGAGAGAGACAGAGAGACAGACAGAGAGACAGAGAGAGAGAGAGAGAGAGAGAGAGAGAGAGAGAGAGAGAGAGAGAGAGAGAGAGAGACAGAGAGAGAGAGAGAGAGAGGAAGGCAACACAGTGCACATGCAAGTAAGAGGGTTGTGTTGTGTTTGGTAGGGTTAAAGAGGGTAGAAAACATAATTATGGGCAGGGGGTGACAAGAGATGGTGGTGCACTGTGTGATGGAATTTTCAGAGGGAAGAGTAGAATTGAATAGGCTTATGAAGGCAGTTCCACAAATGGTTGAAGAGAGGAACAAATGAATTGTATGCAGTCAGACTGGGTTTGGGGAGTTGAACCCAGAACAGATTTTGTGAGTTTTGCTGGAAAAACCTGCACATCGTGGAATAGTTAGGGAGGGTGAGATGGCTGAGAGAGCAGAAGGAGCAAGACCCGAGTAGTGGCAGTAAAAAAATAGAGATCACCAACCAGTCTGTGATGTATGAGCAAGCAGGCTTGTGCTCTGGCCTCATTGTGTGAGATGCCAATTATGTTGAGAGCTGTTAAGGTCAATTCCATTTATCAGACCAGCATCTAATCATTTACAGATCCACATAGAGGGAGGTCTGCCTGTCATCGAGATGGAATACTCTTGGGACACAATGGGGAATCCACTACAAAAAGGAAGTGAGGATTTTTCAGTGTTGGAGAGGTTGTCAATGAAGTCGGGGAGCAATACTTGATCCAAAACACTGCCTTAGGCCACTGCAGGCCACCCCATTGGGGAAGGAGATTGTTCAATTGATAGCAACATGTTAACTGCACAAGTACAAGAATCATAAAGCCAGGTATGAATGCAGCATTGTCGGCTGCAGGCAGTGATCGTAGGAAGCAGAGCCAAACTGTGTTGACTGCCCCCATTTATATCCAGGTAGACTTCCAGTTCCCTTAGAGATTAAATCTCTCCAACCATTCATGAGAGAGAAGTAGCAGCATGTTTAAAGTTGAGTGAACGGGACAGAATCCAAACTGATGCGCAGAATTCAGGCTGTTTCAAAAGTGGTAAGACATCATCAGCAACAATGATGGATCCCTGACTTTATATGCAAGGAAATTTTACAAAGGAAGAGGCCATTTGGTCCATAATGCTATCTGTAACATCACATTAAACAATCAGTTTTGTGACCCAATTTCTTGGGTGGGCATGGCGAGGGGGAGGGAGGGGGGGAGGTGAGGGGGACAGTTTACTCAATAAATCCATATACTGTTTCTGCTGTCACTACCTTTCCAGGAGGACAATTCTATGAATCAAATACTCTCTGATTGAAAGATCCCTGCCTTACTACAATCCAAACTTTCCTCTTCTTTACCCTAAGACTGTGGTCCCAGGTCCTGTCATCACTAAAACCTGTTCTGCAATTATTTTGTCTATACCATTAATTTTAAGCATCTCCATCAGATCCCCTCATAATCACCTCATTTGTAATAGTTAGTTATCAGGTTAGCCTACCACATTGAGAAAGCAAGATGGTTGACCGCAACTGCCTTGCCACCAGATTCTGTGCCCCAGAGACAAGAGGAAGAATAGGTTCGCCACAGATGGGATGGGATAATCTGATACATGAGATAGACAATAGAGATTTATGAAAGTACTCCCAGGTGGAATCAGATGCTATGGAAATGGCAACCCATTCCTTTTGTGAGACAGCAAATGTAAGTGCATGCCAGTTGGCATGTGTGAATGGCCAGATTCTGCAGTGTTGAGGTTGCTCCCTCACAATAGCTAGAGAGATATGCGATTGGAAAAGAAAATGGTGAGAGCAGCCAAGGGGGGAAGAGTAGTACCAAGAGAGGCTGGATGGAAAGTTTGTCGTTACCCACTCCCGAAGGAAGGACTTACTGTTTTGTTTGCAAATCCTTGGCTCATGGAAGAGTGAGGGGACAGAGAATAACATACTGAGAGTGGAGCAATGGGACCACAGTTAAACACAACAAAATCAGGGAATTAACTTAAAGGAAAAAGATAGTGAGGACACAGTAACCTGTAAGTACTAAGAGGGTTGGATTAGATAGGGTCAATAGGGGTCGAAAATATCGCAGGTAGGGATGGGGGATGCCAGGCGATGGTGAAGGCACTGCTTGATTGAAGCTCTGGATATGTAGGATAACAATTGGACCATCTTTGGAGGATATTTCCATGAATTGGAGAAAAGGGGAATAAAAGAGAGGAGGTGGGTGAAAAGTGTCATTTTTGTTACTTAACAAAGCAGGGGTTCCTGGAAGAATGTGGGCATCCTGGAGGAGCTCAGGAAGGTTTGAAGACAGAGACTGGAGGGAGCTAGACTGGAGGAGAGATGGCAAAAAAACCCAGATGTTCCTGATTTGTCTGCAATGTGAGAATGATGTGGGTTAGGAAGTTCGCTTCTTGGGTCAGACACACAGAGTTGCAGAAGGCAGTGATCACTTCTGAGCTGCAATGCTATGGATGGTGATGCAGAGCTGACAATTCTCCAGCTGGTGTGGTGGCAATTTAAATTGCCATAGATAAGGAACAGATGGGATGGATATATAGGCTACCAATTGATCCAAGAGGCGACATAGGTATATAGAGTGTCATTATCAATTCCATAGTGGTTACACTAACCAGACAAACTAAGTGGCTGCCTAGAGGAATGCACAATCAGAGATATTCTTGTGGGTGTGTGGGGTTGAGCACGGTCAATGGACAGTGAGGGATGGAGTTCTTGAAATAGACAGTGACACCACCTCCAGAATAGGGTAGGGGTCTGTCAAATCGGAAGAGAGAATAGCCAGGGAGAGCCACAGATGAATGAAAGACATCCTGTGATAACAACGTTTCTGTTAAGCGTACAACGTCCAGAGCAACAGCAGTAGCCTTGTTTGGAATGATTCAAATCAACACTCGTGTGATGCAACAGGTCTCCATGGTATTGCACCTGGTGCTATGCACAGGACAAATTTACACCGATGGAGGACGATAGACCCTGTAGTCAGCACAATTTGAGTTTGTTCCATCATGTGCACATAACTGGTGTAGTTTAGAAGACCGATAATTATCAAAAAGGAAAGCATCATTAATTTGTATCTCTGCCTTGGAAGGGTTGAGTGACAGTGACAGTTGAGTTTTGCCTTTCTGGGCAGCTATTCTAATTGTTTGTGCCAACATTTTGAATTGCAGCTACATGGTTAATTCTAATAGTGTAGTCAGTCATGAGCAAGTTTAAACCTCAGGCAAGTTTCCTTACTCGAAATGCCTCTGTTTACCTGACAGTAAGTAAGGAAGTGGTACTTGATGCAGATAGCATGTGGTGTGGTGTTCTCAAATATTATTTCAGAAAAGGTTACACTGGTTGCTCTCATACGTTGTAAATCTGATGTTTTGACAGCTGAGGTTTGTGTGACGTTTGTTAAAATTAGAGGTAGTCTGTTCAAGTCCATAGAATAGTAGTAAGGTGTAAGGCTGTGTAAACTCAACATAAGCTTTTGTTCTTCTTCTTCTTTCATATGCAGCATGTGGATGCAGGTTGCATCATTTGCTGGGACCGCAGTGGTGCTATAGATGCAGTGCCCCTGTCAGTTAAAGCATCGATTTGTAATTTAGCCAGCGTGCCAGCGATAGCTCGTTTACTCTCATGAAGGACACCGTGGGATATCTAACGCCAAGTAACTAAGGCCGGCAGGCGGGACACCAAGTTTATTGTCCATCTGAGGGATGGCACACATTGATGTATCGCACTGCGCATGCGGAACACCAGTCACCATTTATCGCTGGGCCAAGATTCAAACTCAAGCTGGAGAGCTCAGAGGTGGGTGTACCCACCTCTAGGCCATCCTGCCAGGCCAGCACATGCATTTGGTGAGACATATATATATATATATATATATATATATATATATATATATATATATATATATATATTACTATACACCCTAAGATGCAGTGTAATCAAATAATTTAAAAAAAAAGCCTTCTCATGATGCTAATTAGTTCGTTACCCACCACCACCTTGTTCATATTAAATATTTTTTTCTTGTCAGCGCCAAATCGTTACTCTGGCTAAAAATTATTGGCAACCAGTGCAGACTAATTACTACAGTTATCTGTGTGAGCACAGCTTTAATGTAGTTGCTGCATCGGAATCCATCCCCACACTTTAAACAAATTCACGCACACAGGTATTCACCTATTATATTTGAATGGCAGTCTTCAGCAACAAAGGGTAATCATTATGACAGTTGTTCACAAAGACTGAAATAAGAGAAAGAACTTGATTAATGGAATCATTTATTGAAGTCAGACAGTGGAAACCAGTCTTTATAAACACTCGATTCCAGTCTGCGTCGGCGGAAAAGCAAGAATAATTAACTTTCTCAACCCATTATTGAGAGGGGTATGCCGACTGCTGTGAGAAAGAAGGTGAAGCGACGTTTCAGACATGAGCCATTCTTCAAAGGAAGAAGGAGCACTTTTTCAAACCTCTTAATTTGAAGAAGGGCCCAGGCCTGAAACGTTGCTTCACCTTCTTTTCCTCCGCAGTTGTCATACCTCTCAACTTTGTACTCATACTTGTGCATCATGTTCGGTTTTGCTGAGTCCTAAGATATAGATTAAAGAGCGTCGTTTTTGCCGATGCTGAAACAGTTTGTTGGCGAGGGTTACAATCCCAGAGGGGTGACCACTCTGATGCAGGATACTCAGATGGAGAAAGTGTAATTTGTTCAGGGTGCCGGCGATAACTCACTGAACCTTCATGAGGGAAACCGTGGGATATTTAACATCCAGCGACGAATGCAAGCAGATGTGACTGTCAGTCTAACATTCATCCGAGGGACAGCACACACAAACACACACACACACACACACATGTATTTCCTTGCCTTCAAAACACCAGGATGCCGGTTTATAGCTGGGCTGAGATTCATACCAAAGATAGACAGCTCAGAGGCGAGTACGCGCAACTCTATGCAATCCCGTCAGCCTCCCAACATTGGGTTGAGAAAATTAATTGTCCTTCCTTAAAGTTAAACTCGAACTTTTGTTTGACTCCCATGTTCACGCATTCTCCTCTTACATTGATTTTGGATGACATCATGGATGATGTTATGGACAACACCTCAAACTTCCATTAAAACAACATCATCACCGCCTTGTATTTCCATTCCAACTATTATTTATGCATTTCACTTTAATTCCCGTTCCATTAAATCCTGTCATCAATTTCCATTCCAACATTAATTATCACCATCATATTGTCACCATTTTTATCCGACAAAAATCACTTCATTCAATTTTTTTATTCACAATATATTATACCATACTGTTATTCCTGCTTTATACTTCCTTTTCAATGTTATTATCACGACTTCAAAATTTCCATTCCCCTACTTAATTATCACGACCTTTCACTTCCATCCCCGCTGTCATACAGTTCAGTCCTACATTTTTAGTCCCCTACTGGTTTCACCGGAGGGGACTTATAGGTTTGCTCTCCGTCCGTCCGTCTCACCTGTGGTTTTTTTTCAGACATTTTTTCCATACTTTTCAACATATTCAACTGAAACTTGGTACTTGGCTTTATTATGACAAGTTACAGAACAAGTTCGAGTTTCAGGGCGTTTCATCAATTTTTCACAGAGTTATGCCCTTTTTGGACTTAGAAAACATCACATTGGTAACGGACTCCTATTGCAAGGCAATTCTCACTCTTGTTACTTCTCCCTTCCACTTCCAATGGGTGCTATCATTGTCGCACACCTCCATTCACAATCTAATATTCCTTTGTTTCACTTTCATTTCATTCCATTAGTCGTGCCTTACAATCCCATGCCACTAATGTCCCTGTTTCATACTTTCATTCCCACATTATCGTCAATTTCTACTTCCATTCACACCATATTATTACTACCTAACACTATCATTCTCACAATACTACTGATTAGATTCTCATTCCATGAATACTGCCTGACACAATTTTTTTTTTTATCATCATCATTATTATTATTAGCCTATTAATATTTTAAACAGTGAACTAAGACTCATCATGGAGCTCACGTATATCACAAGCAAGACAAAGTCATGAGGAATCATCAGTGTACTTTTACATGCATTACCAGGACAGTAGGCGATAGTGGATAAAAAAAATGGTATATGGGATATTAACCTGGGTTCCCTATACTATGGAGCCAATGGTTAAGATGGGAATGAGATCAGGTACTTTAGTGGGGCAACTTAGCATAACAATTGTGCATTTTGTGAGGAAATCACCAAATTTGGCACACTAGTAGCTTATCATATTATGAACAGATTTGGATATTGGGCCATCTCAAATTCAGCCGCTGATGGCTGTGGCAGCCATTTTCCACTGCCATCAAAAATTTTGAGATGGCCCAATATCCAAATCTGTTCATAATATGATAGGCTACTAGTGTGCCAAATTTGGTGCTTTCCTCACAAAATGCACAATTGTTATGCTATATTTAGCTAAGTTGCCCCACTACTTATATGAGTATTTCCACTCTATAACCGTTGTCCTCAAGCTTTCAATTCCATTACTTTATCAAGAACTCCATTTTGGTTGACTTGTTTCGTGTTGCTCATGGTGCAGATATCCGTAGTTTAAATCCCATAAACTCTGTTGACATGTTCATTGTCCACAAATGTTTGTGTAATCCATGGACAAAGTACATTCATGTCTAATAATGTCACCTGTCCTGCATGTACTGTGTGTATAAGCTCCACCATGAGCCTTTGATCACTGTGAATAAAATAAAAAATTAACAAAAGCCTAATTTAATTAAATAGACACCAACTAGTATGTTCGTTACTACGCTGGTGTGGGCTCCCAGTGTTCCTAATAAAGTCAGCTTTGCTCTTTAAAGGAACCTGATGCCGTCAGATCTCAGAAGCTAAGCAGAACCAAGCCTGGTTAGTACTTGGATGAGAGACCTCCAGGAAGGCCACATATTTTCAGCTGAGGGATGTGGCTTGATATCTCAATTGGAAACTTCCTTGTGTTTGATCCGGATAATCCTGGGCATTTGTTCCTCTGTAGAGTTTAATCCGACTAAACCTACAGCCCTGGTGCAGTACGCATGCACAATGTGCTGCATCACAGACCATGGCGGCTTTGTGATGTACCTGTCATATCTGCACACAGGCTATGGAGTTACAGATCCTGCAGTGCTCTCAAATAGAAGAGTATGCCATTGTGTGCCTCGGCTATATTCCCTGCCTCGAGATGAAATGCAGAATGAAAGGAGATTATCAAAAAGGGATGTGAATGCTGATGCAGAATCATCTGAAGTTTCCAAGAACCGTTGTTTTTGGCCACTCGTTATGAGGAAGCGACATAAGATAAGGATTGAAAAACAAAACAAGTATTTTTTTGGAAAATATAGTAAAAGTTTCCCCGGCATGAAAAGTAGTCCAAGTGGACAAGAGTATTATCTATTACACTAACACCAAGTTTACATATTCTTCCTCTTCTTCAGCATATTTTCATTGTTGTTGTATTTCATCGAAATGTTTAATATTATGATAAACAATACAGGAAATTTATATATTACCTACGCAAAAATGGAAATATTTAAAGTCTCCCGCTCTCAACTGTCTGTTTTATTTTCACCGTATCCTCTCTAAATTAATTTTTCTCATTATATATATTCTCTCTCCTCCTCTAGAGTGTCTCTGCAATACTTAGATGGCCTTAATATTTCTGTTGTTTTGTTCAAAGTTTGCCATTCCTTTTCCCTGGTGTTCCAAAAACGTAAATCTCCGAGTTCCTCCATCATCGAGCGAACTGCTGACCCACCTTATGGGATTCCAATCCGTGAATGAGCTTTGCACGTAAAGCGCACACCCGTGGAAGGCAGCAATTGCCCAACACAGATTAGGGGTGCCTTCTTCCAAGCTCGTCGTTATTTGATTTTAAAATACTCCAGTCTCCCCCTCCCCGCATTCAATGAAAGTTGAAATGCAAAGTGCTGTGTATATCTGTGGGCGATTTATTTTTATTAATTTTGAATTTTCAATAAACGCAGTCCATCACAGAGATCTGGTGCACATTTCCAAATTAATATTACAGCTATATAAGTATTGGAAAAGAGTTCGACATACGGAATGGCACCACAAGTGGGGCTTTGTTTGTTAATTTTGTTTAAGTGCCTGCGAAGCCACTTTGAGCTCTAAGATTTATCGCAACCACTGTGAGTTTATCTTTCTAACAGCCCTCGCAATTCCGTAGACTAGCATAAAGATGCCAAATCACGATGCACTCACTGTGTAGCATCGCTGCGCCATCGAGTGTCCTCACATTAACAGTGTGCCACTATGCAGGCATTTAGCACAGATTGGTGCTTTGAGTTTGGTTTGTGACATGAGACATAGTGTGGGTGTTAAGGGGAAGAGGTGTGTGCCACATGGCAAGGAAGACTGACGTGAGACTAAGTGTTAGACTTTGGACAGGGCCTGTGACACTCCCCTGAATGTTCGCTGCAGGGTGTGTGACACTATGCAGAGTCAACATGAGACAATTTAAGGAATGAGAAGAGGATTTGAGGCATGCGCAGGTGCATGGAATAAGGCTGGATGTATGGAACTCTATCGGGTGTGACGAAACGGGCGATAAGTGGAAAGTTTGGCAAGATGTGTGATGGGAAGCAGAGGAGACAAGATCCGGCTTCCATCTTGTAACTGGGATTAAGGTTCTAATTCTCTTCAAGTGAGGAAGTTTGAGACTCTGCTCTGAAGAGACTTACTTCAAAAGCTCAGTAATTTTTTTTTTCCAAATTGTCTCGTCTAACCATCGTTACTTGTTGCCTGATGTTTATTTTCTCGAGTGTCTGTTCCTGTATGTTCTCATGCATTTATTTTGTGCCGTTGTATCAAAATAATGTACACTGGTCTACACTGATGCACATGTGCTTGTGGGCCTTACCAATTTCTCTCTCTCCCTCTTTGATTGGATCACAGCTAAGGTTGTGATACCACCGTTCAGAGATATTTTCAGCATGAAGGGTCAAAACCTCAAAGAATAACCCTCTTCCCCTAATGATTCCACTTCCTACAGCTACCTGTTTATCGTTTACCTTTTTCGTAATAAAATACACAATTTGGTGTCTGTCTCTGTCTGTCTGTCTGATCACGACACATTCAATCGTTACTTATCCAATCTCAACCAAACTTGAAAGGGTGACTGAGGGTCACATGATGGAAGTTGTCGTGACTTCATTTGGCCCCCTCTCCAAGGGGGTTTTCCACCTTTGGTGAAATCCTTGTTAAGGTGTATATTTGTGTTAAGATAACTATTGGTGCCATTTTTCCAAGGCTGCTTCCAACAATAAAATTAATAACAACACTAATGATAATAGCATCATATTAATGTTATTACAAAACAATATTAATACTAATAATATCCCCCCTCCCCAAGGGTTTTTTCCTCCTTGGACAAAGCCATGTTAACATGCATAAATAGCTTATTGTGGCTTTTCGAGCATAGATGTACTGTAATCGAATCCCAGAGAGGATAATAACATGAATGACCCTTCCTGCTGCTTCCGTATGTAACGGGTGTACAAGTAAAATAAAATAACAATAAACTTCTTCCTCTTTCCACCTTATTAGTCCCATCCTGGTTTTACCGGAGGGGACTAGCTATAGGTTTGCTCTCCGTCAGTCCCACCTGTGGTTCCAAAAAACAAAATTCCCATCCCCTTTAACATATTCAACTGGAACTTGGTACATCGCTTTATTATGATAAGTTACAGAAGTAGTTCGAGTTTCAGGGTGTTTCGTCAACTTTTCACAAAGTTATTATCCTTTTTAGACTTAGAAAATATCACATCGGTCAGGGACATGCATTGTAAAGCAATTCTCGCTCTTCTCGTATTTATCATGTCTTTCCGCTTCTCACCCTTAGTTTTTCATCGTAAATCTTACTCTCCCCCTCTTCCTTTCCCTTCTACTTAAAAAAAGAATCTTTCACACCCTATTCTTTCCTGGTTTCATCCCAGATGTGGTTAGCACCTTAAGTGATTCACAACCCAGCATGCACCCGCTAGCCACATTTTAATATAAAATGATTCATCTCCTCTCTCAACGATTGCCCTTCTCCTTCTCTCCTCTTCTTACACAAGTTCTCCTTTTCTCCCATTCTGTACCTTTCTATCAATCCTATCTATCTCACTCCCAAGTTTGTTTTACGTGTCTTGTTATTTTCATACTACACTGTTTTTCTTCATTCTTTTAACGGCTCTTCTATGCGCCATGGATGCTATGTGTATCTTTGTACAACTGAACTCTCAATTTGCAAATGAAACCCAGCTTGCAACAATTTCGAGAATACAAATGTAAAACTCTCCATGTTTGCATCGTTTGTGCCTTTTTCTCAGCCTGCATTTTCCTTTACCACCTTCTGAGCTCTCATTCTCCCCCCTTAAAGACCTGTTTGGACATCTGACATTACTCTGTTCTCACATGACAGATGTCTTCCTCTAGGTTACCACTGCTGTTTCAGGCATTGTGTGCATAACAGAAACACTCCTTTCACAAGATGTTCTTGAATCGACTTCCAGTTTGAATCCCTGACCCCACCTATATGGGAGTGTCACTGTTCGTGTCAAGATCTCCATCCACCCCATTACCTATGCTTCACCCCAACCCCCATCCCACTGTTAATATCTCTTGCTCTGCTTTCCTCATTGTAAGCACATATTATTTGTCTGTGTGTTGTGTCATCCACCTATTGAGTGGATCAACACGTCTCTTTCTATTAACGCGAATCAACTCGTAACCATCCATCTCAACCAGTCTAGCAGAACCTGGCAGTTTACTCAGACTGACTCACATGGACTGTAATATTTGCTCTCCCTAAAAGACTAGTCTTCAATGTTTTTTTGCATCTCATGTTATCACCACCTTGAAATTCTTTCAATCAAACCTGATAGCACTCAAACGCATGTTTTTTTTTCGTATATTTTCAGCAGTTATCCGATCCATCCTATTGGTTTTGGCACAGTGTTGTGTCGAATGAACTGCAATCCAAGCGGTTTGCCTTCTCTTTTCGTTAGATAATTTCACAAGTCCAAAAACAAATGTATCTCCATCCTTTGGTGAGCCAGAAATCACAATCTGTCTAATTTTAAGGTTGAACTTTGCCAGCTCTCTCCTCGTTCAGAGTCCTGGTGGCCTTGATCATTTTGTGGTCTGTCCTTCCCCTTCTTCACTCAACTCACTCATCCTATTAGAGTATACAGGTGGTTTATAACAGCTTCAGTAGTAAACCAACCAAAATGTTACTCAAGAGCACAGCTTTTTTTGAGCCATGCTTTAACCTATATGCAGCTTTTATGGAATTGCGGTTGTTGACATCGAACCACATGGTGTGCTGACTTCCTCATCCGCATATAGGCTGAGAGAAAGATGGCTTTTTTTTGTATACCTTGTCGAGGCTCGTATGAGAGCTAACAACACACAGCAAGGGGGGCATGAGACAAGAGGGGCGGGCGGTGTGAAGGACAAACAGTGGGGAACAGAGACATTAGGAGATCTGTGTAAGGGAGAGGGATGGGGGCGGGGAGCACAGGATATACAAGATGGACATTACAGGGACTTTCAGGAAGGAAAGCAGGGAATTTGAAGGAGGTGGGCTTGGGGTGGATTAACGGGGGTAGAAAGATCGAGGATTTGGATGGAGGATGATAAGAGGTGGTGGTGAACAGCTGTTTTGAAGGCCTGGAGGGAAGAATGGGAATGAATAGAGTGAGGGAGTTTATTCCAAAGGTGGGGGAAAAGAGGAATGAAAGAGTGAAGGTGAGCAGTGATTCGTGATTTTGGTAGTTTTACCAGAAGGGGGTTGTTGGAGGACCTTGAGCACCCTGCAGAATATAAGTGGGGACAAATCGCAGATAGGCAGGGGGGGGGGGCGAGACTGGAGAGGAGACGGTAGAAGACAGAAAGACCACTGACCAGCCTGCGGTGAGAGAGTGAGAGGCCCAAAGACTCAGCCTCATCATGGGAGAGGCCAATGATCCGAAATGCCTTGGTTTCCACAGTGTGAATTGAGAAAGGTGGGAGGCAGGAGAAATAGCCCAGAGGGGAGAGCAGTACTCCATCAGGCTGTGGACGAAAGCTTTGTAAGTGGTCAGGAGCTCAGGTGGGCCGAGGAAGGACTTTGCACGATGGGGATTCCCAGTCGGCGACTGGCTTTGGAGGCCAGGTTGGAAATGTGGCTTTCCCAGGAAAGGTCATGGCAGATTGTGAGACCCAGAAGCTTGAAAGCAAGGACTTCTTCCAGAGGATTGTTGAGAAAGTGGATGGGGGGGAGGGTTCTAAACGGTCCTTTCGGAGAGACATAGTGAGAGTGTGAGATTTGTCCAGATGAAAGACATGTTCCACGTGTTGGACGAGTTTGTGATTTTACCCAGATCTGCAGAGAGCGAAGAAGCTGCTGATTGCCGGTCTGAGGGGTGACAGATGATACGGCAGAGGGTGGAGTCATCAGCAAAGTGATGAAGAGGATTTTCCAGAGAGTCGGAGAGATCATTGATGAAAACCAGAAAAAGAACAGGGCCTACAACGCTGCCTTGAGGAACTCCAGCCTAGACAGGAAGAGGGGATGAAAGAACTCCATTTGACAGTTCGCCTTCTGACAGTTCACGAAAATTCATGTTCTCGCCATGAACTTTCTGAATGAAACTCATCCCATCTATGGTATAGGTGGACAGCTGAATAATTTACTGCTGAAGATACATTTTTATCTCACCTGGACTTTAGTCAGGTGAGCATATTGATTGAGCAGTGTCCATAGGTGAGTGAGTGAGTCAGTCAATGAGTCAGTTCGTAAACACTTCAGTCATTATCGCTTGAACAAAACACACAATTTTGATGAAACTTGGCCACAAGCTTCCAATCTGATGCCTGACGAAGGCATATTAACCGCATCAAAATCTTCACTCATTAGGGGGGTGTATGGGATTTTTGCCCCCCCCCCAAAAAAGTATTTGGTCTATTTTCCAAAACTACACAAACAATTTTGATGACACTTAACCACAATCTTCATTCCCCATGATGTACCAGAGTGTATGAACCGCATCAAAATCTGCACTCAATAAAGGTGTCTAATGGGGGGGTTGACCCCCCAAAATAGGTATTTATTTGTTCTCTTCTCTGAAACAACACAAACAATTTTGATGGAACTTGACCATAACATTCATCACCGGTGATGTACCAAAGTGGATCGACTGCATCAAAATCTGCACTCGTTAAAGGGGTCTACTGGGGTTTTTTTTGACCCCCTAAAATAGGTATTTGTTCTCTTCTCAGAAACTACAGACACAATTTTGATCAAAGTTGGACCAAAACCTTCATCACCCATGAGTACTAAAGTGTCGACTGCATCAAAATCTGCGCTCATTACGGGAGTCTATGGGGGGGGGGGGGGGGGTGTGGATTAACCCCCCAAAATAGGTATTTGCTCTCTTCTCCAAAACTACACACCTGATTTTGATCAAAGTTGATAAAAAATCCTCATTAGACATGATGTACCAAAGTTTGTTCATAGCATAAAAAAAAAATCAGGGTCCAAGGGGATCTGTGGGCAGTTTGAGTGACTGTTGCTCCTGATCCAGATGAGTTTCAGGACACGTGGTTCTATTTTTCTTGAGGTGTCATGCCAAAGCTGTCTTGTTTGACTTTTTCAATGTTCCTTTGTAGTTACCTAGTGACCAGGGTAATGGTCCCAAGGGGATGGTCCAAAACCTTTACCCAGTTACTGCGGCAAGTTTAGTCGAAAAGGCAAGTTTCTGTGACTCACACCCAGCAACAAATGGCCAAACATCTTATTGTCTGCTCTGAGGATCGTCTCTTTGTTTAATACTTTAGACTTTTTTCTGTTTCTTCACACCTGTGGATGTTTTCATTTGTTGCTTTTGAAGCTGTTCATGAAATTTCTGCATCTGCTTATTGATCCTTTTTTGTGTGCAGTGTCGAGGCCTACGGAGGAGCCAGAATACAGAATGGATCAAGATGCAATGTAATGAAAAGAACAGCAAAAGTAGAGAGGTGGGGGCTGGGGGTGGGGCACACACCAACAGCAGGGTTCAGAGACAAAACTTTAGGAGACTCAGAGAAATGAGGGGAAGAATGGGAGAAAAGGGATAACACAGGCGTGAACAAGATGGACACAGCCTATCGTCTTGAAATTGCTGATAAGCTGTCTTGCCTATTTAGTTTGCTCTTTGGAGATTATTTGCAATGTCAGGAGAAGCATCAGTTGCTGTGGAAATGCTGAAAATGGATTGTTTCACTCGTTTTGCAGCAAGTCAACAAGTGACAACATTTGCTTCATCTCTTCAAATGCCTGATTGCTGACCAGGTGCCAGTATCTATGTCATTCCTCGAAGCTGTTTCAGGCATATGCTCCTGTACTCGGTAGTGAGGCAATAACTATTCACTGCACTGCCCCTGGCTTGAAATTGAAGCCCTTGGTTCATCCAGAGGTTTGTTTGTCATTTTTAAAATTGTCTCCCTGATTGTTTCATCAAATGCGATCTGACCAAAACGAGATTAATCTCATAAATGCACAGATAATCCTCCCTTGACAAGTTATGAGTAGACATCTGGTTGATCTTCTGATAGTCTGATCATTTCTGTGTAGTACATTGACAGTTATCTATTGTACTTGATTTTGGCATGTGTGAAACACCATAGCAGCATTGAACAGATGGCAGTCAAATGGAGAATTTGTCTGTCATCTGTTCAACCATCTGTTCAACCTACTTCCTCCTTATCTTGACAGCCTGATCAGGCTTGGAAGTAGCTTCACCGGCCATATCAATGTAGGACATTTATAACTGTCCATGATTGCCAGCACCAGACCATAAGTGGCCAAGGCACTTGTGGAAGAGCACATCGATCCTGGTAAAAGATGGGTGTTCCATCTTTTACCATTTCAGCCAAAATGTCAGGACCATCTGGCTGGACAAATCTTTGGCATTCAACAAAGTATGGCACCCCACTCTGTTTGCCAGGATTACAAGGATGCCTTCGCACATGGCATTCTGACTTCCTCAACCTGTCAAGATACTCGTGGAAGAGCACATCAATCCTGATAAAAGATGGGTGTTCCACAAGGACATCTATATTTTCTTGTGTTGTTATCTGATGCAGTTGCGACACCAATTCCTTGAGTAATTATCATTCTGCTTCTTGGCTTCCTGACAACTACCGTTTGATATTAAACTGACTATTTAAAAACCATAATGAATTGGGTCACCTGATCTAAACTAAAAGCACTGTGGATCTTTCTCATACTTATCCTGATAATCCTCGGGCATTTTCCAATAATCAATAAAGAGATACAACCAGCAGTTTGTTTAATGCTCTTTTGCCACCACCTATGATAATAACATCTGACCTTATAGCTATAAAGAAAGCAACATCAATGAAAATGTTCCATCAACTGAAGCATACCAACATGCTAAATTTCAAAATAATCGGTTAGAAATTTTGGCCGATAGGTCGAGTACAAACAGCATTTCTGTCAATTATAGCACTTACTGGCCACCATCATTGATTGATCCATTTTCTGCCACTAACTTGCAAATCTGGTAAGGCCAGCATGATGTTTTTTTTTTTGGTAATCTACAGAAATAATGTAATTTTAAAAACCAGGATGTTTTGCTGCTCAAGATGGTACCGGTAAGTGCTCCAGATCATTCAGTAATGTGCTGGAGTCCAACACATCCCTTTATATTCCCACGTTACACCTACATACTCTTCCCTTTCTGCCTCCTGAAGACTGTGAAGTTTCACTACGAAGGTGAAAAAGTTCTGACTGGCCAAGACTCTGCCTCAAAGATGGCTGAAATGGAATCAGTGTGCATGCTCACCAATTCTACCCTGCTTTGCTTGCTTCTCTTTTGTCTGATCTCTTCGACTTGTACGTTTAAGTTTAGGCCACCTTGCAACTGACTGGAAGTCAGCCAACATAACTCTCGTAAACAATAAGAGTGCAAAACCACTTCAACTCAAAGAAGGACCAGTGAGCTCACTTCCAATAAGAAGTAAAGGTATGGAATCATTGCTGCTCACGTCCTTTCTTCTTTTCAACATTTCAAAATGTCTGATATCTGACCATCACTTTAGATTCTGTCCCAGTGAGTCAACTATAGACATTCAAAACACAAACACACAGACACACAGTTCATGACTATCCGTTGCTGTAGAACTGATGCCTGGCCCATCCCAATGTTATTGTCAGGTCAGATCAGATTACATCTGTGACTTGCTACAGTTACCATGTAAACCTGTACTAACCTGTTTCATGGTCGGGTTGTCAGCGACAAAAGAGTCTCCCCCACCAGGTTTCCTGGAGAGGAGGGTGTATGATATGGACACCCAACAGGATTAAAAACAAAACCTGTGAAATGGTGGAGGAGCTCCTTGTGAGCCAACGACCATCCATATCTAGTGCCTGACTGTGTCTGTAGACGTCCTCCTGCAGTTAGGTTACTTTTTATTAGGAGGTTGGTGGCAGGATTTGCACTCCAGCCACTGTAAAACCCTTCACTCCACAAAAAAATACTAAAAATGAAAAGAAATCTGAAAACCCACTCTGTGGGAGTACCTCCTGTGCAGCTGCCCTCCACAGGGCAGCTCACCAGATTAAGGGATTGGGGCAAAGCCTTCGGGACCCCCACTCTTTCATGATAGGAGGAAAATCACGGGGTAACCTTCCCGGATCAGATTGTGATAGTGTGTGTCGAGGTGGTGCTGAGGTGTCATCCACCAGACGGCGGTCTCCTTGGTTTAACCTGAGGCGGTCCCTTCAGGTGGGTGCCTGGAATGTCCTATCCCTAAGAGAGGATGATCACCTGTCTCTGTTATCATCTGAACTCAAGTGTTTGAACATCGGTATTTCAGCACTCTCTGAGGTTCGGAGACCAGATTGTGGCAAGATCATGGTGGGCGGATACACCTACCATTGTTCTGGTCGCTCTGATGGTTACCATGCCCAAGGAGTTGCTGTAGCTGTGTCAAACAAGCTGACTCCAATGAAAATTGAGGTAGCACCGGTCAACGAGCATATTAAGAGAATAAGGATTCGTCACTCCTTGGGTGTCATTTCCCTGGTGTCTGTATATGCTCCAACTGAGGCAAGTGATCTCACCGTGAAGGATGCATTCTATGCCACGCTCGAGTCTGTGGTTGGCCAGTGTCCCAGGCAAGATAGTCTTTTAGTTTTGGGGGATTTCAATGCATCGACTGGAACTGATGGGGATGGTTAAGAGCCATGTGTTGATCCCCATGGATCTGGAACTGTGAAGCAGAACAGCACCAAGTTCCTTCACTTTGAAAGAAGTCATGGACTTAGGGTGTTTGGTTTGTGGTTTCAGCACACACAGGCTCATCGCTGGACTTGGTATTCCAACGCTGGTGATGTGGCAAAGGATCTTGACCATGTGCTCGTTGATGGTCACAGAAGAATGATCCAGAACTGCAGGGTCTACCGGAGTGCTCAATTCCTCAATACTGACCACAGGTTTGTGGTCACAACTCTGCAGTTGCTGGCTAAATCTTGGAGAATGGTACCATCCCAGCCTTGGCAAGCTTGAGGATGAGAGGGTAACTGAGGAGTTGCGAACAGGCTGAGTGGGGATTTGTGGGGTCTTTGTGCTTTGGGGAATCCTGAAGAGTTGTGGAGTGCCTTCAAGAC
>CM068955.1:139904553-139929515 GCA_035128595.1 Eptatretus atami | reverse complement strand
TGGGGAGGATGTCGGAGAGATCAAGCTGCGGTTCATCGTTTGGGAATATCAATATCTCTGACCTTGATTTCGCAGATGATGCAGTCATCTTTGCAGAGACTCTGGTATGCTTTTGGGGCCATCGAGGTGCTGAAAGAGGAGTCAGAGCCACTGGGATTATGGGTTTCCTGGATCAAAACTAAGATTCCAGGCTTTCAATGACATCTTGGATACTGCTATCTTGTCTGTACCTGTTTGTGGTGAGGATGTTGAGGTCACGGAGAGATTCACTTACCTTGGCAGTGATATTCATGTCTCTGCTGGCTGTGAGCCAGAGGCAATGGATGTCTGGGACAGGCCTAGGGAGTCATGGATTCACTGGATCATGGGGAATGGCACTGTCAGCCGGTACCTGTGCAGGAGGATGAAAGTCTGAGTCTTCAGGTCGTTGGTGCTTCCAGTCTTGCTCTACGGATGTGATTCTTGGACTCTGACCAGGGATCTGAGACAGAGACTTAATTCCTTTCTTACCAGATCTCATCAGAGAATCCTTGGCTATCGCTGGTCAGACTTTGTGTCCAATGAGTGGTTGCTGAGAGAGACTCAAACTAGATTTGTTACTTACATAGTCCGTGAGAGTCAGCTGTGGCTGTATGGACATGTAGCTCGTTTTCCTGATGTTGATCCTGCTCAGCAGATTCTCTCAGCGAGAGACCTCGTGAGTGGAGGCGGCCAATGGGCTGACCACGTGCCTCGTGATTGCAGCAGGTTGATCGCCATCTCTCGGAGATGGGGATGGGCCAGGCATATGCCTGGGGGATGGCCAGACGGCGGTCCCTGGAGTACCAGCAGAAAGTGGACACAGCAACGCGCTGCTCCGGTGCATGCTCCCTGACCTGACCTGACACACACACACACACACACACACACACACACACACACACACACACACCTAAAATCTCAGCCAAGATGTCAGGACCATCTGGCTGGACAAATATTTGGCATTCAGAACAGCATGGCATCACACTCTGCTTGCCAGGCATGCAAGGCTCTGTCTTCACACATGGCATTCTGATTTCATCTAGTTCCACAATGAAACTGTTGCTGTCAATGGAATATTTTCCGCTCTTCTCCCCATCGAGGCTGAAATGCCCCAGGGCTGCATATAAGGTCCAGTGTTGGTGTGGATTTACACAAACGACATCTTCAGTTATTTTTAAAACCCTATTTTTCCTTTTTCAGATGACTGCATTGTCTCATACAGTAGTATCCAGTAGCAGCTGTGTCACTCTGTTGATCTGGAATTGATTATACACTGGTCTGACAAATTGAAGATGTCTTTCAATCTCAGAAAATGTCACAGTCTCACCTTGTTGCTCCAGAATGATTGTCAAACGGGCACACCTATCTTTTTCCATGGTGCATTCACTGGAAGACATTCAGCCTCTTGACCTTCTTGGCTTCACAATCAGCCATGACCTTTTCCTGGGATGACCATATAGCAACGTTGACATCTAAAGGCAGCCACAGACTGGGCATCCTCATTTATTACAATTCATTCCTTGAAATTCAGAACTGTTCAAAGCCTACAAAGCCTTTGTCCTTAGTCCCATGGAGTACCACTCTCCCTTCTGGGGTGGCATCTTCACATCTATGGAATTATATAAACTCTAAAGCCCTGAACGTATTTGGTAACTCTCGTGAAGAGGCAGAAGTACAAGGCATATTAAGTTTCTTGCATATTGCAGACATGTTTTGTGGCCTCTCTTTCCTTTTCTTCTTTTTTTGTCCCTCTATCCTCCGCTGTTGCCCCCCTCTGCTCTCTCACCCATCATATCCTCCTGAGCTTCTTCGGAATGCACTCATTCTTCCATGTTGGCAGTGCACCACAAGCTCATGTGATTCTTCATCATTTATGATTTTTCTATTCTGCCATTCACCCGATCCAACCCTTACCCTGTGTTTGCAGGTTTCCGCCTGTACTCATTTCCTTTGCTTGTTGGATCCACCTGCTGCTATACTGCCTGACCATCAGAACATTGTTTTTTGTGGGTTTTTTTTTTTCTTTCCATTTTTTGATTCAAAATGTTGTCTTGAGGAAGAGCAAGGAGACAAAGGAGTAACTTGCAAACAATATTTAATCGCTGCCTTACAAAACAAACAAACAAACAAAAAAAAACAACAACAATATTTAATCTTGCCTTTTCTCAACTTAGAATTATCCCTGATCTGTTTTATTCATTGGCATAGTCTCCATGGCTATGGCAGTGGCCTGAATGCCTACTTTCTGATGGTCGTGTGATGATTATTGCACACATCATCGGTACGAGAATGAACATTCAGCTTGAAGGATGCTCTATTGTTTGCTTGGACTGCACATTAACAGAGGTTTTGGCTTCTCTCTTGGCAATCAAACAAAGTGTCGGACAGTTTAGTGGGAAGAATCAATTTTTAGACGAGACATCCCTTGGTATTTCAAATTGGGGGACTATCTAGACTTTATATAATTATCAAAGGAGTATGAGGTGAGGATGGGGTGGGGGGGGAGGAAAGAGGTGGACATGTTCTGAGTTTAGGAGATTTGAGCAGTGAGAATGTAACTCAAGGGCAACAATTTTGCTCTTTTTGATTTTTGCATACATAATATGCAGATAAGTCATGGTTATGCTTGCAAATTGTTTATATTTCTCATATTTCAAGTCCCAGATTCAGAGCCAGACACCAATAAGCTGAGGATACATGAGAAGTCAATATAACAACAATAACCATTTAATAACAGCACATACAGCATAGTTTAATAACGGCTGTTTCTTCCAAAAGTTTTTTTATATACTGATTAGGCAATTTCGGCAAAACTAAAAGTTTGCAATGAAGCACGTGTACTGTGCTTTATGAAGTCATGATCAGAAGATGTAGACTGCATTACCAAATATATAAGGCCAGCTGAAGCACAATTTAAATGAACTATCTCAACGAGTGTGTGCACAGTCTCCGCACACTGCAAATGATCATGTGCTTCATATAAAGGTGCCTTATTGCAACATTTATAGTAATCCTACAATAGCGAGGCTTTGATGTAATACTATGGTGAAGGTCTTTGCATTTGCCAGCCTGACAACACACCTTTCCACATTCATTCCTTATTAATGGAGAGAGAGAGATGCACACAATTATTGGTTTGAGGATAATAATGTTTAAATGTCACTGTTGCCACCCCAGGAACCCGACTTAAACCCAATATTTTTGGGGATGCTGGGGACTGGAATCACTAGACCAGGATCCACAACTGAACTGGCAAGTGACCTGAAGGTGGGATGTTGTAATAATATGCCTGATTACAACCAGAATGTGAGAGAAAGTGTGAATAACACTGACAACTAATTAAAACCAAAATATTTTTTTCTTTCTGGTGCTCTGCCCGAATGAGGCAAGTTGCCAAAGGCAGTCCCACAGCAAGGATTACAATAGGTGGTTTGCCTTTGCTTTCCCACTGGTAGTCACAGCAGGAATTTCGAATTTAGCCAGGGGTGGCCCCGATAGCTCACCTACACCGTAGGATCTTTAACATCCACCAATTAATTATTGCAGAACAGGACATGCTGCTTAAAATCCATCCGAGGGATGGCACACACATTGATGTCTCACCTGCTTTCAAAAAACAGCAGAATGACAGTTTATTTCTCGGTCGAGATTCATACCTAAGCGAGACAGCTCAGAGAAGAGTACCCCTACCTCTAAGCTATCTCCCCAGACCAGATAATGAATCAACGGTTGTAAATAAATAACCCTGTATATCTGTTCGCTAGTCCATTATTTATATTGGATTATATAGTGTTGTGTTGCAAGTTTGAGCTGGCCCTTTGAGACCTACACTTGTATATACACTTAAACAACAACCATCACAGTTCCTGCTGGTACCTGTGTAGGAGGACGAAAGTCTGAGTCTTCAGGTCCTTGGTGTTTCCAGTCTTGCTCTACAGGTGTGGGACTTGGACTCTGACAAGGACTCTGAGGTGGAGATGTAATTCCTTTCATACCAGATCTCTTCGGTGAATCCTTGGCTATCGCTGGTCAGACTTTGTGTCCAACAAGCGGTTGCTGAGAGAGACTCAAATGAGATTTGTTACCTACATAGTCTGTGAGCGTCAGCTGGGGTTGTATGGACATGTGGCTCGTTTTCCTGATGCTGAGCCTGCTCACCAGATTCTCTCAGCGAGGGAGTCTCATGAGTGGAGGAGGCCAGTGGGCCGACCACGTGCCTCGTAGTTGCAGCAGGTTGATCAACATCTCAAGGAGATGGTGGTGGGCCAGGCATCTGCCTGAGGGATGGCCAGACGGAGGCCCCTGGCCACCAGTGGAAAGTGTATGCAGCAACATGCTGCTCTGATGCATGCTCCCATACCTGACCTGGCCTGATCACAGTCATATGCAGCCAATCCTCTGTAAATTTCAACAGGCATGATGTTTTACTTTTCATATCTACCTTCTTTCGCCACTGAATTTGGACGGAGGTTATGTTTTCACCCCTGTTTGTCTGCTATCTGTCTGTGAGCAGGGTATCTCAAAAAGTTATGGACAGATGCGGACTAAATTTTGTGGACAGGTTGGGTGTGTGACAAGGACGGATTGCTTAGATTGTGTTGAAGATCCGGATACTATAATTCTTTGGTGTAATTATTCACAAATGAAAGATGGGGACAAAAATGATATATATATATATATATATATATATATATATACATACATATATTGGCTTGTTTGTATCCCGATTAGATTGTGCTTCAGATCTGGATGCAGATCCGGCCTATCATTGGCCAGTGGGATACAAATGTAAACTGCTAAACTTGGCGGAGGTCTGTGCTCTACCGAGTGCAGTTCTAGTTTATACATGTTTTGTCATACTTGTACTTGGTGTTCAGTTTGTTCATCAGACTTTCTTATGTTTCTGTGATTACTAAGTTGCCTGCTTTCTGGATTGTTGCATATAACCATGTTCTTTCCAGTTCTTGATGAATCACTGTCCCCATCTATCTCTTTGTTGTCCCACTTGCCACCATTTTGATTTTCAGCTAAAACATGTCATTAGGAGTCTCAGTTACCCACAACATAAACACAAATTCCCTCTAAATTATTATCTGCCATTATCACACCACGAGTGTTCTGATCAAACTCCAACCTCCCTCGTATTAGTAAAGCCAGATGCTGTCATTGCAGTTAACGCTGGACTTTCCCATTATATTTACTGAAGTTTAATGGTGAAAACAAGGTGGATATACTGTGCAAAACCAAAGGTGTATGCATTAGGAGAAAGATGACGAAGAAGAAGAAGAAGAAGAAGAAGAAGAAGAAGTATAGTAGAAGTATAATAATAATAATAAGATATTTCCTCACCTGCCTTTGAGCAGAAAAAACACGATAAGGATCAACACAATAAGACCCGTCACAATGGACAGCCACACGATCGTGTTCTGGCTTTGCTCTCCTGTCAGGTCAAGTGCTGTTTGAGAGACAGATAGATCTCATATTATCATTATACCTATAAAATCAAACACGTATTGCCATCTACGCAGGCTGTCCTATTTCTGTTCGACATAGTAAAACAAGTCGATGGCTTTACCATCACTATTAGTTCTGCTCATCAGGGCAGTGGGCATGCTCCTTCAATGGAGTGCAACCTAGGTGTTGTACCATGGAGTACACCTTTCATCCGAAGACGTTTTAGGTGGTACTCACTTGCACTCAAGGAACTGTGAATGGTATCTTTCAAAGGAACAACACAATTTGTTTGGAATTTCCCAACATCTTAATGCAATGAGTATATGAATTCAAGAATTAGTTAATAATATTCTTTGAGAAATTAGTTAAATAATTAATTAATTAAATAATTAATGAGTGTGAAAGACGTTGCCTGGCTTTAGAATAGGTACGTATGAGTAAGTTTGACTTTGGTATAAAGTCAAACATCATACTCCTTTCATTAACAAAGATGTTTTTAATATGGATTACATGAACCACTCAAATAACTTGTATGAGACCAGACGGGATCAGAAAAGTAGATATTCAAAATTTAAATTTTTTACCCACATTTATCAATGCTTCATTAATCACTACTCACTGTGGATTTCCATTTAGCCGACATGGGGGAGTACAAATTGTGAGGATGCCTCTGCAAAGTGGGTTTAACAAGGGCTCACACTGTTCGGAGGTTTGGAACTGGAAGGCGTTGCTGAACGGGCCAAACCCTGCAGCCGTCCTGGCGCGAATCTGCACGGAGTACATAGTCGCTGGTTTGAGGCCTGTCAGAGTCACGCTGGTCCACTTTGACTTCACGGTTGTGTAACTGACTTTCTTCTGTACCTGAAGGGTTAATGCAACTCAGAAAAAAATGGCTCGTATACGAAATGCAATATTTTACATGTAAAGTAGAATTTTCATGCACACACAAAACATTGCCAGAATTTGAAAGAGTCATTCCTACACTGTAGTGAATAAGTGAGGGTGACGATGGTGGGTTATGGGATTGGGTATAATGAATAACTAGTCTTGCTCATGAAGGCAGTTGTCGATCGGTGTTGGCAGACAAGTAAAACGATGAATGGAATGAACAGGACGTTGATTGAAGCAAAGAACACATCTGGCGTTTACCCCCTTTTTGTGTTCCGATGAAGGGTTAACGCCTGAAATGTCAGCTTCTCGTTCCCCATGGTGGTTAGCATACCTCAAATGATTTCATTAATTATGGGATTGGGTAGGAGATGGAGGAAAGGCAGGAAGGTCAATTAAATATTGATGAAGTAGAGAGCGAAGGAGATCGGTGATTGGCGAATGATTATATGTTTCCTTCATTGAGAATGAACAATTTGTGTCATGTGGTTAATGTTATAAATTGGGAAAAACATTATTCAGCAAAAGCTGAAAAATAATCATAAATTGTTGTATTTAAAAAAGAAGAAAAAAAAAAAGAATTGACAACCTCCTCATACCTAACTCCACCACTCACCTCCTTTTTTTAGATTCTCTACGTTTACTCCCTTTTGCGTAAATCCATAGCCTTTGCAATTGAGGTTTGAACAATAATTCTACGAAATAAAGCTGTTATTGAAAGCTCATTGTGACGTGTCTTGTGATCAAACGACAACTTTTCAAATGTAAGACAGGAGAACCAAGTTTTTTAAAAAAAACAAAAAAAAAAACGATTTCACAAAATAATGTCATGCAGAAAAGGTCATGAGCCAATTCACATCTTGCTTCTTGTGATTCAAAACCCGACGCAGCATGAAATTTAAATCTCGGAGTGTCGTATCTTGCATATCCATTTTACAATCTCATCAAACGAGGTGCGCATGTGTGGTCATAGTGTGGAAGCAAAAATCAAACACCTTTTCGCTGAACGTGATTTCGTACTCCAAAATGGTGCCGATGTCGTGCTTGGGCGCGGTCCACGAGAGACTGAGCGAATCCTTGGCCACGCTTTCCTGGTAGATGTTGGTCACTTGCCCGAACTCTGCAGCACACCACCACAGTCAGCATCTCTCTTTAAATCCAGAGCTTTCTCAACTCCAAGGAAACAAAGACAGAAGAAACTGTATTTTGGCGTGCCATGACCGTCCAATTAATCTTTACATCCATGTCCATTTAAGGTATCAGCAGAGTCTGCATGGCCATAGCATTGGCCCAAAGGTATACTCTTGTGAAATATATCATGGAATATTTTACTTTCACATGATCGAAAACGAGACACCACAGTAACATACTCTCAAAAGTTCAGTGTGTTCAATGACGCAGTGCTTCCTGCTGGCATCAGCAGGACAGCTTTAGTTGAAGACAACTCGACTGGGAATTCAGTTAAAGAACAGACAGGTCAGAGAAATCCCACTACCTCTTAATCAAGATAGCCATGGCTATTACTTACTTGGTCCTGAGCATTTGACTACATTCAGAAAAGTAGAATTTGAGTTCAATTCAGGTGACGCATTCACAATGTTCAGCCGAATAATCTTCTGCTGTGGTTGGCTCAAAAGCATGAAACCTACAATTTAACCGAATAGTGATGGGCACTCTCCGTGTGGTGATGAAGAATCTATCTCCCTCCATTCTTGACTTTGCTTCGAGACTATATTCACCTGGTTTGTTTGCTTTTCAGGTAGACCTGTGGTTTTTATGCGATCACTTAGAAACTCGTTTCATGTTTTGTTCGCTTCAGGCTTTGCTTCTAAATGAAGCAAAAGTGGAAGAAAAGAACTTTGAGCTGAAGTAGAAGATGGCCACTCTTGGGCATGAAAAGCTTTGGATGGGTAGAAAATGAGTTGCAAGGGAAAGGATGTGGTGGGGCGGAGAACTCAGACTTGCATCGGAGCTGAAGCAGCAAGTCTGTAAATGGAAGAGCCCAGAGGGTAAACCTCGTGAGGAAATCTCTTCCTTTAAAGGACATGAGAAAGAAGCATAAGAAAGAGAAGAACTTTACTCAGTTGTGCAGGAAGTTTACCATGTTTTGCACCAATCATGCTCCTTGGTGTTCACTCAACTGTGGCATATTCCTCCTCTCAATCAGCTGTCACAAATTATTCTCTTTCACTAATTTTAGCTTCCAAGCAAAATGATTTTTCATTTCATCTTTTTGACATTACATTGCTTTACACTTCCTTTCAATGTACAGTAGTTTTAATGTTATTCCTATTATTACAAGTTTTGTGGTCAATGGGGAGTACCTCGTACTCTGTCGACACTGCGCACTTTCACGGATTGATCTATAAGATTCTTTTAAATATCTACAGGGTGGTCCAAAATGATATGCAACTTTTTATTTATCTGCAATATTTTTTTAATTATTGGTCGATGTTATTTGTTTTTGTCGAATAACGCAAAAGATTGGAAAAAAATTTGTTTAGTTTTAGCAAGAAAATGCTTCAACAAGCAATAAGCAGTGATATTATTAGTCGTTGATGAAGTGCTCAATCAAAGCACAACACTTCTGGATGACAGCTGCCTCACAGACACTGAAGTTGTCGATGATTGGCTGAGAACTTGGGCTGGTATGCATCCGGTTTCCCATGTGGTGTTATTATTCAACTCATGCAGTGAGTGTGGGTTGTTTTCATACACTTTAGCTTTGAGCACCCTCATAGGTAGTCATTGGGAGGAGACAGACCAAGAGGGAAGGGAGGCCATGGGTTGTCTGCCTGTCAAGAAATGAACTGATCACCAAGGAAATGTGGTCTCAAAAACTCCAAAGCACCATTAGACGCATGCGGTGGTACACTGTCCTGTTGGAAGATGACTGAATTCATGGTGATGTCTTGCTTCCTTCTCAGTGCCGGAAGGTATCTTCTCTGCAGTATGTCCACATATCTACAGTGCCTTCAGAAAGTATTTAGACTCCTTGACTTTTGTCACATTTTGTTATGCTGCAGCCTGAATTTAAAATGGATTAAATTAAACATTTTTGTCCATAAATACCAATTATAAAATAAAAAAAATACACAAAATACCCCATCGTGCAAAGTGAATAGTGTTTTTAGAATTTCTTACAAATAATTAAAAATGAAAAGCTGAAATATCTTGCGTCAATAAGGATTCAAACCGTTGCTTGGACGCTCCAAATTGAGCTCAGGTGCATCCAATTTCCTTTATAATATCCTTGAGATGTCTCTACAACTTGAATGGAGTCCACCTGTGGCCAACTCAATTTAATGGACATGATTAAGAAAGAAACACACCTTTCTATATAGGTCCCACAGTTGACAGTGCACGTCAGAGCAGAAACTCCACCGTGAAGTCCAACGAACTGTCCGTAGAACTCAGAGATAAAATTACGAGGATGCATAGATCAGGGGAAGGGTATAAAACAATTTCTAGAGTGTTGAAAGTTCCCAAGAGCACAGTGAGCTCCATCCTTAGGAAATGGAAAGAATATGTAACAACCCAGGCTCTTTCCAGAGCTGGCCATCTGACCAAACTGAGCAACTGGACAAGAAGGACCTTGGTCAGGGAGATGACCAAGAACCCAATGACCACTCTGACAGAACTACAGAGTTCCTTGGCTGAGATGGAAGAACTTGCTGGAAAGATAACAATCTCTGCAACACTTCACAAATCCAGGCTTTATTGGAGAGTGGCCAGATGGAAGCCACTCCTGAGAAAAAGGCACATGACACATGCCTGGAGTTTAAAAAAAAAGGGCATGTGAAAGACTCCGAACATGAGGCAAAATATACTATGGTCTGATGAGACAAAAATTTAACTCATTAGCCCGAATGCAAAGCACTACATATTCCAGAAACCGAGCACAGCTCATCACCCCCAAGAACACCATCCCCATCGTGAAGCATGGTGGTTGAAACATCATGCTATGGGGATGCTTTTCAGCGGCAGGGATTGAGAGACTTGGGAGGATAGAGGGAACAATGAATGGAGTCAAATACAGGCAAATCCTTGAGCAGAATCTGCTTCAGAGTGCAAAAGACCTGAGACTGCAGTGAAATTTATATTCCAACAGGACAATGACCCGATGTGTAGAGCCAAAGCAACACTGGAATGGCTTCAGAACAAGAACATGAAAGTCCTTCCCAGCCAAACGCCAGATTTGAATCCCAATGAAAATCTATGGAAAGACTTGAAGATTGCTATTCACCGACACTCCCCATCCAACATGACTGAGCTTGAGCAAATCTGCAAGGAAGAATTGGAGAAAATTCCCAAATCCAGATGTGCAAACCTGATACAGACATACCCAAGAAGACTGGAAGCTGTAATTGCTGCCAAAGGCTTTTCTACAAAGTATTGACTCAGAGGGTTGAATACTTATTGACACAAGACTTTTCAGCTTTTCATTTTCAATTCATTTGGAAAAAAAATTAAAAACATGTTTTCACTTTGTCATTATGTCATTTCACTTTGTCACTTTGTCATGTCACATTTCATTTTGTGTCGATCAATGACAAGAAAAGTTTAAATTTATTCCATTTTTTAATTCATGCTGCAACACAACAAAATGTGACAAGTCAAGGGGTGTGAATACTTTCTGAAGGCACTACATCGGTGTTCACTCTCACTGTTTGTCCAACTTTATTCTTAAAGAAGAAAGGTCTTATTATAATACTACGTCCGCAAGCACACCAAACCATTACTTTCACTGTGGAAACTTGCTGTTGCATATGTTCGTGCAGTTGATGTTGTGGCGAAATTGCATGTTCTGTTTGTTCATGTGGCTGCTGAGATGGAAGTGGGCCACATCATTGAAGATGATGTTGAGAAAATTGTGGTCTTCTTGGATCTGCTGGGCAATGGAGATGCAAAATTCAAAGATCTCTCTATTATTTTGTTCGGACTGATGCTGCAGTAACTGCATCTTTAACGGATACAGTTTCAGATCATCATGTGTGATTGTGCCAATAGTAGTTACCAGTAAGCTGGTGCTCATTTTGCTGACTTCGGAAGAATGACTGGCTGAGTCAACCCACCTGGTGTTAATTTAATGGTTAAAAAACAGAGGCACAAACTCAAGACCCTAAGATCTGAAGCCAGCCAAAATCAGGCTTTGAGCAGTCATGTGCTTCTGCAACACGAGAACATCACCTCTGCTTTAATGCCTCACCCACGAGGACGTGGGTTTGTGATCGGGAGGAACAAATAAACCAAAATATGGCCATTCCGACCTGATAAATGCATCATGGTGTTAAACGTCATGACTGCTTGTGAGCACTGTGCTTAATGCTCAGTGCTTGTGAGCAACCCGATAAATGCATCCCTTTGCTTCCTGCCTGCATAGCTTCAGCAGTGTACACTTGAGTCAATTTTAGAGAACAAGAATTACTACTCACAGATTACACAGTTTTGACTGATATTGGCATAGCGAACTGTGCATTACTGATCACTCAAACTAGGAAGTTTAACACGATGTATCGATACTAATAAATCAGTGTGATGTTGTGTGTGTGTGTGTGTGTGTGTGTGTTGTGTGTGTTATGTGTGTGTGTGTGTGTCAGTGTGTCTTCTCCATAACTCCAAAACCATAAAACCTAGTAGCCTGAAACTGTGCATGCATACTAAGAAAACTCCAAGGAAACACCACGTTCTGGTGCCCCGAGCGAGCGGTCCGCGCTCAGTAGCCCCGAGCGAGCGGTTCACACTCCGGCGCCCCGAGCGAGCGGTCCGCGCCCTGCCGCCCCGAGCGAGCGGTCCGCGCTCAGTAGCCCCGAGCGAGCGGTTCACACTCCGGCGCCCCGAGCGAGCGGTCCGCGCCCTGCCGCCCCGAGCGAGCGGTCCGCGCTCAGTAGCCCCGAGCGAGCGGTTCACACTCCGGCGCCCCGAGTAGCGGTCGCGCTCAGTAGCCCCGAGCGAGCGGTTCACACTCCGGCGCCCCGAGCGAGCGGTCGCGCTCAGTAGCCCCGAGCGAGCGGTTCTCGCTCAGTCACCCCAAGCGAGCGGTCTCCTTTCAGTCACCCAGAGCGAGCGGTCCGCGCTCAGTAGCCCCGAGTGAGCGGTTCACACTCCGCGCCGCCCGAGCGAGCGGCCGCGCTCAGTAGCCCCGAGTGAGCGGTTCACACTCCGGCGCCCCGAGCGAGCGGTCCGCGCTCAGTAGCCCCGAGCGAGCGGTCGCCGCTCAGTCGCCCCAAGACGAGCAGTCTGCCTTCAGTCACCCAGAGCGAGCGGTCTGTGCTCAGTCACCCCGAGCTAGCGGTTCTCGCTCAGTCACCCCAACGAGCGGTCTGCCTTCAGTCACCCAGAGCGAGCGGTCTGTGCTCAGTCACCCAAGTCGAGCGGTCTGCCTTCAGTCACCCAGAGCGAGCGGTCTGTGCTCAGTCACCCCAAGCGAGCGGTTCTCGCTCAGTCACACCAAGCGAGCGGTCTGCCTTCAGTCACCCAGAGCGAGCGGTCCGCGCTCAGTAGCCCGAGCGACGCGTTCACACTCCGCGCCCCGAGCGAGCGGGTCTGCCTTCAGTCACCCAGAGCGAGCGGTCCGCCTCAGTAGCCCGAGCGAGCGGTCCGCCCTCAGTCGCCCAAGCGAGCAGTCTGCCTTCAGTCACCCAGAGCGAGCGGTCTGTGCTCAGTCACCCCGAGCGAGCGGTTCTCGCTCAGTCACCTCAAGCGAGCGGTCCGCACTCCGCCTCCCCGAGCGAAGAGGTCCTCACTCCGGCACCCCGAGCGAGTGTCCATGCTCTGTCACCCCAAGCGAGTGGTCCACGCTCCGACACCCCGAGCGAGCGGTCCGCACTCCGCCTCCCCAAGCGAGAGGTCCTCACTCCGGCACCCGAGGGAGTGGTCCATGCTCTGTCACCCCAAGCGAGTGGTCCACGCTCCATCGCCCCGAGCGAGCAGTCCGCGCTCCATGCTCCGCCGCCCCGAGCGAGCGGTCCTCGCTCAGTCATCCCAAGCGAGCGGGCCGCGCTCAGTCACCACGAGCGAGTGGTCCATGCTTGTCACCCCAAGCGAGTGGTCCACGCTCCGACCACCCGAGCGAGCAGTTCGCTCCCAGCCGCCCTGAGCGAGCAGTCCGCGCTCCATGCTCCGCCGCCCCGAGCGAGCGGTTCCTCGCTCAGTCATCCCGAGGAGCGGGTCCGCGCTCAGTCATCACGAGCGAGCGGTCTGCACTCCGTCGCCCTGAGCGAGCAGGCTGTACTCTGTCGCCCGAGCGAGCGGTCCACGATCCGACACCCCGAGCGAGCAGTTCGCTCCAGCCGCCCTGAGCGAGCAGTCCGCGCTCCATGCTCCGCCGCCCCGAGCGAGCGGGTCCGCGCTCAGTCACCACGAGCGAGCGGTCTGCACTCCGTCGCCCTGAGCGAGCAGGCTGTACTCTGTCGGCCCGAGCGAGCGGTCCACGATCCGACACCCCGAGCGAGCGAGTTCGCTCCCAGCCGCCCTGAGCGAGCAGTCCGCCGTCATGCTCCGCCGCCCCGAGCGAGCGGATGCCGCGCTCAGTCACCACGAGCGAGCGCGTCTGCACTCCGTCGGCCCTGAGCGAGCAGGCTGTACTCTGTCGCCCCGAGCGAGCGGTCTGCACTCCGTCGCCCTGAGCGAGCAGGCTGTACTCTGTCGCCCCGAGCGAGCGGTCTGCACTCCGGTCGCCCCTGAGCGAGCAGGCTGTACTCTGTCGCCCCGACGACGAGCGGTCCACGATCCGACACCCCGAGCGAGCGGTCCGCGCTCCGTCGCCCCGAGTGAGTGGTTCATTCTCAAACATCCTGAACAAGTTGTTGTGAAATAATACCTGATTACCAAGCCGTTTGCTGTATTAACGTTTTTTCTCAATTACGAGCCAAATTATATTTTTTAACCCGTCACACAGAGCTGTGTATAAAGCAAATGTTGTGAACATATCCCTGAAATGTCTATGTAAATGCAACATTGTTTTTCGGTGAAAGCTACTCATGTTTTTGGTTGTTTCCGATATCAGCCAAGCTTGTATGTGGTGTGTGTGTGTGTGTGTGTGTGTGTGTGTGTGTGTGTGTGTGTGTGTGTGGTGTGTGTGTGTGTGTGTTTTATTGTTTTTTTGGACAATCTGAAGGCAATGTATGAATGATGACAATAATTTATCATCACAATTTATCCACCAAACAATTAATATATATATATATATATACAGCCCGTCGCTTCTCTGACGGGGGTATTGGGAGGGGGTGAGAGAAGAGGGGAGGCAGAGAGGATGGAGGGAAGGGAGGAGAGAGGAGGAGGGAAGCGCGGAGTGGGTGAAGAAGGTGAGAAGAGCGGAGAAGGGGTGTGGAGATGGGAGAGTTTTGCCATACCAAACGTTGCTAAACACTGATGGAGGAGGGTGAGAGAGAGAGAGAGAGGGAGAGAGGGAGAGAGAGAGAGAGAGAGAGAGAGAGAGAGAGAGAGAGAGAGAGAGAGAGAGAAGAGAGAGAGAGAGAGAGAGAGAGAGAGAGAGAGAGAGAGAGAGAGAGAGAGAGAGAGAGAGAGAGAGAGAGAAGCCAGAGAGAGAGAGCCAGAGAGAGAGCCAGAGAGAGAGAGCAGAGAAAGAGCCAGAAAGAGAGAGAGAGAGAGAGAGAGAGAGCAAGAGAGCGGCAGAGGTGTGGGAAGATGCTGCATTTTTTTTTGGAGGGGGGAGTGAGGAGGGACAGAGTGAGTGAGTGTGGGGGAGGAGGAAAAAAAGAGAGAGAAAGGTGAGGGTAGACGAGGTGTTAGCAAAGAGAGTGAGATGGTATGCTTAATGACCGAACACAAAAAGAAAAAAAACTCATGTCAGAAAAGTTGTACACACAACGACACAACAGAGTTTGTAAAGTTAACCTCTGGCACATCTGTAAAAACTATGATATCCCAGTTCCAGAAAATTTGTGGGAACATGAACCAAAAGCAATCACTGAAAACATGGAAGTACCACTCACGAACGACCAAATTATCCTATCGAGCTGGAACATCGAAAACAAAGTGTTGCGACCAGATATCATACTTCGGTACAAAAAAGAGAAGAGAGGCATTCCCAATTGAGGTGTGAGACCAGTGATTTTGGATGAAACGATGCAGAAATCAAGAAAATGACTAAATACCATGACCTTAAGAATGAAGTGCACTGATGCAGGAAGCTGAAGAATGCCAAAGTTGTACCAATGATAGTTATAGCTTTGGGCATGATGTCGAAGAACCTCACAGAAATATTAAAAACCATCCCTGGGAATATTTCTACAAACAAACGACAGTTCGAAGCTGTCTGGGGTTCAGTGATGATCGTGAAGAGAGCCCTCGGCACAAAGCTTTGAGAACAGCAACCTTCACAGCTTGGTCCATGAATCGTGACCCCTCACTGAAATGAAGGTGGATGCATTGAGCCCGCCCTGGGTGGACTACATTCTACATTCTGAAACCCGCATATGACGATACTAATCAATGACGCGCACACACACACACACACACACACACACATACACACACACACACTCTGGCTTTTTCATGAGCCACTAGCCATTCAAAATATTGCTGAACATATAAACATTTTTTGCACGTTCGTCACAGGTAGGACAAAGGTATTGGGAGACACAATTAAGTGCTTGTACACTGTTTGTTAACAATGAATTGCATTCATTATAGCTAAGTTTTTAATCCCTTCCACATTGTTTTGGGATAAGCTTGGTGTGCATTGGCATTACATGAAATGACAGCAAGTTTGTACACTTACAACTGTTCATTGATTGCATCACTGAGGGATGGCCTGTTTGCCATTCCCATCTGAGGCCAGAGCTCATGATGCTGGGATCTCCGGGTAAATTACAAGTGACATTCCAAATGTTCTTGGAACAAGATCTTCACAAGAGTCCAAGAAACGCCAACGTTTATGTAGTTTTGATGAAATCAATATTTATATGATTAGTAAGGAAATGCTTTGTTGTTGTCAACTATACAAACATGAATAATGAAAAATTTATATAACAATGATTTATTTTGGAGTAATGCGAGTCCCTCATTCCAAGACCTTTTTTGAATGCCCTAGACATATCCAAGATCATGCTGATCTGTCTGTCTGTTGTCTCCGTCCTATTCCATTGACGTCAGCTGAGGTCTTTGTCGAACATGTATACTTTCTTTCACGAGCCAATTCGATTCCTCTCGTGGTTGGGGGAGAAAAATTAGGTGAAACACGATAGATTTAACTGAATAACACTTCACAAACTAGTGGATAATGCCTCGTGGTTGAGCTGAGGCCAGTGGGTTATGAGCATGGAACACCAAGGAAATAACTGACAGATGAAGGGATGAGAAATGATGAGGAATAAAATATGTTATAGGTTATAGGACTCGGCACAATGTGCATGTTTAGGTGAACTCTGCTAATGACTGTCGGGAAGGGAATGACTTGGTGTCGATAGGATGGGTTCAGCAAAATTTGAGGAGATGGGCAGACAACCAAGATACGAGGAGAGAAACTGAGAAGGGTTTGTTCGGTGACAAATATGGTGTGGAATAGATCAGGTGGGGTGGGGAGGTTGTTCTTCAGCAAGACAGAAGATGTTCAGAGAACTTCCCCAAAGTAAATAAATAAATAAATAAATAAATAAAGCTTCAAGCCAACGTTATCCAGAGATTGCAATGGAAAAGTCCTTATAATCCTTCACTATAATAGTTTAACAATAGAACCAGACACAGATTGTTAATTATAAAACCTGATGTATGAACCAGAAAAAAAAATAATTACATTATTATGCGTTTGCTGGTGCGCGGTGTAAATGAAAATGCTGGAAAAGGAAACATCAACGCCGATGCAAGCGACAGTGAAAATGGCTTAACGTCGATTTGAAACATAAGCACTGATGATCATGTAAGCGGATAGTGCACCAATAAAAGGGCAAGGTATCAAGTCAAACATTACACCTTTACTTATTGTCTCCGAGGTGGTTATTTAACTCACAAAACTGGACAATAAACATTTGGACAATCATAATAAAGCAGTGCAGGTGAAAACATTTTCATAATTCCTCTGAAATGAAGGCTGGACTGTTTGGTAGAAAGTGGTCTTGGATGAATGTTCAGCCATGCAGGTATTTGCTGTTTCCAAAAGGATCCTCTTTGAAACCGGATGAAGTTTCAACTCAGAGTCCATTGCCTCACTATCCGAGCAAGTTGAGCGTATTTTTCTTGTATTCTTTCTCTCTTTGCACTTGCACTCCCAGCAGCCCTGAGCAGGTGGTGATCAATAGGAAGGATGAGGTCCCCAAGGAAATGCGTTCACAAGAGGGATGGGTCGGGAGCTAGGATCATCATTTGGATGTACCACGGTATTTCAAAATCGCTGAAGGTAAATGTCAAACAATATGAAGAGAGTCCAATGACCTTTTGTCAAATTGCTTGCTCACTGCTGTTGGGCTGGCAAATGGTGTGAGTTCTGCAATGCCAGCAGTAGGTTTTGAAATGCAGGCGGGATTGGGCCCTGTGATGCCGGAGAAATGAAGCGGCTGATACAGTTACAATTTGCAGGTACTGATATATTTGTGTTTGGTCAGTTTTGAAATAAATACAAATTCTACTCTGATTCATGTTTGATATCAATGGCCTCATCACACCGGGAAAGCTCAACGAACATTTCACCGCATTAGTTTAAATGCCGTTTGTGGATCATGGCATGCACCACCAGCTGTTCTGTGGCAACATCATAGGCGGTACCTCAACTTGTCAGGGCTAAAGTAAGGTCACTGAGTTTGCTGTTGCTGCTATTACCAGATACACTGCAGAAGCAAAAAGTCATGGGAGCAACAGAAAGGGAGGAGATGGGCAATAAATCCAGATATTTGTGTCAAGTCCTTAAATGAGGCCAAAGGACTACCGGGGGTCATCCATTCAATGTCGGACCAACTGCTGCGGAGCGAAATTCACCAGACATGTTACCGTCAAATAAGTCAGCACATTCATTCAGCTGCTCATTCACTCATTATATATTTATTTACTTACTTACCTACTCTATCGAAAGCAGTAAATAATAATAATAATAATAATAATAATAATAATAATAAGTGTGTTCGGTCTTGAATCCAACTGTGATAATTTTGCTTCAAATTTTTTTTCTTTTGAGCTTAAATATATGTACTTCTGCCACCGAAGGTGGATGGAAGTTGTTTGAACCCCTGTCTGTCTGTTTGTTTGTGAACAAAATATCTAAAAAGGTTGTGGACAGATTTGGCCGAAATTTGGACGAGAGCTTGGGTATATGACGAGGAAGAATTGATTAGATTTTGATGAAGATAAGTGATTCTTCACCATTGAGCGATGGGGCTAAAACGATATTATAGCACGATGTCTCACAAAGTTATGGACGGATTCGGACGACACTTGGTGGATGAGTTGGTTAGGTGACAATAACAAGTCGATTAGATTTTAGTTCAGGTCCGAATCCAGATCCGGCCTATCAGTGGGATACAAAACGTAAAGTGATCAGCCTGGTGGAGGTATGCGCTCTACTGAGTGCCCTCGTTGTTTTTGTTATCAGCATTTCAAGCATTGTACCAAGTATTGTTATTGACGAATCCAACAATACACCAAGGATGAAAACAGTTGTGGGAAACAATAAAAATAAATAAAAATGCAGAATTACTTTTAGGAGCATCAAATGCAGGAAAGCAGTATTAGATGGAACAAATTGAGACAATATTCTAAACAAGACAACGTTTTTGTGTGCCTACCCGCTGAGTTGATTGAGAGCCGTACAGAAACAGAAGCTGGGGCTTTCGGACTGCGTGATGAAACACCATTGAGAGAAGCCACCTCAAAAACATAGTCATATTGGGAGTCCAGGCCCATCACAGCCACCCGTGTCTCTTTGAGGTCCACATCTCCCGGAAGGATGCGCACCTCTTCACCGCATGGTGTGCATCCACCCTTTGCAATCTCGTCCAGCCTGTTTTCAGTGCCAGGCACCATCGCAACAGTGGCAGTCATTTTTCCATTGCTGTTCAACCTTCGAGTAAGGCCATTGGTCATCTCTGTGCTGTTTGAGCTCACAAGCACATCTTCAACCTTTTGTGCACACTTTTGACACATCACCTGGTAAGCCAGGTCCATCCGACTCCCAATGTCTGATGGAGGACTCCATTCTAGTGTGACCCATGAGGCATTTAGGCTGGCAACCAGTTCACGAGGTGGTGAGGGTGGACCTGTAATCAAAACATGTCAAATGATGGCAACATTAATGCTTGACCAAGATTGGTGACCACATAAAAAAAAAAAATTCAAATCAAAATTAATCTGTAGAACTTCAACATGACTCTCAGGATGCAGAACAAGCTCTGTGTTTCTGTGCGCTTCAGATTCTGCATCGATTGTTTAAGCTCCAAAATCCATTTGCTAAGAAAATAACATTCTGTGTTGTTTTGGGGGTGCAAAAGAAGTCAATGAATCGGCCCTTGCAAATAAAGTCCCAGGAAAGATCAACCTGCCCTGTCTCACCGTAGGCACATTGAGACGACAGATGGAGTTTTCCCATTACAATCTCAGCATGCCCATATATCACTTGAACTGCAGGTGCAAGCGGCTGGCATCGCACAGAGCAATGGTGCCAACATCTCAAAATGACAGAGATTCGGCGGCTCGCACCCGTTAAAATGAAAGCTGGATGAGCAATGAAGATTCATTAGCAGTTCTGTGCCCGATTGGCTACATCATCATTAGCTAGCATTTTCAAGCAAGGCTGTAAACATGATTTAAGACTTTACTATTGTTATTTAGCAAAACAAAAGTGTGGAAAAAAACTCATTTATTCAAAACACACCAGCGCTTATCAAGGCTAGACCGACACTTTGCAGGCCACATCGTGTAGATGCACGTTAATTAGACATTCTGGCTAATTGCAGTCCATCTATTACATCACAACTCTTTTTGAAGCTTCCACCTCAGAATCGTTGTTGAAACTCGTAACCTACACCAAATAATGAAGAGACTGATTTGAATGGCATTGCAACGGAACCGAGCAGATTTCGGTCTCGACAACTGCCTCTTGCCGTCTCTACAGTCTCTTTGTTGAGGCAAGATTTCCAAAATGGTGGCACACCATTAGATACATGCATTTATATGCGAACATGCGGAAACAAAAAAAAGATGAGAGAAATGTCATCACATGTTTTACTACTGCACTGAATATTAGTGAATTGTTAGAATAATCAGATGGAAATTGCCCATCAATTATGCTTTGCATTTGCACATACTTTCAGGCAATTTCTATGCACATAAATGCATTGAAATGGCACTGCACATAATTCATTCTGAAATTCCACTCCGCTGAGAAAGCAACACATGCCCAATGCAAGTTAATCATCTTCTCAACATTGAATGATAAAGTAATAAAGCTTTTGGTATTAACAAAAAATTTACTCATTGAGCCATATTTGAGATGGGAGATTAAATGAGATGAGAGGTAAAGTATGTGCTTGGATTTTAATTTATGTTTGTGCTCGCCTTTTGCACAGAGGGGAGTAAACCTACAAGCTGTGATCTCAGTGCACACAGTACGTGCAAGCAAACCTCAAACAAGGACACACTCAAGGATCCGCATGAGTGTGAACACCCAAACAAACTCGTACACGCACTCTCAATCTAGCGCGCGCACACACACACACGCAAATAGAGATCCTCATGAGCATGCACAACCACACAATCTCATACACACACACTCAAACAAGCGCACACCAATTAGACCCCCCAACTTTGAGAGTTTATTTACAAAAAAAAAGTCCGATTCGACTGGTGTGTTTTATTTATTTATTATAAAGCATACTTTGGGGCACTATAAACTGGGCGTCTGGTCGTTCAGCTCATTGAACGTCGTTAGCATCAAAAAATGTTCTGATATTCCATGCATGCCGAGCGAAACAAAGGAAAATCACGTTTTGTGGTCCTGCGACGTCAAAAATTGGCCCACGGTGTAAAAATTTCACTGAAATGATGTTTACACATGTCCTCGACTACAACTGAAAAGATATATGTGATCGGATCACCATTTGGGGTCGATAGTTTCATTTTCATTCGCAAAATAAGCAATTTTTAAAAATCTTTTATTTGGGTCATTTCTCAAATTTGGGGCCATTTTATATGAATTTCATCGAGAACAAGCTATCCCCAAACCGATTTTAAAAACTACCCAAGGGCATAGGCTGCATTTTAAGGGGTCAGCCGTGTCTTTATATGGAAAAATGAAAAAATTTATCACCAATCTCCTGAAACTGACCCCTTAACCGCTAAATGACACAATTCACCCGTTTAAGTACTTCGTTCCATGTGGTTTGGATTAGGCTTACAAGAAGTAAATGTTGCCTGCATATATATGGCAGGGTTGTAACGTGTTAAAACTTTGATACCTCTATCGTCACACTGGTTGCTGGTTGGAGACATCTAATCATGTTTCTATCTTTGCAGGTTTTGCTGCTTCAGTTCTCATTGATCATGGCTGACGACTGTATCATCCATCGCTGCTGTGAAACAGAAAACCAGACTATCAAACAATAGACTGATAAAACTTTGGGGGGGGGGGGGGAAGTTGAAAAATGTGCCGCATTCTACTTAGACAAACCTGATTCCAAATACCATTCATCGTCAGAAAAAAACTACCAAAATTCAAATCCGGACGGTATCATTCAGCATGCTACAAAGGATTTACGTCAGTCCCGTCTTCAGCTGGTTCACCTGCAACATCCATCATCGTCTTCATCAGAACCTCAGTGCAGAAGTGCCACCAGTGACATCACTGGTTTGTCATCTGGTGTTTTTGATGATGTTTGCTCGTTTTGCAACAAAAAGTGCATAAAAGTCAACCAGAAAAACGACATCCAAACAGATGCATGCTTGATTCAGCTGAGAGCGATATCAAGGACATGAGGATACTGAATCGTCTGCAAAGTGGGTAATATTGACTTTCATGCCAAGGAAGTCAGATACCACAACAAATGTGGACAAGATTATGCTGATTCCCTCAAAGAAAAAGGGACCAAAATAATTTTTTTTAAAGACTAGTACCAGGAAGTATATAAGGAATTATATGAAAAAAAAAACGCCCAAACATGGTGAAAAGGTTCAACAGGATGGGGCGAAGAGCAACCACCCTTTGGTGGCTTGGGGTGTGTATAGTTTGTTCTGTGGAATGTGGATTCGTGCTGATCAAAATGATAGTGATATGCCTTGCTACAGAACCGTGTTAAACAAAGTTCTGACCAATTTAGGTGACAACCTCTCTTCCGTAAGTCCATATAATCGATTGAGGATCATCATATTTTCCTCCCAAATGAAGGAGAAAGATGCTAAGAGGCTGCACAACTTTTGATAAGCATCCTGCTCGAAGTTTTAAAGAGTGCCAACTTGCTATGAACACAGAGCGCTTCCAGAAGGGACAGGCGCCAACTCTTGAAAAATGCATCAAGCTTATACTAGATGTCATCAGCCAAGACTAGCAATCCAAACAAGCGGGACACAAGAGTCGTTCAGTCTGTCAGTGATAACCTGCTATATAATGCTACCAAAGGGCATGTGAAACCAGACAAGCACCTCTGTATTGGAGTGGGTGTGAAGAGCATGACAGGCAGTGAGAAAATCTGAAAAATTCTGCATAGATTTGGGCATGCAGTTGTTGTTGTTACCAAGATGGCAGAGGACTTTACTTGTAAAGATCATGCTACCCCAGATGGAATTTGCATGGGGTCTGGTCTTGCTACGGAAATTGACTGGGACAACTACGATGAAACCACTTCTACTCTCGAGGGGCTGCACAATACTATGGGAATTGTAACCCAGAATGTGAAATATACATTGACCCCCGGTAGTGTAAGCCGCACTCCTGAAGGTGATAGAAACGAGCCAGCAAGAAAGAAAATATGACAGTGTCTCACAGCAGTGTAGAAAACGCTGTCTTCCATACAGAGGGCAGCCGTTCACTGCCGACATCATCTTCCAGCTATACGAGCCTGTACAGCTGGAGAACTTGTGGCAATTAGAACACAAGGACCTACTCTGGGTTCTGTCATATATGCACAATAATGCTGCCCCATTGTGGAAAGGACGGAATTCTTTGATGACCGTTGACCCCTTGACAATCCATAAAATCAGTTACATGGAGAACATCCAATTACCTCCCACCAGACTCGATGTTGTTTGACACATGATGCTGAAAAATTACATCAATCTCAAAAAGTACGGGAGGAATGTGGTGAAAAAGTACATCAATGTCACATATGATTTGGCTATCTCTAAGCTGGCTATGAGAATCCAAGAACAGGCGAGTCCTAAATTCGATGATCTGTTCATATCACAGGGCCCCGACCACTTTGAGTCATTGTTTGTACAAATCTACATATTTGTTTGAACAGACTATAGAGCAAAGTGATTGTACAAGTCTGGGACAGTTTGCGTGCTCCATTTATGGTGCCATGAAGGTAAAATGTAAAACAGTCGATGAGGCCCGGTTGAAGATCTTACAGAGGTCTCTGCCAAAGAAGCAAACAAGAAGCTCAACAAAATCAAATCCATGGATCCGGCGATGCTTCCACCATGCTCCAAAGTCCTGGAGCATAATCTCAAGCACAACAACCTCATCGTGCATCGATTGTTGCATTGGTTCAACCTGACAGATCCCTGAGACCCACTTGAGCATGGATGGATCCTTTATGATGGAAACCTTTCACTAAAGTGGTTTGAGGGTGATGTCATGCTTCCAAGGCTGAGGATGAAAGCGATGATGAAGAATACCCGAATGCAGATGGCGAGGATGTTTCCGAAGACGAGGACAAAGACGAGAAAAGAATGATTAGATTTTATGGACCGAATGATTCAGTTACCCATGAACTTTCTGGAATATTAATAATTTGATTAATGTCAGTTTTTGTTTGTGCTGATATTACATGGTATTTGACCTTGTCGATGTAGTTGTTGACACCAGGGGTCATTACGGTAATCGTTGAGGCGGCCATTTTGGAGTAATCTATCTATAATAACAGCAATCTGTGTGTGTGTGTGTGTGTGTCTGTCTGCGACCGCCGTTTCTCGACAACCGCCAGTCCGATCTGATTGAAATCTTGCCAGGAATATTGCCGGGGACCCGCGGATGTGCGTTTTTCAAGGTTTGATATTAATCGGACGAGCGATTCCCAAGTTACGGCCATTTATTGCTTTTTCAGTGTTGGAAAGGTGTATATATCGCAGCTGAAGTGTCGTTCCACCTTATCATGCCATTTTTTCCCAAAGATATCTCAGAATAATGATAACAGCATATTAATAATAATAATAATAGCACAATAATTGGCAGTAATAAAAAGAATAACGTGATACAATGACCAATGTCTGTAAACCAATAACGACCTATATATTGTCTTGTCAACCAATAATGACCAATACGTCTGTCAACCAATGACAGGACACGGTGCTATGACATCACGAATGACGTCACAATTAATTTTTGTTTTGTTTTGTTTGTTTTTTGCACGATTGACGTCACGATAACGTGATACAATGACCAATGGCTGTCAACCAATAATGACCAATAACGTCTGTCAACCAATGACAGG
>CM068955.1:139893966-139904190 GCA_035128595.1 Eptatretus atami | reverse complement strand
TACGTTGGAGGAACCGCAAATCACTCTTCAATAACACTTCCAAGAGATACATTTCAGTTTTTGCCAGGATCTTGGACGATGATTCTCTTGGGGCGTGGAAGTATGTGGAATACATTTAACAGAGGGGCGGAGAGAGGCAGGAGCCAACGAGAGGAGAAGTGGTCGTAGAGTAGGAGAGAATGGAGAGAGACGAGGGGCGGAGCGGATGAGGTCGGCGGCTGCGAGAGAGAGGGGCGTCACAATTCAGAGAGGGGTGACGAGGGCGGGGCGAGGCAGATTGGGGAGGCGAAGAAGAGCGGGAGGGAAGAGAGGGGGGTGAAGCAGGACTGAGGGGGCGTCACAATTCAAGAGAGGGCGGAGAAGAAGGGGGCGGATGAGAAGGTGGGTGGTGAGAGTTGGAGGGCGTGGAGAGACGAGAGGAGCGCGGAGAGAGGAGGGGCCGAGCAGATTTAGGGGGGAGGAGAGAGGGGGAGGCATCGAGCAGAGTGGGGTGTCGTTTCACAATTCTTCGTGCTTTGTATTGATGATGACCGACAATTGTTTGACGCTGGGGACCTGAGTATGTTTCCCAGTTGTTTCCCAAGTTATGGCCATTTATGATACGGTTGGTCTGATCTAATTGAACCAATGCCCCAATCCAGTCGTCGTTTACGAGAGCGAAGGAACGAAGCTGCACATACTGGCACGCACCTACGGGCCCGCACTAGTGCTAATAAGGAGTGTTCTAATTAGTACGATTTTGGTTTCAATTGATTCCTCATCCCCAAATACCGATAGCAAGATACCAGAATTAGCTTTCTATGTTGACTCGTTCTCGAGTTATTATCTTTTCATTTGTAGTCGAGAACTTGTGTAAGCATCATTTTAGTGAAACAAGTACACTGGCCCACTTCCTACATCACTGGAACTGAAAACGTGATTTTCCTTTGTTTCGCTTAGTACGCGTCAAAAATCAACATTTTTGGTGCTAGCACGTTAACGCCCCGGAGTTGAACCAACAGACGGCCAATTCCTAGTGCCCGAAGGTATGCTTTATCATGGAAAACAACACAGCAGACTCAGACTTTTTTTGTAAATGAACTTCAAAAGCTGGGGGTCTGTAAGATCCTCATGCGCATGCACATCCACAATCTCATACACGCACACTCAAACAAGCACACACTAAGATCCTCATGAGCATGCACATCCACAACCTCACACACGCACACTCAAACAAGCACACACTAACATCCTCATGAGCATGCACATCCACAATCTCATACACACACACTCAAACAAGCACACACTAAGATCCTTATGAGCATGCACATCCACAATCTCATGCATGCACACGCAAACAAGCACACACTAAGATCCTTATGAGCATGCACATCCACAATCTCATGCATGCACACTCAAACAAGCACACAGTAAGATACTCATGAGCGTGCACATCCACAATCTCATTCATGCACACTTAAACAAGCACACACTAACATCCTCATGAGCATGCACAATCACACAATCTCACACATGCACACTCAAACATGCACACATGAAAATCCTCATGAGCATGCACAATCACACAATCTCAAATATGCACACTCAAACAAGCACACCCGCTGCACCACCAGCTTTCTGTGCAACATCATAGCTACCTCAACTTGTCAGGGGAAAGTAAGGTCACAGAGTTTGCTGTTGCTGCTATTACCAGATACACTGCAGAAGCAAAAAGTCATGGAGCAACAGAAAGGGAGGAGATGGGCAATAAATCAGATATTGTGTCAAGTCCTTAAATGAGGCCAAAGGACTACCGGGGGTCATCCATTCAATGTCGGACCAACTGCTCGGAGCGAAATTCACCAGACATGTTACCGTCAAATAAGTCAGCACATTCATTCAGCTGCTCATTCACTCATTATATATATTTACTTACTTACCTACTCTATCGAAAGCATAAATAATAAAATAATAATAATAATAATAATAATAAGGGTTCGGTCTTGAATCCAACTTGTATAATTTTGCTTCAAATTTTTTTTCTTTTGAGCTTAAATATATGTACTTCTTCACCGAAGGTGGATGGAAGTTGTTTGAACCCCTGTCTGTCTGTTTGTTTGAACAAAATATCTAAAAAGGTTGTGGACAGATTTGGCCGAAATTTGGACGAGAGCTTGGGTATATGACGAGAAGAATTGATTAGATTTGATGAAGATAAGTGATTCTCACCATTGAGCGATGGGCTAAAACATATTATAGCACGATGTCTCACAAAGTTATGACGGATTCGACGACACTTGGTGGATGAGTTGGTTAGTGACAATAACAAGTCGATTAGATTTTAGTTCAGTCCGAATCCAGATCCGGCCTATCAGTGGGATACAAAACGTAAAGTGATCAGCCTGTGGAGTATGCGCTCTACTGATGCCCTCGTTGTTTTTGTTATCAGCATTTCAAGCATTGTACCAAGTATTGTTATTGACGAATCCAACAATACACCAAGGATGAAAACAGTTGTGGGAAACAATAAAAATAAATAAAATGCAGAATTACTTTAGAGAGCATCAATGCAGGAAAGCAGTATTAGATGAACAAATTGAGACAATATTCTAAACAAGACAACCGTTTTGTGTGCCTACCCGCTGAGTTGATTGAGAAGCCGTACAGAAACAGAAGCTGGGGCTTTCGGACTGCGTGATGAAACACATTGAGAGAAGCCACCTCAAAACATAGTCATATTGGAGTCCAGCCCATCACAGCACCCGTGTCTCTTGAGTCCACATCTCCCGGAAGGATGCGCACCTCTTCACCGCATGGTGTGCATCCACCCTTTGCAATCTCGTCCAGCCTGTTTTCAGTGCCAGCACCATCGCAACAGTGGCAGTCATTTTTCATTGCTGTTCAACCTTCGAGTAAGGCCATTGTCATCTCTGTGCTGTTTTGAGCTCACAAGCACATCTTTCAACCTTTTGTGCACACTTTTGAAACATCACCTGGTAAGCCAGGTCCATCCGACTCCCAATGTCTGATTGAGGACTCCATCTAGTGTGACCCATGAGGCATTTAGGCTGGCAACCAGTCACGAGGTGGTGAGGTGGACCTGTAATCAAAACATGTCAAATGATGGCAACATTAATGCTTGACCAAGATTGGGTACCACATAAAAAAAAAAAATTCAAATCAAAATTAATCTGTAGAACTTCAACATGACTCTCAGGATGCAGAAACAGCTCTGTGTTTCTGTGCGCTTCAGATTCTGCATCGATTGTTTAATCTCAAAATCCATTTGCAAGAAAATAACATTCTGTGTTGTTTGGGGTGCAAAAGAAGTCAATGAATCGGCCCTTGCAAATAAAGTCCCAGGAAAGATCAACCTGCCCTGTCTCACCGTAGGCACATTGAGACGACAGATGGAGTTTTCCCATTACAATTCAGCATGCCCATATATCACTGAACTGCAGGTGCAAGCGGCTGGCATCGCACAGAGCAATGGTGCCAACATCCAAAATGACAGAGATTCGGCGGCTCGCACCGTTAAATGAAAGCTGGATGAGCAATGAATTCATTAGCAGTTCTGTGCCCGATTGGCTACATCATCATTAGCTAGCATTTTCAAGCAAGGCTGTAAACATGATTTAAGACTTTACTATTGTATTTAGCAAAACAAAAGTGTGAAAAAAAACTCATTTATTCAAAAACACCACAGCGCTTATCAAGGCTAGACCGACACTTTGCAGCCACATCGTGTAGATGCACGTTAATTAGACATTCTGGCTAATTGCAGTCCATCTATTACATCACAACTCTTGTGAAGCTTCCACCTCAGAATCGTTTGAAACTCGTAACCTACACCAAATAATGAAGAGACTGATTTGAATGGCATTGCAACGGAACCGAGCAGATTTCGGTCTCGACAACTGCCTCTTGCCGTCTCTACAGTCTCTTTGTTGAGGCAAGATTTCAAAAATGGTGGCACACCATTAGATACATGCATTTATATGCGAACATGCGGAAACAAAAAAAAGATGAGAGAAATGTCATCACATGTTTTACTACTGCACTGAATATTAGTGAATTTTAGAATAATCAGATGGAAATTGCCCATCAATTATGCTTTGCATTTGCACATACTTTCAGCAATTTCTATGCACAAAATGCATTGAAATGGCACTGCACATAATTCATTCTGAAATTCCACTCCGCTGAGAAAGCAACACATGCCCAATGCAAGTTAATCATCTTCTCAACATTGAATGATAAAGTAATAAAGCTTTTGGTATTAACAAAAAATTTACTCATTGAGCCATATTTGAGATGGGAGATTAAATGAAATGAGAGGTAAAGTATGTGCTTGGATTTTAATTTATGTTTGTGCTCGCCTTTTTGCACAGAGGGAGTAAACCTACAAGCTGTGATCTCAGTGCACACAGTACGTGCAAGCAAACTCAAACAAGGACACACTCAAGGATCCCACTGAGTGTGAACACCCAAACAAACTCGTACACGCACTCTCAATCTAGCGCGCGCACACACACACACGCAAATAGAGATCCTCATGAGCATGCACAACCACACAATCTCATACACACACACTCAAAACACGCACACCAATTAGACCCCCCAACTTTGAGAGTTTATTTACAAAAAAAAGTCCGATTCGACTGGTGTGTTTTATTTATTTATTATAAAGCATACTTTGGGCACTATAAACTGGGCGTCTGGTCGTTCAGCTCATGAACGTCGTTACATCAAAAAATGTTCTGATATTCCATGCATGCCGAGCGAAACAAAGGAAAATCACGTTTTGTGGTCCTGCGACGTCAAAAATTGGCCCACGGTGTAAAAATTCACTGAAATGATGTTTACACATGTCCTCGACTACAACTAAAAGATATATGTGATCGGATCACCATTTGGGGTCGATAGTTTCATTTTCATTCGCAAATAAGCAATTTTTAAAAATCTTTTATTTGGTCATTTCTCAAATTTGGGGCCATTTTATATGAATTTCATCGAGAACAAGCTATCCCCAAACCGATTTTAAAACTACCCAAGGGCATAGGCTGCATTTTAAGGGTCAGCCGTGTCTTTATATGGAAAAATGAAAAAATTATCACCAATCTCCTGAAACTGACCCCTTAACCGCTAAATGACACAATTCACCCGTTTAGTACTTCTTCCATGTGGTTTGGATTAGGCTTACAAGAAGTAAATGTTGCCGCATAATATATGCAGGGTTGTAACGTGTTAAAACTTTGATACCTCTATCATCACCTGGTTGCTGGTTGGAGACAATCTAATCATGTTTCTATCTTTGCAGGTTTCTGCGTCAGTCTTCATTGATCATGGCTGACGACTGAATCATCCATCGCTGCTGGAAACAGAAAACCAGACTATCAAACAATAACTGATAAAACTTTGGGGGGGGGGGAAGTTGAAAAATGTGCGCATTCTACTTAGACAAACCTGATTCCAAATACCATTCATCGTCAGAAAAAAACTACCAAAATTCAAATCCGGACGGTATCATTCAGCATGCTACAAAGGATTTACGTCAGTCCGTCTTCAGCTGGTTCACCTGCAACATCCATCATCGTCTTCATCAGAACCTCAGTGCAGAAGTGCCACCAGTGACATCACGGTTTGTCATCTGTGTTTTTGATGATGTTTGCTCGTTTTGCAACAAAAAGTGCATAAAAGTCAACCAGAAAAACACAATCCAAACAGATGCATGTTGATTCAGCTGAGAGCGATATCAAGGACATGAGGATACTGATCGTCTGCAAATGTGGTAATATTGACTTTCATGCCAAGGAAGGCAGATACCACAACAAATTGGACAAGATTATGCTGATTCCCTCAAAGAAAAAGGACCAAAATAATTTTTTTTAAAGACTAGTACCAGGAAGTATATAAGAATTATATGAAAAAAAAAACGCCCAAACATGGTGAAAAGGTTCAACAGGATGGCGAAGAGCAACCACCCTTTGGTGGCTTGGGGTGTGTATAGTTTGTTCTGTGGAATGTGGATTCGTGCTGATCAAAATGATAGTGATATGCCTTGCTACAGAACCGTGTTAAACAAAGTTCTGACCAATTAGGTGACAACCTCTCTTCCGTAAGTCCATAATCGATTGAGGATCATCATATTTTCCTCCCAAATGAAGGAGAAAGATGCTAAGAGGCTGCACAACTTTTGATAAGCATCCTGCTCGAAGTTTTAAAGAGTCAACTTGCTATGAACACAGAGCGCTTCCAGAAGGGACAGGCGCCAACTCTTGAAAAATGCATCAAGCTTATACTAGATGTCATCAGCCAAGACTAGCAATCCAAACAAGCGGGACACAAGAGTCGTTCAGTCTGTCAGTGATAACCTGCTATATAATGCTACCAAAGGCATGTGAAACCAGACAAGCACCTCTGTATTGGAGTGGGTGTGAAGAGCATGACAGGCAGTGAGAAAATCTGAAAAATTCTGCATAGATTTGGGCATGCAGTTGTTTGTTACCAAGAGTGCAGAGGACTTTACTTGTAAAGATCATGCTACCCCAGATGGAATTTGCATGGGTCTGGTCTTGCTACGGAAAATGACTGGGACAACTACGATGAAACCACTTCTACTCTCGAGGGCTGCACAATACTATGGAATTGTAACCCAGAATGTGAAATATACATTGACCCCGTAGTGTAAGCCCACTCCTGAAGGTGATAGAAACGAGCCAGCAAGAAAGAAAATATGACAGTGTCTCACAGCAGTGTAAGAAAACGCTGTCTTCCATACAGAGGGCAGCCGTTCACTGCCGACTCATCTTCCAGCTATACGAGCCTGTACAGCTGGAAACTTGTGGCAATTAGAACACAAGGACCTACTCTGCGGTTCTGTCATATATGCACAATAATGCTGCCCCATGTGGAAAAGACGGAATTCTTTGATGACCGTTGACCCCTGACAATCCATTAAAATCAGTTACATGGAGAACATCCCAATTACCTCCCACCAGACTCGATGTTTGTTTGACACATGATGCTGAAAATTACTCAATCTCAAAAAGTACGGGAGGAATGTGGAAAAGTACATCAATGTCACATATGATTTGGCATCTCTAAGCTGGCTATGAGAATCCAAGAACAGGCGAGTCCTAAATATCGATGATCTGTTCATATCACAGGGCCCCGACCACTTTGAGTCATTGTTTGTACAAATCTACATATTTGTTTAGACAGACTATAGAGCAAATGATTGTAACGTCTGGGACAGTTTGCGTGCTCCATTTATGGTGCCATGAAGGTAAAATGTAAAACAGTCGATGAGGCCCGGTTGAAGATTTTACAGAGGTCTCTGCCAAAGAAGCAAACAGAAAGCTCAACAAATCAAATCCATGGATCCGGCGATGCTTCCACCATGCTCCAAAGTCCTGGAGCATAATCTCAAGCACAACAACCTCATCGGGCATCGATTGTTGCATTGGTTCAACCTGACAGATCCCTGAGACCCACTTGAGCATGGATGGATCCTTTATGATGGAAACCTTTCACTAAAGTGGTTTGAGGGTGATGTCATGCTTCCCAAGGCTGAGGATGAAAGCGATGATGAAGAATACCCGAATGCAGATGGCGAGGATGTTTCGAAGACGAGGACAAAGACGAGAAAAGAATGATTAGATTTTATGGACCGAATGATTCAGTACCCATGAACTTTCTGGAATATTAATAATTTGATTAATGTCAGTTTTTTTTGTGCTGATATTACATGGTATTTGACCTTGTCGATGTAGTTGTTGACACAGGGGTCATTACGGTAATCGTTGAGGCGCCATTTTGGAGTAATCTATCTATAATAACAGCAATCTGTGTGTGTGTGTGTGTGTGTCTGTCTGCGACCGCCGTTTCTCGACAACCGCCAGTCCGATCTGATTGAAACTTGCCAGGATATTGCCGGGACCCGCGATGTGCGTTTTCAAGGTTTGATATTAATCGGACGAGCGATTCCCAAGATTACGGCCATTTTATTGCTTTTTCAGTGTTGGAAAGGTGTATATATCGCAGCTGAAGTGTCGTTCCACCTTATCATGCCATTTTTCCCAAAGATATCTCAGAATAATGATAACAGCATATTAATAATAATAATAATAGCACAATAATTGCAGTAATAAAAGAATAACGTGATACAATGACCAATGTCTGTCAACCAATAACGACCTATATATTGTCTGTCAACCAATAATGACCAATAACGTCTGTCAACCAATGACAGGACACGGTGCTATGACATCACGAATGACGTCACAATTAATTTTGTTTTGTTTTGTTTGTTTTTGCACGATTGACGTCACGATAACGTGATACAATGACCAATGGTGTCAACCAATAATGACCAATAACGTCGTCAACCAATGACAGACACGGTGCTATGACGTCACGAATGACGTCACAAATAATGTTCATTTATTTATTTTTGCACGATTGACGTCACAAATTCTTCTTCTTCTTAGTTTGGTATGACGTCACAATCAACGCTGGGACCTGAGTATGTGCCTTTTCAAGTTTTATATCGTTCTTCATCCGTTTCAGCTGTTTCCCAAGTGTTTCCAAGGTTTGAAAGCTGTTTTTTCCCAAGGTTTGAATTAATTGTTCAAATTATTAATTAATCCAAGGTTTGAATTTTCCCAAGGAAACATGGGGAGAGAGGGGAGGCAAGAGAGGGTGAGAAGGCAGAGAGGGGGGAGAGGGGCGAGAAGGGGGCAGAGAGGGCGGGAGGGGGCGAGAGAGGGGGCGAGAGAGGGGCGGGAGAGAGGGGCGAAGAGGGCGGAGGGGGGCGAGAGAGGGCGGGAGAGCGGGGGAGGGCGAGAGAGGGAGGAGAGGGCGTCACAATTCTTCTTCTTCTTCGTTGATATGACATTACAATTGACGCTGGGGACCTGAGTATGTTTCCCAGTTGTTTCCCAAGTTATGGCCATTATGATACGGTTGGTCTGATCTAATTGAACCAATGCCCCCATCCAGTCGTCGTTTACGAGAGCGAAGGAACGAAGCTGCACATACTGGCACGCACCTACGGGCCCGCACTAGTGCTAATAAGGAGTGTTCTAATTAGTACGATTTTGGTTTCAATTATTCCTCATCCCCAAATACCGATAGCAAGATACCAGAATTAGCTTTCTATGTTGACTCGTTCTCGAGTTATTATCTTTCATTTGTAGTCGAGAACTTGTGTAAGCATCATTTTAGTAAACAAGTACACTGGCCCACTTCCTACATCACTGGAACTGAAAACGTGATTTTCCTTTGTTCGCTTAGTACGCGTCAAAAATCAACATTTTTGGTGCTAGCACGTTACACCCCGGAGTTGAACAACAGACGGCCAATTCCTAGTGCCCGAAGGTATGCTTTATCATGGGAAACAACACAGCAGACTCAGACTTTTTTTGTAAATGAACTTCAAAGCTGGGGTCTGTAAGATCCTCATGCGCATGCACATCCACAATCTCATACACGCACACTCAAACAAGCACACACTAAGATCCTCATGAGCATGCCACATCCACAACCTCACACACGCACACTCAAACAAGCACACACTAACATCCTCATGAGCATGCACATCCACAATCTCATACACACACACTCAAACAAGCACACACTAAGATCCTTATGAGCATGCACATCCACAATCTCATGCATGCACACGCAACAAGCACACACTAAGATCCTTATGAGCATGCACATCCACAATCTCATGCATGCACACTCAAACAAGCACACAATAAGATACTCATGAGCGTGCACATCCACAATCTCATTCATGCACACTTAAACAAGCACACCATAACATCCTCATGAGCATGCACAATCCCACAATCTCACACATGCACACTCAAACATGCACACATGAAAATCCTCATGAGCATGCACAATCACACAATCTCAATATGCACACTCAAACAAGCACACACTAAGATACACATGAGCATGCACATCCATAATCTCATTCATGCACACTCAAACAAGCACACGTGAAAATCCTCATGAGCATGCACAATCACACAAATCTCATACATGCACACTCAAACAAGCACACACAAAGATCCTCATGAGCATGCACAATCACACAATCTCAAATATCCACACTCAAACAAGCACACACTAAGATCCTCATGAGCATGCACATCTATAATCTCATTCATGCACACTCAAACAAGCACACACTAAGATCCTCATGAGCTGTTACATCTATAATCTCATTCA
>CM068955.1:139868162-139893941 GCA_035128595.1 Eptatretus atami | reverse complement strand
TCACATGAACAACTCCTACATGAGCATGCACAATCACACAAATCTCAAGTACTGCACACTCAAACAAGCACACACAAGATCCTCATGAGCATGCACAATCCACCATCTCTATCCACACTCAAACAAGCACACCACTAAATCCTCATGAGCTTGACACTGCCACTATCTCATAATTATGCACACTCAACAAGCACACAATACAAGATCCACTCGCTGAAGCGGTACATCACCGGACACAATCTTCACCCATCAAATTTTCACTTCCATCCACACTCAGCACGCACAAAGATCCTCATCGGAGCTTCTGCACACATCACAATTCTCCCATCTTCCTTCCCACTCAAATCAGGACAACCTACTGCACTTCTCTAGACGCCGGTGCCATCCATAAAATCTCATCTCACTAATGCACATCATCTTTCCTCCGTGCGCTTCCAGTGCGTCTGGATCCGCACGGACTGCACACTCAAACAAGCACACACTAAGATCCTCATGAGCGTGTACAATCACACAATCTCACGCAAGCACGCACCACACACTGCAGTACTGATTATTATTATACCTTTTTTTCTTTTGAAGTTATTTGAAGAAACCTTTATTCATAAAACAACACTTCAATTCATTTTCGCTCTGCCTTCTCTGTAATCAAATTATAATTAGAAATATTCTCAAAAGAAACCCAAGATTAAAATCTCACTTTCAGGAGCAGCTAGCTCATAAAAAAAATAATTATTACAGCATGTGCAGCCATTATGTTTTGGAACAAACTTGGTTCATTTTAACTTTCATGTTTCCGTTCACATATTTCATAATCTTTCACTATTCCAAACTCTTTGTTATTACCCCCACACTTCTTGAAAAAAAAAAAGTGTGGAGGGGGGGGGGGGTTATATTGTAATCGCTTCGCCTGTCTGCCCATCTGCACAGCACGCTATCTCCTCCTAAAGGCTGGACAGAAATTCACCAAACTTGGTAGTTATGATCACCACTTGGCAAAGAAGCTGCACATAAAGCATAATTTTTTGGCCCTTCCCCCTGGGGTGGGGTCAAAAGGTCAATGACCAAAAAATCTAATTACGGACACGTATATATTTATATAAAAATTTATATAAAAATAAAAATTATTTAATGAAACTTTGTACGTGCAATAAACATTGGAGGACGCATGAAATATGTAACGGTATTTTGGATTTGAACCCCGGTTCATGCCCCAGGTGGGGGCTTGGTATACAGGCACGAAAACATGTCAACGTCACACAGAGTTTTCCTCGTTCCTGCTTTGTGCATGAACAGAGTGTGTTAAAAAAAATAACGGTGCATTGGTGAATGTAACAAGACTAGGATATAAAAAGGCTTAGATGTAGGAAAAGGTCATTTAGTGGGGCAACTTAGCATAACAATTGTGCATTTTGTGAGGGAAGCACCAAATTTGGCACACTAGTAGCTTATCATATTATGAACAGATTTGGATATTGGGCCATCTCAAAATTTTTGATGGCAGTGGAAAATGGCTGCCACAGCCATCAGCGGCTGAATTTGAGATGGCCCAATATCCAAATCTGTTCATAATATGTTAGGCTACTAGTGTGCCAAATTTGGTGCTTCCCTCACAAAATGCACAATTGTTATGCTATATTTAGCTAAGTTGCCCCACTAATTTGGCCCATCATACCTGTGCATTGTTCACATGCCGTTAACTTTAAATCTCATCTTCTGCGTGTGAACCCCAATCTTTCATTCAACATTACTAACCTAAACATCCAAACATCCTTTTATCATAAACTTACATCATCCATTCTCATCTCCATGTAGCCATGGTAATATCACACCGTGGCCTACTCTCTAGCTACTCCACAACCAGACAGCATCCATGGCTTTACCCTACAACCAGACAGCATACAGGACAGCTGCATTTACATCTCCATCTCAAGAGTGGGAAACAGCGCTCACCATCAGAAGTGCACAAAATTGATACCTTTTAAGTAGATTTGACCCCGCGTGGGAAGAAATGCATGGCCAAACAGCTCAGAGGCGAGCATGCTACCAACCGAGGTCTCCAGCCGTCTCTCGGGCAACAATGCCCGATGATCCATTGACATCTCCAATCCATTACCAGCTCAGCTTCGACTTTCCTTTGTGCCTTTAAGCCGGATGAGGAAGAGGCATTTACCAATATTCTTTGCAATCTTTTTAGTGCCACCCTTCACACTGTGTAGGACAAACTTTACTTGTGATACGAAGAGCAAATATCGATGAGGGGCAATTCGGGAGGATTCTTAACCACATTTGTAAGAAGTCGAATTAATGAGATTGCAGCCTTGTAGAACGTTATGCTTTTAATTAGTGATCCGCACGCCTGCCAATTTACTGCCTGGATGGACCAACTAAGGTCACAATCATATGGATTTGAATCAAGGGTTTTAGGCCGTTACTTTGCTGCTCCAAGCGTGACCCTGGTCACACAGCATACAGTTAATGAAAGTTTGTGAAGTGCTAAAGTGATATTGGATATGTGTGCAGGGCCAGAGAATGGCAGTGGAGGAAGATGTACGACAGAGATTATAGGGCGTGAAATATTAAGCATGAGCAATGGAGAGAAAGCTTTTAACAAAAGTTAATCTTGCTGCATTATAGTGAGGTGCACACTTTAGATTGGGCATGAGGGTGCTGCTGGGTCTAGTATGTTTACCATCACTTAAAAGTCATGGCATCAACAAATTGTCAATAATATAACAATGGAGAGGGAGGTGAAGGAAAAACAAACAAGAGGAATACATACACCTCTGCAGGATTTTGACAAAGTCGATCACATCGCACATTCTTTCAGAAACATGGACTGCTCGGCACCATAGTTGAAGGGAAATTTGACATCTGTTTGCTTGTCAAATTGCTTCCAACAGGCGGGATAATCAAGGGCAGGCACTAACAGGCCCGGACGTCACTTAATATCCAGGTTTACCTGAAGCAATTAACCTCCAGGTTGAAAATAGGATGCCTAAGGGGGTGAGGGTTGCCTATCACCGCCTTGATGTAGTCACCATTGTGTAAGCCAGTAAACCGAACTTCAGTTTTAAGCTTTTTTTCTTTGCGTTACAAAAGGCCTATACGTGCGTGCTTTACTTGTACCATCTATTAATCTCGTTTGACAACGGTCATGTGATGTCTAAATGGAAACATCTTTTTCCTGATAAATGAGTCCTGCAAGGAAGGTCTTGGCTTATGCCATTGCACGTCATTTGTGGCTGCAAACGTTTGGCTGAAAGAGTGACCAAAGTATCCACGTTTTGCTCCATGGACCTGAAATTATCACTTCATCAACCATCCTTTCTGTTTGTCCTTTTTAAGAAGCAATTGGGGGGGGGGGGGGACTTAAACTTGCAAATCAATGCCTTGTTTCCACCAGCTAAATGTGTATAGCAGAGTCAAAAAAGATGCCTCACATATTGCACCTCACTGAATACGACATTGGTCAACAATCAAATTTGTATGACACGTTCTCAGATGAGTATCTGACGTAAGCCAGAAAAACAAGTGAAATCCTTCAATACAGCACGTGTGGTGAAGCAAATGAGTACACTAATGTTAAAATATGCAATTTATGCTTTTTCAGTTGAAAAAACAATTAAAAAGCGTACTTAATATTTGAAATGTAAAAATCTTGTTATTATTGTGATAAGCACCTTTATATATAACAGAAGGAATGAAATTGTTCGATACAGCGTGGCAGGAGGCCGCAAAAGAATGATAGCATAAGAAGAACCTAGCTTTCAGCATTCGGCGATCGGCACGAAATGCGATGGTGGCGGAAATGACGTCTTTCGGCGCGAAATGCGATGGTGGGGAAATGAGTCTCGGTCGTTCGTACATGAGAGGGCGCGTTTCTTGCTTTTTTTTCCGTCAAGCAATAAATTAAATGGTTTTCACATATATAACACGTTAGTTTCACAAAATTCCAGTGAAATACTCGGGTATTTCCGTCAATTGGCGCATTTCGGTCTCGATTACGCACTGCATCTACCGGACGGCGGTCATTGGCTGTCACAGGCACGTGGGGAGGGGGGGACACCGGGGACACCGGAGAGTGGTAGACACCGGGGACATTTCAAACTCGGTGCAATTGTATACAGCGCACGCGCTGTAAAAATACAATGACTTCGAAATAATCAACTATACTGACATCAACACCTGATGAACCACAATATTGCCTTTGGGACAGCAGTTTGAATGGCAAGAATGGCAAGGCAAAGCTCACAGAACATTTGGAAGTTGGGCAACTCAAAACACACCAAGACATCTGTAGAAGGTGAATGTGATTCATGGAATGGGCTAGCTATGAGGAAAATGTTCAACTATGACACAACGTCGGTGATATGATAACCGGGTCACCAGACTCGGTGGTGTATAATGGTTAGAACATCTGCTATGATTTTGGAAGATCTGCGGTTTGAACCCTGGATTCAACTATGACACAACGTGGGTGATATGATAACTGGGTCACCAGACTCGGTGGTGTATAATGGTAAGAACATCTGCTATGATTTTGGAAGATCTGCGGTTTGAACCCTGGATGAGTCATACCACAGAGTAAAAAAAAATGGTATGTGCTGCTTCCTTGCTTGAGGCTCAGCATTTAAAGGATAGAGCACAGACAAACAACCATAAGTTGGCAATACTAGTTCAAGCTTTGATAAGTCCAATGGCCTCCTCCTGCATCAAAGTTCAATGCAAGGGAACTCCGATTATTTAATATGCTGGAAGGATCTTGGATGTGGTGTCACTGATGGCCTGGCTAAAGAGTACATGGAAATTGGAGGAACATATTCAACACTTAGCAATCATGTAGTTGTTTGAAAACTCCCACAGTAAGAATTCACGACGTGGCCTTGAAGCCTTGTTTGTGAAACCGCCAAGATTTTCTCATGGGCCAGAGCAGTTCAACCATTACTAAAATGTCTGAATCAGATACCCCTCACTTAAACAGGCAACTTGTACTTTGGGTGTGCAGAGTCTTTCAGATTATAAGTGACCGTAAACAACCAGCGATTGCTGTGCCTGAACAATACAATGCCACTTCATTTTCCAGCACAACCACAAATCTTCTCTGGCAGAATAATAGGCTGGCTTTGCTTCAATTTACTTGTCAACATTTCAACACTGGCTGTAAGTTGCAAAAGGGTAAAACCATTACCTGTTGTGTTGGAATAACTGTTCAACAACAACTACAACAACAGCAGCAGCAGAAGCAGAAGCAGAAATGTGCCTTCTATTTCTAGTATCTAAGGCTTGTGTGGGAGTCCGACATGCTTTACGTGATGGACAAGGACACGGTGGTCGTATGGCAACTTAGCTGCCGGGGTAGCTATCATTTCTTGAAGCGCGACTGTGTCGCTGATTGCAGTGCCCCTCTACCAGTACACACACTGGAACTGGTACTCATTTCGCCGACCTCGGAAGGATGACAGGCTGAGTCAACCCCTGGTGTATTAATTCAGGCGCCGACGGGGCTTGAACTCAGGACCTAGGATCCAAGCCACCACCCTAACCACTGAGCTAGGATCCCAAGCCACCACCCTAACACTGAGCTAGGATCCCAAGCCACCACCCTAACCACTGAGCTAGGATCCCAAGCCACCACCCTAATCACTGAGCACACCAAGGCTGACAAGGACATGAAGACCGAAAAGACAAATTATGGTGGCACAGTTTTAAAATGGCGGTTTTTATTTCAGGCATACATTAAACCCAAAACATCAAACATTCTTTTTTTCTTCTTCTTTTATAAAAGCAACACTTATTGGCGAGAGCCGTAATTATCAAAAAAAAAGAGATAAGTAGAAATAAAGACAAAAAGTGCAGACAGCAATTTCGCTGAGTGCAATTGAGGCTTCCTTTGCAATTATTGATGTGAGTAATTAAAAGCAAAATTGTAAAGAGAAAGGAGTTTTTGAGTCCGACAGACAGGATTGTATGAAAACACAAAGAAAAAAAATGAACTAAATTTGCAGGAACAACCGAGCAGCATAACTGGGAGACAAGTTTAAAGTCCAAAAACATGAAGTCGCTCGGCAAGGTCGAGATTGCTCAGAAAGACGCGCTGAACCTGCTACGAGGATGGACCACGACTATAGGCCGGTACGAAGGATGGACAGGGAAGCCTGCTTAACGTAATGCAATCTCCTCTGCTGCAAGAAACCTGCTCCTCTTCACCTCCCCCACAACCTCCCCACTCCCTTTATATCGCCTTCCCCCTTCCCACAAGGGAACATTAGCCACTCTTGAACATAGCAGTACCCTCATATGATTCATGGAGAATGCAGCACCACAGATGACAGATGCAAACAACAGCTTAACAGGAAGAAATGCTGTCAACTCCTGTACTGTCCTTCAATATAATCCTGCTCGACCACAAATTAAAGAAAAAACTATGGCGCAAAGTGCCAAAGATTTAACAGATTATCGTAGTGGCCAATGGACGTCCTGGTGTCACTGTAAGGTCACCTCAATTCACCAGCAACAAAAATGCCCACAGTACACCTTGAGCAGAAGAGCTATTTGCAGCATGGCAGCAATGGCAGAGCAGCAAATCAAACAGCAATGGCACATTCAAAATGCTACCAAGGCTTCCTATTCTCATGTTAATTGGAAAGAGAGTCCAACTGGTGCCATATCTTGTTGATGTTTTTGGTTCAACAATGGATGAAATGAAACTGTGCCTTGTGTCAGTGACCGAAGTGTGAAATGAAATAAAATTGGAAATCTGTAACGGCGAATCCACAGTGCATTGTTAATTATATATTTTATTGTCCAATCGTGCCACCCGGCATATGAAGCTGTTTATGAACCTCTGCCACTTTCTTCGGTCTTGGGACCACGTTTCGATTTTATTCCAGGTGACCTTCATTCCTTTAATTTCCTTCTCGACTGTATGTCGCCAGGTCTCCCTTGACCATCGAACCATTCTCTTCCCGTCGTGCCCAACATATTGCTCTTTTCGGTATATCTTGATCATCCATGTGCAACACGTGACCAATCCATCTTCACCTCCAAATTTTGATCTCTTCGATGACGTTTTCTCTCTCTGTTCACTTTTCAACCTCTTTCTTCCTAGCCATGTCAGGCCAGAGGATTCTCAAGATTTTATTCTGGCTGCTGTAAATGAAAGACTCCAGTTTGCTCAAACTATTTCTTTGGTGATTTTCCAAGATTCACATCCAAATAAGAGGACTGACTTCACATTTCTGTCAAAGATCCTCAGCTTAGTTTTCGTGTTTAGGCCGCCGCACACCAGCCGATGTTCACCGATGCAACGCAATAGCAATGGCGGTGATGAATCTTGTATAATCTTTTCTCAGACACCGCTACTCACTTGAGCCACACTACACGATTGCCGAGGAGACAATTTTTGGTAAACAAAATGGCAATGAAGAAGAAATGCAGGGACAGGATGAGAAGGGTGAAACGTCCAACCACTGCTGTTGTGGCACTCGAGCTCATCTGTCACCAATATCGTACCAGGAGAAAGAAGTGGCAGTGGATTAAGCCCAGGGTGGAGAGAAGGTCGACTCAGGGAGCATCCAATGAACTTGCTATAGAAGATCAGGAAACTCGTATTTATATTTACTCATAAATACCCGTTCCCTCTGGGAATGTGCTGCTGCATTTAACTCTACATTTAGGCTTCTAATTCTTCAATCCCAGAGAGACGTGCTTTTAAGGGTTTTGGGGTTTAAAGGGTCTTGGGGGTCTAAGGATTATTTAGGGGTCTACAGGGTCATAGGGGTCTTAAAAACAGGAATTTTTATGATTAAACACACTAATTTTTGTTTCAAGTAAATGCATCACCAGCTTTGCAACCAAGTAAGTCAATCATTAGCTTTGAAAAGGACCATTAGTATTTGAGCGAATCACAATAACTGCGGTTTTTTTGGCCACAAGTAATGGAGCGCTCAAATTTAAACAAGCAATCCATATTTAATGGAGCAAGTGTATGTTCAGCCACTAACCCATGTGACTATATGTCTCTTATTTATGTACTGTTTGAACGTCAGTTGCACTGTGACTACGTCTATTAATTGCGTACTATTGGAACATACCTTTTAAACCTTTAGACTCTTTGGACTGCTGAGACCCCTTAGAACTTTGAAGGCCCTTTAAGATGCTTTCGACATTTTAGACCCTTTAGATGCCATTAGATATTTACATCCTTTAGACGCCTTTGACCCCTACTGGCCTGACATACCTTCAGGCCTATAAGACCCATTGCACCCCGTTAGACCCTTATGACTCCGAAGACTCTTTAAGATGTCTAAGATCCTATAGAATCCATAGACACTGAAGATCCCTAAGACCCTGTAGACTCTAAAGACCATGTTTGACCCATTAGACTCCTAAGTCCCTATAGATCCTTTAGAACCCTAAGACCATTAAGACCCCAAAAGACCCTTTAGAACACTTGGACCCATAAAACCCACAAGACCATTATAGATCCTTTAGACCCCAAAGACCCTGTCGACATGTTAGAACCCTTAGACCCCTTTTACCTTAAATAACCTTTTGTCACTTTAGACACTTTCACTCTTCAAGACCTCTTTTTCGACCCCTAGATTATTTAGACCCCACAAATCCTTTAGACCTTTACACCCCTCAAGTTCCTTCCACGATTCAAACCCTTTATACATATTCGACATATTTAGATCCATTTAGACTGCTTGACACTTGATCGTTGAGAGCTTTAGACTTTGAGACCCTTTAGACCACTTAGACATTTCAGACACTTTAGATCACTGTAGATCCCTTTAGAAGCTTTTAGACCCCTTAGATTTTTATATCCTTTAGAGATTAGTCCCCTTAGAACATTTCGACCGTAACTAGTATTGATCAAAAACTTGAAAGAGAAGCAACATCTCGAGGAAATGGCCCCAGTAATATTTGACGAAGAAAAATGAACAAAAAATAGATGACAACTCGCAAAAAATGCCAAACTTCAAAAGTCCTGGCCCAAATGAGATTCCGAACTTCTGGCAAAAAACAATTGGATGCTCTCTCTACGTTCACCACGCTTGAGCATTCAATGTTCAGGAAATGGGTGAATTGCACACAGCAAGTAACACCTTCTTCATCCCAAAATCTGAAGAATCCCAACTACCTCACAAATACCAGCCAATAACATGCCGACCAAAACGATGCATCAACACCTAACACAAGGAGGTCCAGAGGCAGAACAGAAGGGCTGTAAATGTGGATGCTCGAGAACAATATTCCACCTACTACTAAACAACGCCAACTCAAAAACTGCAAAATGAGAAGAACCAAATTGTACACAGCATGGATAGACTATATTAAAAAAACACCCTTTTGATAGTGTTCCACATTTAGGATGAAAATGCATGGAAGTACATAAGATGAATCCCCAAATAATCAAACCGATTGATAAAACAATGGAGCTCTGGAATACTACATGAATAAAGCAGCACTCAGAAGGAAAAATCAAAACACCAAGAGTGAAGATATGTTGCAGAATCTTCCAAGGAGACAGCCTCTCACTGCTCCTGTTTTGCCTGGCTCTGGATCCACTGAGCAACCTCAAAAACGAGCAAAGACACAGATACACTCGAACAACCAATAAAAGAACATCAAAAGAAACAAGAAATGTGACACATCTACTGTACGTGGATGATTAAAAACGCATTGCACCGAATGATGAAAAACTGACCGAACAATGTCAATTAGTGAAGCGGTATCCGACAACATTCAAATGGAATTTTCACTAGATAAGTGCGCTAAGTGCATATTTGTACAAGGTAAACCAACAAAAACAGACAACATAAAAGGCGACCGCAATATAACTAGAATGGCACTCGGTAGAGCGCATACCTACACCAGGCTGAATAGTTCATGTATTGTATCCCACTGATAAGCCGGATCTGGATTCGGACCTGAACAAAAATCTAATCGCCTTGTTCTTGTCACCTAACCGACTCATCCACCTAGTTTTGTCACAACTCGTCACCAACTTTTTGAGATATCATGCAATTGAGCATTTTAGCCCCATCTTTCAATGGTGAAGAATCACATTAAAAATTAAAATATTCTCGTATCCGGATCCAAAATCGAATTCATTCATCATTGTCATACACCCAATCTGTCCACCAAGTTTCATCCAAATCCGTCAATAACCTTTTGAGGTATCATATTGTATCTTGTTTTGAGGCCGATCAATCAATGTTGAATAATCACTTACAAAATTTGAGTATCAAACAAGTCCCGCAAGTTTCATCCAAATCCATCCACAATTTTTTTTAACACATCCTGTTATACATCGTTTTTGGCCCAATATCTCAAAGATGAAGAATCACATAAAAAAATTTGAGCATCCAAATCTTCACCAAACTCCAAGAGAGTTGTCCTCGTCACACACCCAAGGTGTCCACCAAATTGTCAAAATCCGTCCACAACATTTTAAGATATCCTGCTCAAAGACAGACAAGCAAATAAACAGACAGACATGGTGAAAACAAATGCCACCCACCATTGGTGGCGGAGGTAACAACACAGGAACTCGAAAAAAAAGCATCATACTTCTTCTTCTTGCATAGGGCAGCTTGGCCTTCCGGGTAACGATCATTTTGTTGGGGTGCGACTATTCCGCTGATGCTGTGCCCCGACACCAGTGCACTGGTACTTATTTCGCCGACATCCGAAGGATGACAGGCTTGAGTCAACCCCACCTGGTGTTAATTCAGTTGGTCAATGGGATCAAACTCAGGACCCTGAGATACAAAGCCAGCTACCCTAACCACTAAGCCAACACCAGGCTTGAAGCATCATACAACACCTTGTGGTAGAAGAGGGCCACCAAATATGGATATATATATATATATACATATATATATATTTTTTGTTTTTTTCAGCTGCTCCCGTTAGGGGTCGCCACAGCGGATCATCCATTATGATCCGCATACTCATTTGCATAGGTTTTACGCCGGATGCCCTTCCTGACGCAACCCTGGTCGCCTCTTACGACACAGGGATAAGGATTGGGTCTCGCCATGATTCCGGCTGCCCTACACCCTCTCATAGCGCGGCCCAGCACAGAGCTCCCGTCCTCAGTGATCCTCCAACCCAAGCCTCCGAGTAGCCGGATTACAGGCGCACGCCACTACGCCCGTTATATATATATATATATATATTAGAGAGAGAGAGAGAGAGAGAGAGAGAGAGGAGAGAGAGAGAGAAGGAGAGAGAGAGAAGAGAGGAAGAGAGGGAGAGAGAGAGAAAAGAGAGAGAAAGAGGGAGAGAGGAGGAAAGAGGGAGAGAAGAAGAAAGAGGAGAGAAGAGGGGAGAAAGAGGGAGAAAGAGAGGAAGAGAGAGAAAGAAGAGGAGAAAGAGAGAGAAAGAGAGAGGGGAGAGGGGAGAGGGAGAGAAGAGAGAGAGAGAGAGAGAGAGAGAGAGAGAGAGAGAGAGAGAGAGAGAGAGAGAGAGAGAGAGAGAGAAAGGAGTTATCAGAGAGAACATGTTACACTTTATGAACAACACACACACACACACACACACACACACGGCCGATCAGCAATTTTTCGGGAATCGGCAGGTTGGAGTTATTGTGATTACCAATTACAATACATACTGGATACAACTCAAAAACCTTGTGTAGCTTTCACTTAAAAATAACGTTGCATAAATACAGTATAGGCATTTCAGGGAGATGTTCACAAACATAATTCTTTATAAACAGCTGTGTGCGACAGGTGGAAAAAAACAATTGTCTCGTTAATTTAGAAAACACGTTGATATGGCAAATGCCTCGGAAATCGGATGCTATTTCATAACTGACGGTGCATGAGCAACTCGCTCAGGATAACGGAACACGAACCACTCGCTCAGTATGACAGAGCATGAACCACTCACTTAAGATGATGGAGCACAAACCACTCACTCAGGATGACAGAGTATGAATCATTCACTCTGAATTCCGTGGTGCGGCAAAAGCATCCGCAGTGAGTGAACGATTCGCTCAGAATGACAGCGCGGTACTGCTATTGACTCGAGGGTGTTCGGCAAGTGGCTTAAGTACTCAAGCAAGCACTCCAATTAAATGGTTGATTAGGAATGGCTGGCCAGGCTGTGGCTGAAGGATCCCTTTAACATTAAACTTGGTCTTCACCGCACACGCAGCAGTTAAAGAAATAAAATGAATTCGTTTAAAAATGACTTTATCCACAAAATAGTTGCAGCTTAATGCAGAACAACCCTGGAGATATCGCAAAGTTCAAACATCCGTGAAATAAATCCACCACGTTCCCTACTCGTCTGTGCACGTGTCACGTTCGCGGTCCACGCAAACATTATAACTGAGTTTTAAAACGTCTGTTTTTCACCAGATTTGCTTTGTTTTCCCGGAAAGCACCTCACGAAACCTCCAAAATATAGACGCAGATCTGGCAGACACTATGGATAAGCAGTCCCTCTGGGTGACTGTGCACGAGGTCAAGCAGTGAATGCATTAAATCATCCAGCTCAATGAAGCTGGTTAATTTTGGTACACTCCTAAATTTTTTGTTTACTCAATATTATTCTCCAAACAGGAGAAAGAGATAAGTTTAATGCTTTGGAAATTTCACATTTTCTTGTTATTATATGGAGAAGGAGGGAACATCCTTGCTTGCTTAAGGTAAATAGGTATCTCAGCTTAGTTATAAGACTCATTATTTCTATAAATTATCAGGTTATCAGAATTATCAGAGACATTGCATCTTGGCCATAATAAATTACTGCACAAAACAAGTATAGCCATATTGATAATTAACTCGATCCCAACCATATCAGGGGAAATGTCAGTTGGCAGGACAGCTCGAAGGAGGTACACTCACATTTCAGTTGTGTCGACAAACTGTAACCAAACCCTGTGTGAAGAAATCTGACAGACAGGGCATTGCATCAGAATTTTGCGTGCCTTGGATCGATGTTAAACCGGGCGTACCATCTGCCAGAATGAGCTGGTGGACCTTAAAGATCCGAAGGTGTTTTGCGACGAAAAGTATGCAAGTTATCTCCGGTATCTTGAACAAGTTTCGAATTCCTTCCTTAAACTACAGGGGGAATTGCATAATCAGCACAGCCGCACTCCCCAGACATGATGCAAGCAGCAACCCTCGGCTGGTATGCGATCTGAATGGAACGGAGGGCGAATGCGGTGCAAGATTAAAGTGACAGGTCCGGAAAGGCCAGAGCAAATTTTGCCTTGGAAAGTCTCAAACCGATCGGTTGGTAATTTTCGTTTGATGAGATAACGTTCAAAATCTGACATTTTAAACGAGTTTTGTGAAATTTTTGTGCTCACCTCATGGGCTGGCATTAGGGGCCTGCAAGTGGGGCATGAGTGATCCCATGTAGTGACGTCTTCTTTTACCTTCTTGCTTTGCAATCTGATGGTGGTGATTTGGATGTCAAATGGTGTTTACAGCTGCATTTACAGTCGACTGCCATCATCAGAGCCCTGTCAACCACCGCCTTCAAAGTCTTCAGCAGCAAAATGTTCAACCTTTTCACTTCAAATTGCCATAATAAATAATTCCTTCACAACAGTGTGCACAGAGAAGCGTGTTATTTGCGTCTGACGTAAAGGCAAGAATCTTAGTGATTTCATGCAAAATGTTTCCGCATGCATTTTCGACAGCACCGTTTGTTTTGCTTTGGCAGATTGGAATGTGACACTTGGGTTTCATTCAAGTTCCAAAACACCTACCTTGTTAACCCTGTGTGAAGAATGCTGACCGGATGCTTTTTCGATGTACCAAAGGTATGAAAATTATAGGTTTCCATTTCGACGCAGGAGTCAAAAGTGGAGTCATGGTTCAATGTTAACAACTTCAACTTTTAATTGGAACTTTACACAAAGTTTATGGCCGTGGTAAGTTTAACTATGTGGTTGTTAACCTGGTGAGTGTGAATGCACATGAGCTCTTACCTGGTCAAATCTAAACCGTCAGCTGTTAAGGTAAGAAGCTTCAACAACCATATGATAAACAATGAGTGAGCTCACCTGCACCACCGAGCTGATTAACAAGCAGGCTATTCCTGATATCACTGACAAACCACTAGGCTTACATTGTCTCATTGTAATCTTGGTACCAAACAAGAGAATTCAAGGTTCAGCTTGTAAAGCGATTCCAAGCTTTTCACATTGCTTTAGTAATATTGAAGACGTCTGAACACTGAGCGACAACCCAATGGGTACACCTTGGCATCCAGGTGGCTGATGAACCGTAACGTTCAGCTTGTAAATTACCATGCATAAACACGAAGCCGGTAACCTGGCAGGAGCAGGTTTATCTTGGCAGATGGTAGCTTAAAATGGCTGATGAAGAGTGAAGGGTTACCAGCATGATTAATAACTGCATTACAAAAAAAACAAAAAAGTACATTATGTGTGTGTGTGTGTGTGTGTGTGTGTAAAGATAACCAAGGCAAATACACTTGTCAGCATCTCTATGAAGATCCTGAGAAGCCACACCTGATAAATGCCAAGGTGTTTCGACATCTAATGGCATCTTGTGCCTCCAAATTGAGGAGCCCTCGGTGCTGCAATAAGTCGATGCTCAAATGCATTGCGTGTGGTTTAATGCATCAAACATCGACATATTGCCCTTGTTACTGTCTGATGCACTTCGTATCTTACTTGAGACATTCAAACGGGCTTCGGCACCCGAGGTTGATGACAAACATCAAAAATATTGCGGGAGTTATAAAGAATCTCGCTATTGTTGGTTCCATTTCGTTTCCTGTCATTGAGCTTTATCAAAATGAAATTAAATAAAATTATCACAATTATTTAATTGATCATCATTTGCCTGATTAATGCAATTGATAAAACCCAGCTTGCTCACGAATGACCTTCAGAAAAGGGGCAATCTGCTTGCTCCGATTGCTCTCACCAGTAAGTGCTGTGAGTACACACTTTATCGATGACTCTTAATGCCCTTGGAGCAACTTAGGATGGGCCCTAAACTGCAGAATATGAAAAGTTCTTCAAGCCGAGAGACTTCTGTCACTCCTGAAAGGTCCACTGCACCAGTGTCATCGCAAGTTAGTTTTAATGACTTGTTCAGTCTCGATGCGAACTAGTCTTCCATGTTTGCCTTTTGCATGTGGAAGGGTTGGGAGGAATTGAGTACACAGCAATGAGGCAATAAAACTCTGATTGCACAAAAAAAAAAAACCACAACAGAAATCAGATAAGACTTCGGATCTCACTAAAAGATGAGTTGTGTAAATCTCTCAGCACAGAGAAAAACTGTCAAGGTTTGCACACATCGTTTACACAACAAGGCATCATTCAGTGAGCATCGACTCAACAGCGGGTGGTCAGGCAGTAGTGTACGTCCACTGGTAATGCATACTTGGAGACAGGGACCTCAAGCCACGAGCACAATTCCACCGCAGAAAAGAGCCCAAGGAACAATGTGAATCAGGAATCCGTGTTGGGCAACAGCCGCTCAACAACAGCCGAATATTCTCCACCAAGCCCGGTGAAACATTCCACCAACTGTCTGTCCCGTGCTCACACTCTCAAAATGTGCCTCTACTCTGCTTATTATACTTTTCCAGCATGCATCCTCACCCACTTCCTCTACTCTTTTTGTTCTGCTCTTCGGGGTCTCATTGTTGGAATGGAAGATTTGAGGATCATCCGCTCTTTGATACATCAGACCACCTGGACATGCCAGTAGCCTACCCAGAAGATTTGTGGCGGGGCTCTGTTTCTACAGCTCCTCTCAAGCAGCTGGTGTCTCGAATTAAATAAATAATTCACGACTCCTTGCAGGTTGGTTGACAAATTACATACAATGTTCAAAACAGGATTCCACTGTCAAGGAGTTGAACAGACAAGGAAAAGACAGAGACACGAGACTTCAACACTGAATGAGCAAGACATGACGAGTGTCATATAAATATAACAATATCAAAATTAAACTTCGCAAACAATGTGTACACTCGGCCATAATGCACCCCCCTCCATTTTCTGACCAAAACAAGTACCACATGTATCACCCAAAGTGATAACTAGTACTTACAAGATAAATAAATAAATAAATAACCACCCCTTCAGGTTTCTATGCTTTTTGAACATATCAATCAATTTTTATGACACTTGCAATTACGAGCACACCTCTTCATTGGTTGTGCATCCTAATGCCCTGGCAAGGTTCAGTGAAGCTCCGTAATTCCATCAGCCATGGCAACCCACTCTGTCTTGACGCAGATGAAATAATCGCTGCCCCTGGAATGCTCTCCCAAGGTGGTGTTTGACCCTAAACTTTTATTTCCCTTCTTTGTAATCACAGCTCATAATGTAAGGTCTGGAAGAGCTGCAGTATGAGATGTCAAGTAAATCACATTTAAACGAGATTAACTGTCTGTATTTAGCTGCTACCTTGACCTAGCAAATGGCTTGATTGCCCTCTGCCGAGCCCTTATTCATGAACAACGTTTTCACTTCTCACAGGTGAATTATATTCGAAATTACTGTTGTGATTGTCGTAATTATGGATGACAATGTGACTGTGAAAAAACAGTGATACGTATCACCAAACAATGAAACAAAATAATTTGAACACTATAATTGCAAACAGCACATAGTATCGCGCGAACAATGACTGTGTACGTACTAGCAACTCTAAATAGAGCAAAGCCAATTCCTTCACTAATTGCAGGCTCTGGTTCAGCAGATTGGTGTTGTCTTGCAATTGGAAATCGTTCTGGAACACAATGGCATGTTCTTTAAAAAAAATTATGGGGCGATTATCAATTTCTACACACAGAAGTGGTGGCTGGCTTCATTATAAGTGAAGACTGTTTACATCTCAAGATAATTATACATGAGACATTTTACATGTAATTTGGTGATCACTTAAAGAGCTACTAGTGGGATGGCAGAACTTTTAGGATGATTCTCGCTCGCAATTGTGTGCTCCAAATTGAGCAAAGCCAACGGCTGGGCATCCTCCATCGTGTAAAGTGATTTCTTGGCACACCTAAACTCTTATCCACCTACAAGGCTTTCTTCCGCAGCATGGTGGAATACTGCTCTCCCCTCTGGGCTGGTGCACCTGCCTTATACCTTGCTGTGTTTGACGCCTTGGAAACCAAGGCCAATAAGATCATTGGAATCTCCCGCGATGAAGCTGAGTCTATGGGTCCATCACTTCACCATCACAGACAGGTTAGTGGTCTCTCTGGGTTCTTCCACCTACTTTCTGGTGTTGTGCCTTCTGCCCTCTCTATGCTTCCCCCATCCCTCACCCCAAGGCTATCTGCATGGTGCACATGGTCCATCAGAAACCCCCTTCTCGTGAATTTCCCAAAATTCAGAATCATTGTTCACCTCCCTGCATTTGTTCCTCATTTTTTTTCCCCACCTGTGGAACCAACATCGACATCCTCTTCAATCTCATTCTTCCTTCCAGGTCTTCAAGACAGCTGTTCACCACCATCTCAGATCATCCCCCATCCAAAACCATGATATTTTCTACACCCATTAAACCACTTCCCCCCCCCACCCCCACAAATTTTGCTTCCGTATCTATCTTATACACCCCTTGCATTCTCCCGACCTCCACACCTCATCGTTACCCACATCCCTTGTTTGTCCATTTACATTTATTTTCTCCCTCGTCCCTGCCATTGGTATTTGCCCCTTCTCTTTCTGCTGTTCCTTTTGTTCTGTTGCATCATGATCCGATTTGTGTTCTAGCTTTCCCATGAGCCTCGACTCTGTATAAAAAAGCCTATTTATTTTCAGCCAAGACGAGCCCTGGTTCAGCAGATTATCATTGAGCCTTGCAATTAGAGAATAAGTTCTGTCACACAATGGACTGTTCTTTTTAAAATGTATGAGAGGTATTTTCTATTTCCACAAACATTATTGACAGCCAGCTTTTGTCATTTCATATGACTCAATAATTTGGGAATACAGAGCCGTCCCGGGAAGCCAATGAAACTGGACCAACTTTGGCTCGAGACATCTGTCCAGCTACATACCCTGCCAAAAACTCGACAAGGTTTCATAAGTCCCATGACATGGTTTTAGCTGCTTATACAAGATTTGTTTATACCATGTATTTATACTGTTTGGGTTTTTTTTTTCAGATCATACAAATAATACATTAAACCAAGATGGCAGACTTCCATTTCAGTGGAAGTGTCGGGTAGCAGTGGTGTGGTACCATGAAAGGAGAAACACAAACAAGACGATGAAATCACATACGGATGCACTTGATGTCTAAGGAGGCATTGCAATTGTTGTATTACTGGAATATTTTACTATTACTCTTGTTATTATAATGTATTACTGTTATTACTGTAATATGTTATCACTCCTGGGGCTCATAGTGACTCACCTTGGTAGAGGGTATAAACAAATCTTGTATAAGCAGCAAAAACCGTGTCCTGGGACTTATGACTCACACTGTAGATGAACACCCTGCCAGCGAGACACGATATCAGAAACTCTGGCAAGACACCCTGGCAACTTGATCCCCTGCCAGAGACTCTGCCTAATCAGTAAGCCAGATTTGGCCTGGCATTATTGGCTACCTATGGTATCAGTTAAATGTTCTACATCCTCTAAATACTATAACATGTCCATTATAAAGCAAATGCAAGGCCAGGCAGACAAAGGAATGACATTTCTGTGATGTGAGATTTGTGGTAGAACCAATACACTAACAACGCATGGCTCTGATTGCAGCAAACACCCTGGAGACCCGTGTGCCAGGCCAGTAAAAATGGCTGAGATTTTCACAAAGAGTACATATAATTTCCAATGCCAGAAGCGTCCATGGTACCCATTTATAACAGCAAACAAGCATTGCAATCTTATACGAGGAACATTACATTTGATGGCAGGGGCCTCATTGCAATCTCTCATATCCCACCTCATTTTCGCAGATGCGTATTCGTATGGCCTGGCAGAATGACCACTTGGAAAGACCACCTTGATGGCCATCAATGTGTTGCAACACTCAGAGCTAAGAGTTCAGACACTTGGTGTACCTTCAGCAGTCATAAGGCGGCTTTGCAAAGGAAACAGTTTCCCATTGGGTCGCAGACCATAGCACAGAGATCACAATTGGGGATAGTATGCGATTAGGAAGCAGAGGGACATACTTAAGAAGACATGAACTTCTTTCATGGAGAAGCAAAACCACAAAATTTGAATAGTTTTACCTTAATATACAGCAACCATAATCGAACGACTCCATTCATCTAATTACAAATTATGCACTTGCAACAGTAGCAACAAAACAAATTGGATGCAAACAGCACCAATAAATACAAAAATAATCCTGACGTGCAGAGATCCCAGCGAAGCATTCATTAGTGTGTGAAACCATTTTGAAAGGGGCACAATTAGCACCAATGGAGCCCTGTGCAGAAAATGTTGATGATGGCTCACCTCATATTCACAGGCTTTAATTATCCGAGCTATATAACCACGACGTATTATATATGCACATAAGCAGCAGGCACGTTTTTGCTTCATGTATGTAAGCCCGGCTATTTTTTTCTTCGGGAGCGATCGAGCAGCGGTCTGGCCAATACAAACCCAGATAAAGGGAGAGCAAGTTGAATGATAAATGAAGGTTTTTTTTTGTACGTAATTAGTCCAAGTTGAAAATACTGACAGTGTGAATGTATCGTTCAGCGCTATTCCTGGTGGTAGTGGCTATTACAAGTCATAATCTATCTATAATTCCAGCAATCTCTGTGTGTGTCTGTGTGTCTGTCTGTGACCGCGGTTTCTCGACAACGCTGGTCCGATCTATTGAAACTTGCCAGGTATATTGCTGGGGACCTGTGGATGTGCCTTTTCAAGGTTTGATATTAATCGGACAAGTAGTTCTCAAGTTATGGCCATTTATTTACCAAACCAATGATAGGACACGGTGCTATGACGTCATATTGACGTCACAATTCTCCTTCTTTTCTTTTCTTTTTTTTATTTATTATTTTTTGCACGTACGGCCACGCACGTACGGGCATGCACTAGCGTAATAAAATAGCGATTCTCTGCATGAAAACCATAGACATTGGAAATTATTATTATCATTTGAGGTGTTCGGTTGTTTTTTTGACTTGTATGAATTATTGGACCACTGAACCGGATTAGCTTAAAACTGCAGCTTATGCTCAGGTGTGAAAAGGTAGTAATAAAAAGGGATATACAGTCAGTGGGAGTAGATGAAGGGATTGAAGGAAGTGAGTGATTGGGTTGAGTGGAAAGATGTGAAGGCGCAAAGAAGGCAGTGGGAAGAAAAGGAGAATAAGTGGGAGTGGGTGAAGGCTTTGAGGAAAATGTGTGAAGGAGTAGAAGGTGTTTCACACGTCTGTTCATGTAGGAATAGTAGGCGACACTTTCGGAGAGCAATCAGTTGTATTCAAATCTCATAGTGCACAAACAATGCAGGCCCAAATCCCATGCCGTAACCAGCATGCATTGCCCGGTCCCACCTTCAAAATGAAAGCCTCGGCTCTGCCTTGTGGTTGCAGAAACACTACATGTAATAGAAGGGAATAGAAGAAGGGGTTTCTGAGTAGATAGATGAGAGGGAGCAGGTTTGTAGGTGCCCAGCTGCAATGGGCCATCTAGCATATACAATATATATATATATATATATATATATATATATATATATATATATATATATATATATATATATATATATATATATATATATATATATCAGACACACCCACCACCTGGCTGTTACAGTGAGCATCGCCACGGATTATGTCTCACATGGTAAAACCGCATAATCCGCAAAGAACAACCGTTCGTCTGCCACCCAGATGATTGTTCCCCCTAATGCAAGCTATTCAACCAGAAGGCACGTGATGTGATCGGCAGGTGAAATGAAACATGTGGAGTGTGAAGAGCACTCCCCCGGTCTCCATTTATATATATATATATATATATATATACACACACATATATATCTTATATATAAAGCAGAGTTCATGTCTGTGGGTCATAAGTACCGCCCATTAGCCAGGCCATGCTTTTCCATTCCTTCTGAGTGTATGTACATTTTAAAAACGAAAACACATGCATATAAACCTGCACAACGTACATTTTCATGATAACAAAAATAGTCATGATCAATATTTGAAGTCTTTAATTTAAAAAGCTGCCCTTTTTTGGCGTTTTGTCCATACTGTATGCTGCCGAGATGCCCATGGGTGTGTTCAGTTATCAAGCATCTAGTTGCTAAGCTAGTCTAGTTAGTTTAGTTAGTTCAGCTAGTCGCTTCCCCCATTGTCTCGGGTCACTCATCTGCAGTTTTTTATTTATTTATTTGTATTTTAATTTACGGACACTTTCCGATGGTTCTGTGGTTCTTGACGATGCACGCAAAATTTCAGCTTTCTACGTCACCCGGAAGGTATCGAACATTTATATCAGTCAGTCAGTGAGTCAGCAAGTGGTGAGATTAATGTTTACATCTTAGATATGCCTCACAGAGTGGGTATGAATTTGGTGGCATGTTATGTTAGTGTGCACTGTGTGTTCACGTAGGTTAGAACATTTTTTTTATGCCTAGCTTGTGTGGAGGTGTGATGGATATGGGGGTTTGTGTGGTGCAGGCATAATGGGCTGAATGGCATGATGGGCCATGGCATGATGAGCCATGATGGGCCTCCTGCACCAAAGTTCCCTGTGTGTATCATTGTGTGCAACCAGGTACCATTTAGAGTAAAATTGTCCTGTTTTTATGTGTGCCATGAGGGGCAGTGTAGTTCACATTGGTGTTAGATAGGAAAGAGCAATTTGTACGAGTCCTCTGCAAAATTAGACAAAGCACTCAGGCAATGTAAGGAGAGGGCTACATCATGGATGAGTCTTGGTTCGTGTTTGGGCTGATGAACCCCCCTTGCAGTCCACATTCTGAGTACATGGTGTCCGGCATGGCGCCAGCCATCAAAAGGAACCCCGGAGGGTGCATGCTGCCATTGGCGCACTGCAAGGTGTTGCTTCATTGTTTTGGGTGGCGCTGGTGGCAACACCCCATCGCCATGATTATAATGATATTATTTAATTGTTTTTGTCACTAAGATCTAATCTAAGATTCATGGAGGTGCTTGTACATACAGTATAATCACATTCAACACAAAGATATTAGTGGACATCAGCGACTTCTCTGTGAATTGGGACACGTCAACAAAACAAAAACATCTGGGACATGAGATTTGAAGTTGTGTTTCCTACATCAAGAACCAGTGGTTCAACTGAGAGAGGCGACTCAAATATTTGAGTTTTCTTTTTACTCATTTACATTTATCGAGATTATAGAACAGAAAGTTGAGGTTATAAACCTTGAACTGTGGATGTCATTGGTATTAGTGGCCATGGTGTTTGTGGTATTGCAGGCAAACTCACGTGTGCAGGCCATTGTTGCGGGTTCAGAATAAGCTCGGAAATGTCCCTCCATGCAGGGACAGACTGGAGCCCCAGGTCGGTGGGTGAGGCTATGCGGTGGGCAGTGGATGCAAGGTTGGGATCCAGTTCCATCTTTATAGTACCCCTCACTGCAGGCTGTAACACAAGCATATACTTCACAATGCAAGCCAAATTTACTGCAATAGGAAAGCCAACGTACACTGTCAACACTCCAGAAGTCCAACCACAGTACCACAGACATTCCATTTTGAATGAAGAAAAAAAGAAAAAAAGCAGAACATGAATGAATAGTTCAACATGTGAGAAAAGAACAAAATATTTTTGAATGAAAGGATTCATATGAAACGATAATACAAACAAAATTACAATTACCTTTGAATTCACCACCGATATAACACCACCGCCACCACCCCCTTCCATGCCTGGTTGATATCATTGTATTTATTGGCAAATAAAATGAAAATCTCACGAACTGGAACAAGTATGCGTGTCTGTATGATTGTGGCATTGTTATTATGATCGTATGTATGGGCAATATTGTCTGCATTATAGATGAAATAATGTTCATATTTAGAATTGATACTCAAACAATGCAAAGAAAACAACTGAGCACATAAGGTGGCTATTTGTTCCAATTCTCGAGTGCCGTAACCACACTCAAGCACTCATACCGACTGCAGTGGAATTATTTACATAGTTAACCTCAAGCAAAAATTGGCCACAGTGCAGGCAAACAATGCTCAGGATTTCTGAGATACTGGTGATATTTATCATCCACAACACACACATGTGTGTGTTTTATATATATATATATATGGATACAAACAAACACGACATAATAGTGACCGAAGTTTTCGTGCTGCACTCTTCAGGGTAAAAATCGCAGCAAGTGAAGGAGGAAGTGAAGGCGCGTGCTTTATACGCAGGTCTCAATAAGTAGACACTGATTGGTTCAACCGTAATGACGTCACGGTTAATCCGAACGCCATTGGTCGGCTCATCAACTTCACCTCGAGCTCCCATTGGCTGGAGCAGAGTTTGTTTAATGATTGACGTTTGCAACCACATCCTGGAGAGAGGGGGGTGGTTTCCCCAAAGGTCCATTCACCATTTGTTGCCGTACTTCCCTTGATCTTTCCATGCTGAAAGAGACACAGAGATCGTACAAATTCCTTTTGACGACATAGTATTGGATCGGTGGTAAGGATGAAGGTTGCTTCAAACATACGTAAATGAAACGAGCTCCGACCTCGGCTCAATATCCTGAACATATCTGCATTGTACTGGTCTGCACAGATAGGTTGGCAACCAGGTGCTGTACAATGGCAGATGAAGCAGACACAGTGGCCGTGGTTGCTGGATATTTATCCATGCTCGCACTGGTTGTGTTCTAACTCTCACAATCTTTCTTCAAATTGCCAAAGGGATGTGCTGTTTGATCCGATCAGCCAATTTTAGTGTTGTGCAGCCCACGTACCGAGCTTCACATCGGAACTTACTCATAAATAACATTGCTGGTTTGTGAGGTGCGTAGCACATCCTTGTTGACTGACGTCAGCAAACGGCGAGAGGTAAAGATTACTCGGGGTTGCACAGCCAGAAACGTGTTGGATACAATATATTTGATTTGTACTTCAAACCTTCGTGACGATTGCCCTTTCCAGGGCATCCTGATATCGACTGGACGTTTGTCCGGACCAATCTTCCAATCTCTTGTCGTGTTTAGAAACTTGTGTATGTATCCCTTAACTATATCCTCAGGATAACCATTCTCACCGAGTATGTTCATGATTTTGTCAATTTCAGCAGGAAGATTCCAAGGTGAACAAATCCTCTCTGCTCTTTTAACCAGGATATTGATCAAGGCAATTTTGTACCTCGTGGAGCTGTAGGAGTCCCAGTGAGTATACTGCCCTGTGAAAGTCGGCTTCTGGTAGACAGATGTTGTGAATCAAAGGTTAGATCTATCAACCAACACGTCCAAAAACGGTAACGTGTTTGACGATTCCAGCTCCGTGGTAAACTTCAGCGCTGGATGGAGAGTGTTGAGCCATGCCTCGAAATTGTAACATGCCGTCCGAGACTCAAACAAAGCAAAAATGTCATCAACATACCGATAGTATACGATGGGGGAATCGACCCCTTGCCGACCAGTCAGTTTCTGCATTTCATGATAGCCTACAATTTAATGATTTCTGGCTAACCCTAACAACCTTCATCCTACCACCGATCCAATACTATGTCATCAAAAGGAATTTGTATGATCTCTGTGTCTCTTTCAGCATGGAAGATCAAGGGAAGTAGGTAACAATGGGTGAATGGACCTAAGGGAAACCCATCCCCCTCTCTCAAGGATGTGGTTGCAAACGTCAATCATCGACGAACCCTGTTGCAGGCAAATGGGAGCTCGAGGTGAAGATGATGAGCCAACCAATGGGCGTTCGGATTAACCGTGACGTCATTACGGTTGAACCAATCAGCGTCGACCTTATTGAGACCGCGTATAAAGCACCGCCTTCACTTCCTTCTTCACTTGCTGCGATTTTACCCTGAAGAGTGCAGCACGAAAAGCTTCGGTCACTATTATGTCGTGTTTGTTTGTATCCACATTAAAGTTCTGTAGTACCAAACATCTGTTTATATATATATATATGGAATGTATATACATATATATATATATATATATATATATATGAATGTATGAATGTATGTATGTATGTATATATATATATATATATATATATATATATGTATATGAATGTATGTATATATATATATATATATATATATATATATATATATATATATGTATATGAATGATGTATATTGTATATATCTATATACATATACATATATCATACTTATACATATATACATATATACATATTTATACTTATACATATACATATACATATATATACATATACATATATATATATATTTATACTTATACATATACATATACATATATATACATATACATATATACATATTTATACTTATACATATATACATTTACATATTATAGACATATACATATATATATATATATGTATATATGTAGGTGCCTGGTGTTGGCTTAATGGTTAGGGTGGTGGGCTTGGGAGCCTCGGGTCCTGAGTTCAAATCCCCCTCAGCTGTTGAATTAATACCAGGTGGGGTTAACTCGGCCTGTCATCTTTCCGAGGTCGGCAAAATGAGTGCCAGCATGCTGGTATCTTGTGTCGGAGTGGCGACCCGTCCAGGATCGTGTCCAATAGCCAAGGAGATTGCTGAGGCAGCACCAACACTCTGCCCAGAGTACGGTCCCAATGGATGGA
>CM068955.1:139858095-139868152 GCA_035128595.1 Eptatretus atami | reverse complement strand
TATATACATATATACATACACACACACACATATATATATATACATATATCGGGTGGACCGAACTGGCTTTTACTCCCTTGGACATGTCAATTAAAGGCTGCCTTTCACACGTGGGAATCACCAGAAGCACACGAGGCTCTTAACTCTTTTGAAACCAATGGTTTATTTCCTGAACAAATAACAGAGGGTCGTGATTGTGATGGTGGAGACGAGGGCAAGTTGAGGTGGGGAAGAAAGGGGGAAACATGGAATTGATAAATAATTATATATTATGACAATAAAACCTATGGCACCACACAAGGTCAACACTGCTGCCAAGGTCAATTCTGCAGTTAAAATTTCGAAATTTGGCTCAGGTTAAGAGATTCTAGAGCTCATCACATTTGGAAAAATGAAACAAAGCCGTAAAGAATGGCATTTCCAGGCGTTTATAAGCATTGCGTGTGATGTAACCAAGTTTGAATGTAAAATGTATATTTATGCTCCACCCATGTGTTGCGCCATGTCTGCTGGGAGTGGGCAGAGTTGTGGCTCTTCCCTGTCTGGCAGAACGCTGGTCATGTGTGGAGGAAGCACGGTTTTTACAGTCACACTTGGAGTGTTTTAAAATCAAGCAAATGTGATTTAAACCTCTTGGTGTTGGTAAGCTGCCTGGAGTATTCTTTCTTCAAAGAATCGGGACACATAGGTCGTTTAAGGATATTGCGATGTATCCAGCAATTCGTAGGAATGAAAATGAGGCATTCACTGATATGAGTGAGGAAAGTGAAAAAAAAAAAATGAGTGCTTTATTGTTAATAAACCATTGTGGCCTGTTCCAAATCAAGGGATTTTAGAGCAGGCCAAATAAAATGACAAATTAAGACCCCAGCAAACTGACAGAGGGCTGATTCAGGGACTGACAAGGATGACGCCTTGATAAAGGATAATTAAATAAGGTCATTAATTATATTCAAAAGGTGTGTTTAAATTAACCCAAACACTCAATTTTTACCTCCTCCAACGAAGGTAAGGAGGTTATGTTATGTTTTCACCCCTTTCTGTCCGTTTGTTTGTCACTTGCAAAATCGAAGTTTTTCCGGTATATTGGGTCAGTCGATTTTGTTATTCTATCTGTCTGTCTGTCTGTTTGTCCGTTAGATTTTGGTGAAGATCCGGGTCTGGATCTGATAATCTTTGAAGTGATTCTTCACCATCAAGAGATAGGGCTATACATAACATGATATCTCAAAAAGTTGTGGACGGATTGGGACGAAACTTGGTTGGATAGGTTGGGTGGGTGGCAATGACGAATTGATTCGATTTTGGTGAAGATCCGAATGCAATCTGGATATGAGAATTATTTAATTTTAAAGTGATTCTTCACCATTGAGAGATATAAAAAAAGAAGACAGTGATTCTTCACCACCAAAAACGACGTCGTACTGTTTTGCATGATATTTCAAAAATGTAATGGGCCTGATATGTTCTCGTGGATCAGGCATTTTGTGGCGGAGGTACGCGCTCCACCGAGTGCCCTTCTAGTATAATGTAGATTTTTACGTATGCACGTAAGAGGAATTTTTGAGGTCACGTGGCCTCCTCCCCTCCGTGAAGAATCATGTCACATCAGTCTGCCACCCCTCACTTATGGAGAATACTGTGCAGTGGGGAAGAGGCAAATTATGCCATCTTTGCTTCCGTAATAAATAGATGGTCGAGTGTGTTGACCGACTGGTTTTCAGAGAAAATAAATAAAAATTAACTTTCACCCTTTAAAAAAGGTGTGAATTAATTAATTATTGAATATCTCCTCTTTTTTTTGTTTGTATCATTTTCTCACATGTGTTGCAAGTTGAGCGCCCTGATTTGTGATGCTTTGAAAGGCAGTGTCTAATCAGAAATGCTGTTTGATAGGGCGATATATTACTGTTATATGAATAAAATGGAAATGTTGGAAAAAAAAAAACCAAAAAGTATTGAATATAGCAAGCGTTTTCTGAATGTAATCGACATGAGAAACGGGATTGAATGAGACTCACAATTATTGTAAGTGAATAAGAAGATGAAGGAGGAAGAGTTTTTGTTTTGAAAGTAAATTTAAACTGGCCCATTTATATCCTCACCTTAGTTTGAAACCGGCCCATCTATCCTCACCTTACTCAACTATATCATACTGTTTGCAGATTGTGGGTACCGTTTATTGCTCGATTTGTGGTATCCACGATTGGACAATTGTTGACAGACGGACGCACGCACGCAGTTATGCATACAGGCAGGCACATCGAGACCGAGCTCCTTTTATGTTATCGATAGATATATGTATGTACATGTATGTATACCATGCGGATCACAGCCAGGTTCACATGTTTCTCTTTCTTTTCACCCTCTTCCCCTTAATCCCATTAGCTGTCACTGCTTTAGTGTCTGTCCACACTGAGGATTTGACCCAGAATAAACCACTCAAAGGCAAGATTGCTACCAATTGGGCATTAACATATACAGTACATATAAATGGAGGCATACAAATAAAATAACTCCATGGGCTCACAAGAGGGATCATAAATACACAAACATCCAAAGGAAGTATGGTTGGTAGAGGCTCCAAGGCCTGTTTGTGTGAATGGTATTATAGGATCTTAAAAGTCAATAAGCATGTGGGAAAGATGTTATATGGGGAGAGGGGGTAAGGGGAGGGGTTAAGGTTAATGTGGACTGTAAACATATATAAATAGTAATTAAACTCTGAAATTTTGTGCAACTATATTGCGTCTCCTGAATAAGCTTTACAACAAGTGATAATATCGTTCAAGTCTTCTCTCAAGTGCGGCCTTATGGCTGCTGGTTGCATCATTGGTTAGGGGCATGGCTATGCCGCTGATGCAATGCCCCTCGTACCAGTACACTGGTACTCATTTTGCCGACCTCGGAAGGATGACAGGCTGTCAACCCCACCTGGTATTAATTCATTGGCAAACGGGGCTCAAACTCAGGACCCTAGGATCTCAAGTCAGCCACCCTCACCACAAAGCCAACACCAGGCTGTATCGTTGAATTAAAAGTGTTTTGAGCAAAACCAAGAAAGTCGCCAACATAGTCACATGTGCTGCAGAGCAGAGGTGTAAAATGATGGACCTTGTGAAGGAGAACAACAAAGCAGATTATATTCACAGGAGACCGTCTCCACGGTGTTTGGTCATGCATGTCTTTCACAAAGTTATGTTTAAATGGTTCAATGCAGATGAAAATGGCCAGGAATTGGTGAATGATCTTGATAATTCTCACCTGTACACAGATGGTGCAAATATTGAACGTGTCGAGCAGATAATTTTGGAAAAATCACAAGATCGTTTTGCATGAAATTTGGAGAATTGTACGTGTGGAAGTGCCCGTTAATTCTGAGATGAATTTCAATCGGTAGTATAAGTTGGAGATCGAAGAACCTCAGGTTTGATTCAAAGGAAACACGAGTGGCCATTTCAACAGAGCCCCTGAAACACTTGCACAGGGAGGGATATGACTTCTTGAAGAAGAATGTGGCATGTGATGGGGCTTGGGTCCATCATTTCACGCCGGGGTAAATCGAAATTTACCTCACTCGGAGAGACAACCGCTACTGTCACAACACTCTGGAAGTCTAATCACGGTGTCCGACATTACTGGATAGTGAAGACAGAAAAGCAGAAAAGCAGAAAATAAGTTTATAATTAAATGCCAGAGGTATTCGTGGTCCCCCACCATCAAAAATTAAAGGTTCAAACATAAACTGGAAAACTGATGGCAAAGTGTTTTTGGGAACTTTATGGTTTAATTCATGTGGAACTTCTTGAACATGGGACAACCATTACTCCACAGTACTACAACAACTCGTCATACAATAAAGTGAGACAAGCACTATGTTGTTGACAGGTATCCTGTCTCGGGGAATGATTTACTGAATGACCCTCACATAGTAAATGTCACCAATACCACTCCAGCGGAGATAGGATGGTAATTTCCAAGCTGTCCCTCATGAAGTGCACACCTGTCACCTGGTGATTTCAACCTCTTTGGACCAATCAAAGAACAACTGGGTCGCATTTAGTTTGCAAATGATGAAGACATCGATGCGATAATCCTGAAATGGCTGTGTCCCAGTTCAAAAGATTCCTCTGCAGATCGCATCAAGGCATTATCACATAGATGAGACAAGCATGTCCAGGTAGCAGGCAGGGGAATACCTTGAAAAACAGATGAAGATTCATCACCTTCACAAAACTTTTTCACTTTTAAGGATAAAAAGTCCACATACACCTTTAACCATCCTCTGTTTATATTTTATTGTGTTATATTTATATTACCTTGTATTGTATTGCATTATATTATATTGTATTATATTGCCTCGTGCATTTTAATATCAGGCATGAGGTGTGATGATGAATTCACTTGATATTCACGAGACTGTCTCCTAATGCGTGGCCATCACGATAGTGAGCCAAAGTCATCAAAATGTAAAAGCAATAAGTGAAAAAAGAAGGTTATACCTCTGCTGTGAATTTTAAAGTTTGCTCAATAAGAAATTAAACAGTGAGTATTGCAGATAGCACAGATACTAAATGATTACATTTGCAGAACAAAATTCATACAAATTTAAATATCATCACATTACTCACACCTCTTTACTTAATCCTGAAGTTCAGTCAATATGGAGTCCAGCATTCAGCTCCCTTTGTTTAAATCTCAGTGAGCGAGTGCTCTTGGGCACATAATTCCACTGCCAGCTGTTCAGGGTTAGCAAGCTTGACAAATGGCTTTGAGATACGACGAGACATTGGCACATTGCGGTGACTTGTTGCTTGTACACTTGAAGCAACAACACTGACCAAATAATCATCCTTGGGGACGCAGAGACGGATATGCACATGGAATAATCTCGGGAATCCTGGATAGCTGAGAATCTCAGGGCAATTAGCTCCCCACACCCTTCACGATCGTTCCATTCCCAAGCAATGGTGTCAGCTCAATGGTATCCTTAAAAGAAAGAGGTGTCATCCTAAAAAATATTCAAACACACATTCGTATAGTATTTAAGGATTATTTTGAGGATTTTTTTTTTCCACTTATTCTGGGGGTGTGTGTTGAAACACCTCATTGTATGGTCATAACCACTTCGCTAATAAGGCACAAAATGATTTTACAGAGTCGGTCGCAGATTGATCCTCATACACAGGCACACCTATGAGTACTTCAAAAAACAGAATTATAAAAAATTAATCTTTAAGGTACGATAAGTAGTTACGTTCATGTGAAGAGAGAAAATAAAATGAATGGGATAAAGACAATAAAATTATTGCAACAACTGATGTTGATAAAAGAGGGAAAGGTCAACATACGATTCGTCAACACAACTGCAATAATCGTTGATTGTGGGATTTCAACAGGCTAAAAATAAGTTCCTATGGCATACTTTGTGCCGACAAGACCTGCTTTTTATGCCCGATGAGAAGGGAATGAAAAATAACCCAGAAATGAAATTTTATATATAATTTGAACCAGAAAACAAATTATGGAGTATTCTGCAAAATATGCAAACAATGAGAGCACCTGCACATGCAGCGGGTACAACAGAGTAAGACAAAAGTGGCTCAGTCTCTGTTCGTTTCACCGACCATATCTATCTCCCTCAGTTCGTTGTGCTGTTTGGCCACAATGAAAGAATAATTTCAGCACAAATTGCCCATTGCCTCAAACAGTTACATTACCAATCCCCCCCCCTCCCCCCGTTAGATTTACAAGCAATTCCTAAGCTGGTCTCCATGTGAAGCAATAATAAGGTATTCTTTACATAAATGAAATCTTCGATTCACTTTCGGACACTCATGTGTGGGTAGAAAATTACAGGATGGAAAGGAGACTTACACAAAATCAGTGGTGGGATTGTGCTAAAATCACAAAAGGATGAAAAAGAGCTTTAACTCTGTGGCATTTATCCCTGACTGCAGCGCAGCCATGCACAGTATGCATTGGGAATACTGATGGAGCGAGCTATTGCGGATGTGGAACCTCGACACGTAGCTCCATAAAATTCTCTCCCACCTTGTGCTCAGCTTGACAATTGCCAAATTAGCACCAAAATCACACATGCCTCCTACTCTTAAAAGAAAAAAAATGAAGAAAGATGAAATCACGTTTTAAACAGGAAAGATCAGCAACTGTGGCATGAAAAAGTAATAAATTATCAAGAAATTATCTGAGTGTACCTTGAATGTTTCACCAGATCTTTTTTTTTTTTTTTTAATGAGAAACCGACAAGTCTGAACTCAAAAGAAAAGTTCTTTTACAATGCATTTTTATTATAAATTCCTTATAAGGATAAATTCAGCATAAGGAACGAACATTATAAAAACGGCATTGCACAAATCCTTATGTAAGATTAGAGCTCCAAGGTGCCGGGAGGCTTTACTCCTACGACAAATTTTTTTTTCCGAGAGAGCGCATGCGATTGCAGTAACGTTAGATATGTCTTCACAGGAACATCTGCTGGTCAGAAACATCTGTTGAACATCCACGAGAACCAAAGGAAGGAGGAGAAAGCAGTCTCATTCCTGCATTTTCTGGTGCAGAGAGAACACGCAGGCCGGCACTCTTTATCAGGAAGGGGGTGACGAAGATGGACGGCTATTTGCACAGTCCACAGCTAACATGGTCAGTCTGTGTGATAAGGTCGTTGACTTTACTTGCCTTGAACAGAGGAATTTCACCATGCTGTCACCTGTCTCCAACAGCCGACATATCTCGGCCTGTGATATACCATAAACAACTGTCGTCCACTTTTGCTGGCTCGAGCTAAGAAATATGAGGACATGCTTTGGCTACATATATATATATATATATATACTGTATATATGTTTATATATATATATATACATACATACATATAAATACAGTGCCTACTATAGAAAGTCCACACCCTCTCAAAATTTTCACCTTTTGTTGCCTTATAGTCTGGATTTAAATTGCATTAAAGTTTTGACTTTTTCCACCTTTATTTACACATCGTAACTCACAACTTCGAAGTGAAAAACAAATTCCACAAATTTCAGAAAATTAATTGAAAATACAAAACAAGAATATCTTGGTTGGATAAGTGTCCACCCCCCTTATAAGAACAATTGTAAATTAGCTCAGGTGTAACAAATCACCTTCAAAATCACACACCAAGTTAATTGGCCTCCACCTGTGTGAAATTGTAGCGATTCTGATTATTTCAGAATAAAATCAGCTCTTCCTGTAGCTTTCCACTGCTGGGTAGTGCATTTCACAGCAAAGACTCAACCATGAGCACCAAGGAGGTTTCAAAAGATCTCTGGGATAAAGTTGTGGAAAGGCATAAAAATATTTCAAAGGCCTTGAATATCTACAGGCCTTTATAGCAAAGACTGGTCACTGTGTGCATGTGACAACAATATTCCAGGCACTCCACAAGTCTGGCCTGTACGGTAGGGTTGCAAGAAGGAAGCCATTATGCAAAAACGCCAACCTTGAATCCTGTTTGAGGTATGTAAAATAAACACTCTGGAGATTCTGAAGCCATGTGGCAAAAAGTTTTGTGATCTGATGAAACCAAGATTGAACTTTTTGGCCTAAATGCAAAATGTTATGTTTGACGCAAACCCAACACACACGTCACCCAAAGAACACCATCTCTACTGTGAAGCATGATGGTGGCAGCATCATGTTATGGGGATGTTTCTCATCAGCAGGGACTGGGGTACTTGTTGGGATAGAAGGGAAAATGTATGGAGCAAAATACAGAAAAATCCAAGAAAACCTGCGGCCCTCTGCAAGAAAGCTGAAATTTGAATAGAAGTTCACCTTTCAGGATGACAACGACCCAAAGCACACAGCCAAAGCTTCACTGCAGTGGCTCAGGAACAAAAAGATAAATGTCCTTGAGTGGCCCAGTCAGAGCTTCGAGATAAATCCAATCAAAAATTTGTGGCATGACTTGAAGATTGCTGTCCATCAACACTCCACGTGCACCTTGACTGAGCTTGAACAGCATTTTTCTTTTCTTTTTTACAGAAGAATGGGCGAATATTGCCCAATCAATGTGTGCAAAGGTGGTATAGACCGATGCAAACAGACTCTCAGGTGTATCAAAGGTGCTTCCACCAAGTATTAACTCAGGGGGGTGGACACTTATCCAACGAAGATATTCTAGTTTTGTATTTGTAATTAATCTTCTGAATTTTGTGGGTTACGATGTGCAAATAGAGGTGGAAAAAGTCTGATTTATTGCAATTTAATTCCAGGGTATGAGGCAACAAAATTGAAAATTTTGAAAGGGGGTTTAGACTTTCTATAAGAATTGTGTGTGTATATCTATATGTATGTATATATATATATATATATATTATCTATATATTATATATATATATATAATATATATATATATATTATATATATATATATATATTATATATATATATATAAAGGGTGTCCAAAAACAGCAAAAAAATATAAAAATTCAGATGTTGTCTCCACAAGCCTTAAATTATTCCATTATGATTCAATAACGTATAAAAAAATTTAAGTTGATCGGAGGTGATTTAAGGTCGCCCCATATGAGGACTTTTAGTTTCATGAGTTGGTTAAATTAGGGTATGGTCAGGTACGATTACGGGTACTTCTGGATGTCCGAGGTGGAAATGGAGTGCATTTTCGAACTCTATGGGGTCGATTTACTCTAAGAAATGACTGCACCGACATTGAATTCACTACCATTTCGAAAATATGACCTAAAACAAGATTTATCATTACTGGAGTTGAGTAACTAATCCTACTCATTTCGATATTTTCTAATCTATAATTAATTTGTTGTCCGTCTAAACATTTCTTAGAGTAAATCGACCCCATAGAGTTCGAAAATGCACTCCATTTCCACCTCGGACATCCAGAAGTACCCGTAATCGTACCTGACCATACCTCATTTATTCAAGTCATGAGACTAAAAGTCGTCATATGGAGCGACCTCTAAATCACCTCCGATCAAGCTAAAAAAATTATGCGCATTATTGGATCATATTAGAATAATTTTAAGCTTGTGGAGCAACATTCTATTTTTTTTCGACTTTTTTGGACCACCCTAATAAATATATATACATATATATGTATACAGCACTCGCTGCCAACCATCGGAGCAGATATGGCCTTCTCTCGAGAGGGTCTTCATAGATACATCCAACAAATGACAGATTGATACTGGAGGCATGGCATGTCAAGAGCCAAGAGGGCAGTCTAATTGGGGAGACTGTGGAAATACCGACACAATACACACCTCTGATACAAATGGTAAAAACTGGATTGTGCAAGCAACTGGATAAGGTGAGCAAAAAACAATTCTCAGGCCACAACACCACACCCACACATGCAGAACACCTAATGGAAACTCCACCAATCACGCATCCCACATGTCACCACATCCAACCCAGACACGAACCCAACCATGTTCGTGACCTGGAAACACGAATAATAAAAAGAGCAGAGCAGACCATAAATTATGCGATTTGACATTTGTTGCTTAAGTTTTTTTGCAAAATAAAAACTCAATTGACCTCACGCACAGGCACATGACTGGAATTAAATTGTTGCCCCAGGAGTAAAAGCAGACACATGCTGAGATATGGGTGGGTCCATTGCCCTGAGGAATCTCACCAGGAAGCTGGTGAAACATCGCCTGAGACTGGGTCTGCTCTAACTTATCTATCTATAATTCCAGCAATGTGTGTGTGTGTGTGTGTGTGTGTGTGTGTGTGTGTGTGTGACCGCTGTTTCTCGACAACCACTGGTCCGATCTAATTGAAACTTCCAGGTATATTTCTGGGACCGAGTATGTGCCTTTTCAGGTTGATATTAATCGGACAAGTCTTCCCAAGTTATGGCCATTTATTTACCAACCAATGAAAGGACACATTGCTGCGTAGGCCAGTGCACGGCCGGCTGACGATGACGTCACATGCCGGTTAAGATGGGGATCGGTGCCTTAGTTACCGTGGCGTAGGAGTAGCAATGGTCAATGGCAGCGAATGTCATGGCA
>CM068955.1:139819406-139837885 GCA_035128595.1 Eptatretus atami | reverse complement strand
AGAGAGATCTGTTGTGTTCTAACTCTCACAATCTTTTCTTCAAATTGCAAAGGGATGTCTGTTTTGTCCGATCAGCCATTTTAGTGTTGTGCAGTCCCCGTCCCGAGCTTCACATCGGAATTACTCATAAATAAATTGCTGGTTTGTGGGTGGGTAGCAATCCTGTTGACTGACGTCAGCAAACGGCGAGAGGTAAGATTACTACTTCGGGGTTGCACAGCCAGAAACGTGTTGATACAAATATTTGATTGTATTAAACTTCGGACGATTGGCCCTTCCAGGGCATCCTGAATCGACTGGACCGTTTGTCCGGACCAATCTTCCAATCTCTTGTCGGTGTTTAGACTTGGTGTATGTATCCTTAATATATTCAGGATAACCTTCTCACCGAGTATGTTCATGATTTTTGTCAATTTCAGCAGGAAGATTCCAAGGTGAACAAATCCTCTCTGCTCTTTTAACCCAGGATATTGATAAAGGCAATTTTGTACCTCGTGGAGGCTGTAAGGGTCCAGTGAGTATACTGCCCTGTGAAAGTCGGCTTCTGGTAGACAGATGTTGTAATAAAGGTTGATGTATCAACCAACAGTCCAAAAACGGTAACGTGTTTGACGATTCCAGTCGTGTAAACTTGCAGCGCTGGATGGAGGTGTTTGAGCATGCTCGAAATTGGTAACATGCCGTCCAGACTCAAACAAACAAAATGTATACACATACCGTAGTAATACGATGGGGGAATCGACCCCTTGCGACAGTCAGTTCTGCATTTCATGAATAGCCTACAATTTAATGATTTCTTGGCTAACCCAACAACCTTCACTCCTACCACGATCCAATACTCATGTATCAAAAGGAATTTGTATGCTCCCTGTGTTTTCAGCCATGGAAGATCAAGGGAAGTAGGGTAAAATGGGTGAATGGACCTAAGGGAAACCCATACCCCCTCTCTCAAGGATGTTGGTTCAAACGTCAATCATCGACGAACCCTGTTGCGGCAAATGGGAGCTTCGAGGTGAATGATCGATGGCCAACCAATGGCGTTCGGATAACGTGACGTCATCGGTTGAACAATCAGCGTCGACCTTATTGAGACCGGGCGTATAAACACACGCTTCACTTTCCTTCTTCACTTGCTGCGATTTAACCCTGAAGAGTGCAGCACGAAAGCTTCGGTCACTATAGTGTGTTGTTTGTATCCACATTAAAGTTCTGTAGTACCAAACATCTGTTTAAATATATATATGGAATGTATATACATATATATATATATATATATATATTATGAATGTATGAATGTTTATGTATGTATATATATATATATATATAATATTATAGTATATGAATGTATGTATATATATATATATATATATATATATATATATATATATATATGTATACTGAATGATGTATATTGGTATATATCTATATACATATACATATATCATACTTATACATATATACATATATTACATTTTATACTTATACATATACATATACATATATACATATACATATATTATATATTTATACTTAATACATTAATACATATGCATATTTATATACATATATAATATTTATACTTATACATAATACATTACATATTATAGACATATACATATATATATATATATGTATATATGTAGGTGCACTGGTGTTGGTTATGGTTAGGGTGGGGGCTTTGGGAGCCTCGGGTCTGAGTTCAAATCCCCTCAGTCTGTGAATAATCAGGTGGGGTTAACTTCGGCCTGTCATTTTCCTAGGTCGGCAAAATGAAGTGCCAGCATGCTGGTATCTTGTGTCGAGTGGGACCGTCAGGATCGTGTCACTAGCCAAGGAGATTGCTGACGCAGCACCAACACTTCTGCCCAGAGTACGGTCCCATGGATGGAAACATATATATTATAATACAATATATACATACACACCACACATATATATATATACATATATCGGGTGAACGAACTTGCTTTACTCTTGGACATGCAATTAAAGGTGCTTTCACACGTGGGCAATCACCAGAAAGCACACGAGGCTCTTAACTCTTTTGAAACGCATGGTTTAAATTTCCTGAACAAATAAAGAGGGTCGTGATGTGATGGTGGAGACGATGGCAAAGTTGAGGTGGGGAAGAAAGGGGGTAAACATGGAATTGATAAATAATTATATATTATGAACAATAAACCTATGGCACACACAAGGTAAACACTGTGCTGCCAAGGTCAATTCTCTGGCAGTTAAAATTTCGAAATTGGCTCAGCGTTAAGAGATTCTGAGCTCATCACATTTGGAAAATGAACAAAGCCATAAAGAATGGCATCTTCCAGGCGTTTATAAGCATGTGGGTGTGATGTAACCAAGTTTGAATGTAAAATGTATATTTATGCTGCCACCATGTGTTTTGCGCCTGCCTGCTGGGAGTGGGGCAGGTTGTGGCTCTCCCTGTTGGATGAACGCTGTCATGTGTGGAGGAGCACGGTTTTTCAGTCACACTTTGAAGTGTATTTAAAATCAAGCAAATGTGATTTAAGAAACCTCTTGCGTTGTAGCTGCCTGGAGTATTCTTTTCAAAGAATCGGGACCCATTAGGTCGTTTAAGGATATTGCGATGTATCGCAAATTCGTAGGAATGAAATGAGGCAATTCACTGATATGAGTGAGGAAAGTGAAAAAAAAAAATGAGTGCTCTTTGTGAATAAACCATGTGCCTGTTCAATCAGGGATTTTAGGGCAGGCCAAATAAAAGTGACAATTAAGACCCCAGCAAGCTGCAGAGGCTGATTCAGGAACTGGACAAGGATGACGCCTTGATAAAGGATAATTAAATAAGGTCATTAATTATTCAAAGGTGTGTTTAAATTAACCCAACACACTCAATTTTTACCTCTGCCAACGAAGGTAAGGAGGTTATGGTTATGTTTTCAACCTTTCTGTCCGTTTGTTTGTCACTTGCAAAATCGAAGTTTTTCCGGTATATTGGTCAGTCGATTTTGTTATTCTATTGTCTGTCAGGGGGGGGGGGGGTGTTCTGTTTGTCCGTTAGATTTTGTGAAGATCCGGGTCTGGATCTGATAATCTTTGAAGTGAATCTCTTCACCTCAAGCAGAAGGGCTATACATAAATGATATCTCAAAGTTGTGGACGGGATTGGGACGAAACTTTGGTTGATAGGTTGGCTGGGTGGAATGAACGAATTGATTCGATTTTGGTGAAGATCCGAATGCAATCGTTATATGAGAATTATTTTAATTTTAAAGTGATTCTTCACCATTGAAGATTAAAAAAGAGACCAGTGATTCTTCCGGCCAAAACGACGTCGTAACTGTTTTTGCATATTTCAAAATGTAATGCTGATCTGTTCTCGTGGATAGGCATTATGGGTGGCGAGGTACGCGCTCCACCGAGTGCCCTTCTAGATATAATGTAGATTTTTTACGTATGCACGTAAGGGAAATTTTTTGAGGTCACGTGGCTCCTCCTTCCGTCGAAGAATCATGTCACATAGTCTGCCACCCTCACTTATGAAGAATACTGTGGCAGTGGGGAAGAGGCAAATTAATGCCATCCTTTTGCTTCGTATAAATAGATGGTCGAGTGGTGTGACACGACTGGTTTCAGAGAAAATAAATAAATTAACTTTCACACCTTTAAAAATTGTTGTGAATTAATTAATTATTGAATATCTCCTCTTTTTTTTGTTTTGTATCATTTTCTCACATGTGTTGCAAGTTGAGCGCCCTGATTTGTGATGCTTTGAAAGGCAGTGTCCTAATCAAAATGCTGTTTGATAGGGCGATATATTCTGTTATATGATAATAATGGAAATTGGAAAAAAAAACGAAAAGTATTGAATATAGCAAAGCGTTTTTCTGAATTATCGACATGAGAAACGGATTGTGGACTCACATTATGTAAGTGAATAAGAAGAGAGGAGGAAGAGTTTTGTTTGAAAGTAATTTAACTGGCCCCCTATTTATATCTCATCCTTAGTTTTGAACGGCCATCTAATCCTACTTAATCACTATATCATACGTTTGCAGAATTGTGGGTACCGTTTATTGCTCGATTTGTGTTCCACGATTGGACAATTGTTGACAGACGGACGCACGCACGCACGTTATGCATACAGGCAGGCACATCGAGACCGATGCTCCTTTTATGTTATCGATAGAATATATGTATGTAATGTATGTAATGACCATGCGGATCACAGCGAGGTCACATGTTTCTCTTTCTTTTCACCCTCTTCACTTAATCCATTAGCTTGTCACTGCTTTAGTGTCTGTCCACACTGAGGATTTGACCCAGAATAAACCACTCAAAGGCAAGATGCTACCAATTGGGCATTTACATATACAGTAGCATATAAATGGAGGCATAACATAAGAATAACTCCATGGGCTCACAAGAGGGATCATAAATACACAAACATCAAAGGAATATGGTTGGTGAGGATTCAAGGCCTGTTGTGTGAATGGTATTATAGGATCTTAAAAGTCAATAGCAATTGGGAAAGATGGTATATGGGGAGAGGGTAAGGGGAGGGGTTAAGGTTACTGTGGACTGTAAACAATATATAAATATAATTAAAACTGAAATTTTTGTGCAAACTATATTGCGTCCTCCTGAATAAGCTTTAACACAAGTGATACTATCGTCAGTCTTCTCTCAGTGCGGCCTTATGGCTGTGGTTCGCATCATTTGCTTAGGGGCAATGGCTATGCGCTGATGCATGCCCTCGTACCAGTACCACTGGTATCATTTTGCGAACTCGAAGGATGACAGGCTGTCAACCACCTGGTATTATTCATTGGCAACAACGGGGCTCAACTCAGGACCCCTAGGATCTAAGTCAGCCACCTCTACCAAGCACCAGGGCTGTAATCGGTTGATTTAAAGTGTTTTTGCAACAAGAAAGTCGCAACATAGTCATCATGTGCTGCAGAGCAGAGGTGTAAAAATATGGACCTTGTGAAGGAGAGCACAAAGCAGATTATATTCACAGGAGACGTTCCACGTGTTTGGTAATCAGTTTTTCACAAAGTTATGTTTAAATGGTTTCAATGCGATGAAAATGGCCAGGAATTGGGGTGAAATGATCTTGATAATTCTCACCTGTCCAGATGGTGAAATTTGAAGCGTGTCGAGCAGATATATTTTGGAAAATCACAAGTGTTTTGCTGATAATTTGGAGAATTGTACGTGTGGAAGTGCCGTTAATTCTGAGATGAATTTCAATCGGTAGTATACAGTTGGAGATCGAGAACCTCAGTTTGATTCAAAGGAACACGAGTGGCTTTTCAACAGAGCCCTGAAACCTTGCACAGGGAGGATATGATTCTTGAAGAAGAATGTGGCATGTGATGGGGCTGGGTCTCATTTCACGCGGGGTAATTCGAAATACTCACTCGAGAGACAACGCTAACTGTACAACACTGGAAGTCTATCAACGGTGTCGACTTACTGGGACTTAGTGAAGACAGAAAAGCAGAAAAGCAGCAATAAGTTATAATTATACGCAGAGGTATTCGTCGGTCCCGCATCAAAATTAATAGGTTCACCCACATAAACTGGAAAACTGATGGCAAGTGTTTTTGGGAACTTTATGGTTTAATTCATTGTGGAACTTCTTGACATGGGACAACATTACTCCACAGTACTCTAACAACAATCTCGTCATCAATAAAGTGAGGACAAGCATATTGTTTGTTGACAGGTATCCTGTTCGGGGAATGATTTCTGAATGACCCTCACAATAGTAAATGTCATCAATACCACTCCAGCGGAGATAGGATGGTAATTTCAAGTGTCCTCATGAAGGCACACCTGTCACTGGTGATTTCAACCCTTTGGACCAATCAAGAACACTGGGTCGCATTTAGTGTTGCAAATATGAAGACATCGATGCGATATCTGTACATGGCTGTGTCCAGTTCAAAAGATCCTCTGCAAGATCGCATCAATGGCATATCCATAGATGAGACAAGCATGTCAGGTAGCAGGCAGGGGAATACCTTGAAAAACAGATGAAGATTCCATCACCTTCACAAAACTTTTTCACTTTTAAGGATAAAAGTCCACATAACACCTTTAACCATCCTCTGTTTATATTTTATTGTGTTTATTTATATTACCTGTATTGTATTGCTATATTATAATTGTATTATTATTGCTCGTGCATTTTAATATCAGGCATGAGGTGTGATGATGATTCACTTGATTTCAGAGACTGTCTCCTATGCGTGGCCACACGATAGTGAGCCAAGTCATCAAAATGTAAAAGCAATAAGTGAAAAAAGAAGTTATACCTCTGCTGTGAATTTTAAAGTTTGCTCATAAGAAATTAACGTGAGTATTTGCAGATAGCACAGATACCTAATTCTTACATTTGCAGAACAAAATTCATACAAATTTAAATATCTCCATTTACTCACACCTCTTATTAATCCTGAGTTCCAATAATGGAGTCCAGCATTTAGCTCCTTTGTTTAAATCTCAGTGAGCGAGTCGCTCTTGGGCACATAATCCACTGCCAGCTTTCAGGGTTAGCAAGTTGACAAATGGCTTTGAGATAGACGAGACATTGGCACATTGCGGTGACTTGTTGCTTGGTACACTTGAAGCAACACACTGACCAAATAATCATCCTTGGGGACGCAGAACGGATATGCACATGGAATATCTCGGGAATCCTGGATAGCTGAGAAGTCTCAGGGCAATTCAGCTCCCCCACAACCCTTCACGGATCGTTCCATCCAAGCATGTGTCAGCTCAATGGTATCTTAAAAAGAAAGAGGTGTCATCCTAAAAAATATTCAAACACAATTCGTATAGTATTTAAGGATTATTTTGAGGATTTTTTTTTCACTTATTCTGGGGGTGTGTGTTGAAACACCTCATTGTTGGTCATAACCACTTCGCATAATAAGGCCACAAAGATTTTACAGAGTCGGTCGCGTGATCCTCATACACAGGCACAGCCTATGAGTACTTCAAAAAACAGAATTAATAAAAAATTTAATCTTAAGGTACGATAAGTAGTTACATTCATGTGAAGAGAGGAGAAAATAAAATGAATGGATTAAAGACAATAAAAATTATTGCAACAACTGATGTTGATAAAGAGGGAAAGGTAACATACGATTCGTCAACACACTTGCATAATCGTTGATTGTGGGATTTCACAGGCTAAAAAATAAGTTCTTATGGCATCTTTAGTGCCGACAAGCCTCTTTTTATCCCGATGAGAGGAATGAAAAATAACCCAGAATGAAATTTTATATATAATTTGACCAGAAAACAATTATGGAGTATTCTGACAAAATATGCAACATGAGAGGCACTGACATGCAGCCGTACAAAGAGTAAGACAAAGTGGTCAGTCTCTGTTCGTTTTCACCGACTCATATCTATCCCCTCAGTTGTTGGTCGCTGGTTTTGCCACACATGAAAGAATAATTTCAGCACAAATTGCCCATTGCCTCAAACAGTTACATTACATCCCACCCCCCCTCCCCCCGTTAGATTTACAAGCAATTCCTAAGTGGTCTCCATGTGAAGCAATAATAAGGTATTCTTTAATAAATGAAATCTTCGATTCAACTTTCGGACGACTCATGTTTGGTAGAAAATTACAGGATGAAAGGAGCTTACACAATAATCAGTGGTGGATTGTGCTAAATCACAAAAGATGAAAAGGAGCTTTAATCTGTGGCATTTATCCCTGATGACAGCGCAGCATGCACAGTAATGCATTGGAATACTGATGGAGCGAGCTATTGCGGAATGTGGGAACCTCCACCGTAGCTCCTATAAATTTCCTCCCACTGTGCTTCAGCTTGACAATTGCCAAATTAGCACCAAAATACACATGCCTCCTTACTCTTAAAAGAAAAAAAATGAGAGAAAGATGAAATCACGTTTTTAACAGGTAGATCAGCAACTGTGGCGATGAAAAGTAATGAAATTATCAAGAAATTATCTGAGTGTACCTTTGAATGTTTCACCAGATCTTTTTTTTTTTTTTTAATGAGAAACCGACAGTCTGAATTAAAAGAAATTTCTTTTACATGCATTTTATATAAATTCCTTATAAGGAATAAATTCAGCATAAGGAACGAAACATTATAAAAACGGCATTGCACAAATCCTTTATTGTAAGATTAGAGCTCCAAGGTGCCGGGAGGCTTTTACTCCTACACAAATGTTTTTTTTCCGAGAGAGCATGCGATTGCAGTAACGTAGTTATTATGTCTTCACAAGGAACATCTGCTGGTCAGAAACTTGTTGAACATCCACGAGAACCAAAGGAAGGAGGAGAAAGAGTCTTCATTCCTGCATTTTCTGGTGCAGAAGAGAAACACGCAGCCGGCACTCTTTATCAGAGGGGGTGGACGAAGATGGACGGCTATTTGCAAACAGTCCAAAGCTAACATGGTCGTCGTGTGATAAGGATCGTTGACTTTACTTGCCTGAACAGAGGAATTCATCACATGCCTGTCACATGTCTCCAACAGCCGACATATCTCGGCCGTGATATACCATAAACAACTGTCGTCCACTTTTGCTGGCTCGAGCTAAGAAATATGCGGACATGGCTTTGGCTACCATATATATATTACTGTATATATTTTATTATAATTACGTAGTATATAGTTATATATATATATATAATACATACATATAAATACCAGTGCCTACTACTAGAAGTCCACACCCTCTCCAAAATTTTCACCATTTTGTTCCTTATAGTCTGGATGTTAAATTGGCATTTAAGTTTTGACTTTTTCCACCTTTATTTACACATCGTAACTCAAGAAACAAACTTCGAAGTGAAAAACAAATTCCACAATTTCAAAAATTAATTTGAAAATACAAAACAGATATTTGGGTTGGATAAGTGTCCACCCCCTTTAAGAACAATTGTAAATTAGCTCAGGTGTAACAAATCACCTTTCAAAATCAACACCAAGTTAATTGGCCTCCACCTGTGTGAATATTGGTAGCGATTCTGATTATTTCAGAATAAATCAGCTCTTCCTGTAGCTTCTCACTGGCTGGTGTGCATTTCACAGCAAAGACTCACATGAGCACCAAGGAGGTTTCAAAAGATCTTGGGATAAATATGTGGAAGGCCATAAAAATATTTTCAAAGGCCTGATAATTCTACAGGCCTTTATAGGCAAGACCTGGTCCACTGTGCTGCATGTGACAAACAATATTCCAGGCACTTCACAAGTCTGCCTGTACGGTAGGGTTGCAGGAGAAGGAAGCCATTATGCAAAAACGCCGAACCTTGATCCTGTTTGAGGTATGTAAAAATAACACTCTGGAGATTCTGAAGCCATGTGGAAAAAGTTTTGTGATCTGATGAAACCAAATTGAACTTTTTGGCCTAAATGCAAAAATGTTATGTTTGACGCAAACCCCAACACACATCGTCACAAAGAACACCATCTCTTACTGTGAAGCATGATGGTGGCAGCATATGTTATGGGATGTTTCTCAATAGACAGGACTGGGGTACTTGTTGGGATAAAGGAAAAATGATGGAGCAAAATCAGATAAATCCCAATAAAACCTGCCCCTTGCCAGAAAGCTGAAAATTTGAATAGAAGTTCTACTTTCAGGATGACACGACCAAAGCACACAGCCAAAGCTTCCACTGCGTTGGCTCAGGAACAAAAAGAATAAATGTCGTTGGTGGCCCAGTCAGAGCTTGAGATAAATCCCAATCAAAATTTGTGCATGACTGAAGATTCTGTCCATCAACATCCCGTTGCACCTGCTGAGCTTGAACAGGCATTTTCTTTTCTTTTTACAGAAGGATGGGCGAATATTGCCCAATCAATGTGTCAAAGGTGGTATAGGACCGATGCCCAAACAGCTCTCAGTGTGTATCAAAGGTGCTCCACCAAGTATTAAACTCAGCGGGGGTGGACACTTATCAACGAGATAGTTCTAGTCTTTGCTATTTGTATTAATAACTTCTGAATTTTGGGGTTACGATGTGCAAATAGAGGTGGAAAAAGTCTGATTTATTGCAATTTAATTCCAGGGTATGAGGGCAACAAATTGAAAATTTTGAAAGGGGTTTAGACTTACTATAATAAGGGATTCATATGTAGTTGTATATTATATAATATATATTATATATAATTATTATTATATATATATATATATATATATATATATATATATATATACTATATATAAAGGGTGGTCCAAAAACAGCAAAAAAAAATAATAAAATTCAGTGTTGTTCCACAGCCTTAAATTAATCATTTATGATTCAATAACGCGTATAAAAAATTAAGTTGATCGGAGGTGATTTAGAGGTCGCCCCCATAGTGAGACTTTTAGTTTCATGAGTTGGTTAAATTAGGTAGGTCAGGTACGATTAACGGGTACTTCCTGGATTGTCCGAGTGAGAATGGGAGTGCAATTTTCGAACTCTAGGGTCGACTTTACTCTAAGAAATGACTGCACCGACACATTGAATTCACTACCCATTTTCGAAAATATGACCTAAAAACAAGATTTATCATACTGGATTTGAGTACTAATCCTACTCATTTCGATATTTCTAATCTAAATTAATTTGTTTGTCCGTCTAAACATTTCTTAGAGTAAATGATCCCCATTAGAGTCGAAATGCACTCCTTTTCACCTCGGACATCCAGAAGACCGTAATCGTACCTGACCTACGCTCATTTATTCAGTCATGAGACTAAAATCTCTAATGGAGCGACCTCTAAATCACTCCGATTCAAGCTAAAAAAAATTATGCGCATTATTGGATTCATATAGAGAAAATTTAAGCTTGTGGAGCAAATTCTATTTTTTTTTCACTTTTTGGACACCCTATTATATATATATTTACATATATATGATAACAGCACTCGCTGCCAACCATCGGAGCAGATATGGCCTTCTCTCGAGAGGGTCTTCATGATACATCAACAAATGACAGATTGATACTGGAGGCATGGCATGTCAGAGCAAGAGGGCATCTAATTGGGGAGGACTGTGGAAAATACCGACATCAATAGCCACCTCTGATACAAATGGTAAAACTGGATTGTCAAGCAACTGGATAAGGTGAGCAAAAAAACAATTCTCAGGCCAACACCACACCCCACACATGCAGAAACACCTATATGAAACTCCACCAATCACGCATCCCACATGTCACCACATCCACCCAGACACGCAACCGCAACGCCATTTTCGTGAACCTGGAAAACACAATAATAAAAAGAGCAGAGCAGAGCCATAAATTATGCGATTTGACATTTGTTTGCTTTAAGTTTAATTTTGCCAAAATAAAAACTCAATTGACCTCACGCACAGGCACATGACTGGAATTTAAAATGTTGCTCCGCAGGAGTTAAAAGCGACAATGCTAATATGGGTGGGTCCATTGCCCTGAGGAAATTCACAGGAGCTGGTGAAACATGCGCCTGAACGGGTCTGCTCTAACTTTTCTAGTCTTATTTCCAGCAATTGTGTTGTGTGTGGTTGGTGTGTGTGTGTGTGTGTGTGTTGTGTGTGTAGAGTGACCGCTGTTTCTCGACAACCACTGGTCCGCATCTATAATTGAAAACTTGCCAGGTATATTCTGGGGACCTGAGTATGTGCCTTTTCAGGTTTGATATTATCGGACAAGTGCTTCCCAAGTTATGGCCATTTATTTACCAACTCAATGAAGGACACTTGCTGCCGTAGGCCAGTGACGCCCGCGCTGACGATGACGTCACATGCCGTTTAAGATGGGGACGGTGGCCTTAGTTACCGGTGGCGTAGGAGTAGCAAGGTCAATGGCAGGATGTCATGGCAAAGCAAAGACAGGGAAGGTAACTTGATGTTATTTGATTTTATACTCTGGTGTGGTGTTTGAAGTATCACAGCAGTTGTTACTTCAATGCAAGCGATAATTCGTGGAATGCATGTGAAACATCCGTACAGGCAGCCACGACTTCCGGATAGTGATGACACTATATTTAATAATTTTCTCGATTTCTTATGCGCATTTATGGATAACACAATGCCCCAATCCATATCGTTTTACGAGAGCGAAGGAACAGCCTGTGTGGTTGTTTGAATTTTTTTGTTTTTTTGTGGGGGTTTGCACGTATGGGCACGCCAGAGCCGAAGGACGGCCTGTGTGGTGTGTTGTGTTGGTGTTGTTGTTTGAAAGTTTTGTTTATTATTTTTTTTTTGCACGTACGGCCACGTTACGGACACGTACTAGTTACTTAAATTAGCAGAGTAACTAATAACTTTGTGGTTGGTGTATTTATTCTTTTTTATGAATTAAAATGTTCATCTGAATGCCTTGTATACATACATACATACATACATACTGCACATACTGTAATAAATAAATTATATATGTATATAGTTGGGAAAAAATCACACACCCCATTCCAGGGATTGAACCAGGCTCTGATGAATGACACCAGCCTCTGCCATCTGAGCTATCTGGGCACACCTGCTGAGAGCATTTCCCACATATAGAGATATTAAAGCCATTCTCTTGTCAACGTCTATAAAATGAGAATTAAAATCTCATGCTGGTATTGACTGCAAGTGTATCCTGCAGAGATGTATCGGGGCTGCACTCTGTTAAGCTCCAATGTCCATCGGTGAGCCTTGTAACTGTTCGCCAGAAGGCCTTTTAAATCATCCACTGTATATTCTTCACCAGTGTGAAGGTCTGAAGCTCTGTCCATCTAGGTGGAGCTTGGCTAACTGGCTGACTCCACACACCAATTGTAAGCTGAAAAAAAAATAAAAATCATATGTCTGCCTTTTGGTTCCCGTACACTAATAGGCCTCAGACCTTCGGGCCTTAGGATTGAGGCCTTTGCTGTACATTGAAGACTGAACAATGCAGCTACTATCGAGAAAAGCTACATTTGATACAACCCAGCCGAGGAAAGAAGGTACTTTTGATGACAACCATGCAGAAATGTATGATATTTTCAGGAAGATCAAGGCAGCAGGTCTATTCCCTACACACCAGCACAAAGAAACATTTTGAAACTCAAGTGGGTTTCTGAGTTTATGTACATTTGAAAACTAACAATTGTGTCATCTCCTCATGAAGAGAAGGTATGTTTTGATAAACACAGGCAGCGGAAGAAAATTAGGCATGTTAATATTTGAAGTTTTTATTAACAAAAAAAATCTAACCGTTCTTTTGATCAGCCGTTTTATGTTTAATACTTAACCGAGAAAAAATATAAGTTTTGTCGTAACTTAGGTATTCGCCAGAATTTTTTCAAGTATAATAGGTGCAAATACAGGATCTATAAACAAACTATTTACATACGTGTATGGACATGCATTACATAGTGAAAGTAAATAAATGTTTACATGACATAATTTCTAGCTGGATCTGCAAATTGCCAGTACACATTTTGGGAAAATGCTGCAGTAGGTGTAGCCACGATCTCAAATGTTCCAATGTCATACTGTCTATGCCCATGGTTTTCACACGAGTGCTGTGTGGCCAATTATGTGTTTAATATATATATATATTATATATATATATATATATATATATATATATATTATATAATATAATATTTTGTACGCGCTGTGAATTCGCAAACCACATTCAGGTCCGTAGGTGAGATAACTTAAGTAATGTATGTAGCCCCAAACGCGTTGTCTAAGGGATTATTGTGATTCATTCGGGCTGCGTACGCTTTGAGTGGCGTTTTCTGTCTATCTTTATTTTGAATCGATCGACGCCATAACCATCAAACCCACCACCAAAACCCATCCACCACCTCACCTCTTCCTGCTACGCCATTCCCGCACCAGCCTGTGAACACTGAGCGTCGGGCTGTCTTGGGCTCGTTCCGCGATACGCACCGAGCCGCGAGGCAAATAGGGCCTTTCGAGAGAGAATTCGGATCAGGAATGCTACACCTCCACTTCTGATTCCGTCAATCAGGCAGCGCGGAGCGGCTTGGGCCCGCTCCAGGCGCAGTCTGTGTGTAATCATATATAAAAGCAATTCTAGGATCGAGGGGAGGTTCACACCCACTTTACCTCCGTCCAATGGGCGAGCGTGGCTCCGCCCCTGAGCTCATCCTGATCGGAAATCTTGCATATTGGTTCTCCTGCGGCTGATAAAACGCCGACGCGCACGGGCATGAATGGCAGTCGAGTCGGGTACGAGAGGAGAGCAGAAGCAGAAGAGGGCACGGAAGTTCAAGTCGAGAGAAGTCAAGTGGGTTGGAGAACGAGTCAAGCAGGTGTTTGAAAGGAGTCAAGTCGAGTCGGGGTGGCGAAAAACCATCGAGTGGTTTTCTGCAGTTCGGCTGAGGAGAAGTTGGGGGAAGAGGCCAAGGAGCCGGGCGCGAGGCAGGGAGACTAGCTCGGCGACGAGGTCGCGGCGGATCGTCGTTGCGGACCCAAGCAGCAAGCACTTCTCCTCCCCAGGGCTCAACATCCCCCTTATTGCCCCCGCGCTTGAGAAGAGTGCCAAAAGGGGGCCCCGTTCCCACCCCTCCAAGCGTGGCCAACGAAACCCGCGAAGGAGCAGAAGTTTGGGCACCGCCACGCAGCGGACATTTTGCGGCTCGTCACGAGGACGGGGTAGAGCTCCCGGTCTCGCGTGCCTGGCTGCTCTTCAGGTCTCGCGCACATATTGTTGGGCCCACGGCCCCGTCTGCCCCTTGGTCTTTGAGGTGCCTTTTCTTTTGCTTTTGATAAAATGTTGTCGGGGCCGTTCTGTAAAGTAAACTGTATAGTGTTGCCGTGTGTACGCGTTAGTCGTCGTAGCTCTGGCATTGTTGTTTTTGTTTCATGCTTTATGTTGCATACTGTATGCTGTATTATGTGTGCTATCCGTGTGCTGTAAAATAATGTCGCTGTTGTGGTTGATTGTTCCCGCCACAGTTTCGCTGCAGCCTTTCTTCGTTTGGGTCTCCAATCTCGCTTCACGTAACGGGTTCGTCGTGGGCTTTAATACGCGCGCCGATAATTTATCGGCCTCGGTTTCTGATTAATTATACTTAATCAGGTCCATACTGTACCCGAGGCCGCACGATAAACGCTCGGTTATCCCGATAGCGGAACGGAACCCTTATAGCCGGTTCGTGTCGAAGTCGACCTGCGGGAGGTGCGATCGCCCGGTTTTTACGCATCCGCGTGGGTACTTAGAGGTAGGTCGACGTTTGGCGAACAATCCCTATCCCACGCGGGTGGCCGATTGCACGATCCGTGGTGAGGCCTAAAGGCCAGCACCGTGACTGGCTCCCGGCGTTAGTCCGAGAGGTCCACGATCAGAATTGTCCGTCGGTGCGGTGCCGGCGATTCGACGTACGTGGCGTTCGAGTCACGTGGCCGTTCGCACGCCGGCGGGCGCGAATTCGCAACAATATATATATATATATATATACATGTACATTAAGTGTCCGATTGCAGTTAATGCTTCCAACCCTACTCCTCTATAGCTTCACAAACTTCCCTATCTACTGATTTATGTACTCCCCATACCTTTTTACCCACTTCTCTGTCTACCTATTTACCCAGTCTGCCAAATTTTCTGGGTCATCCCTGAGTTTACTTCAAATTGAGCAATTTCAAGTGTTCTGTAGTGCCAACTACTTTCTGCAAGTCGATGTGGCTGGGTGGTGGTGCTCATAAAATTAACAGTTAAGAAATGGCAAAAAATATATATATATGTATGTATGTATGCACAATATAGCAATGTAGAAAGAAAGTAATAGTACTGTATCTATGACGGTAGCTGATTATCAAGTAACGTACATGTCAAAAAATTCACAATACATCAGATTACATGTCATGTTGGGTGGCATTCCTTGTACTAAAATGTTTTGGGGGTACCCTACCTACCATAGAACCAGCAACGTAAAGCTGCTTCCATGTAAATCCACACACCAACACACCATACACCACATGCTAACACACGTAAAGCCACACACCAACACTTTCCTCCTCCACATGGATGCCAACCGATGGGGATTGTCCATGATATTAACCTAATAAATGCTGAAAGTCAGGCAAGGGAGCAGCACATACCATTTTCAAAGGGGAACCCAAATGCTCAGACCTCCTCGACACTCATCTGTTCCTTGATACCCTACAAAATTGATATGCTGTGTCTTTTTCCAAAATTTCGAATTAGAAAGTACATAAATTTACGATTAAAAGTCGAAATTTCTTGTTATTCAGATTAGCCATGACGTCCATATCCGAAGACCACTATATCCGTACTGGAAATGGGTTACATATACAGTATGATTTAACTTAGATGGCGAATAATTTTAGATTTTCCATAAATATGCCGAGTCGATGCGTCCATGGTGCTTGTACTGTATAGCAATACAAACAGAGATGGTTTCATGCTACACCAATGGCCAAAAGACCGTAAATTTGCCAGAAATCGGACGAAGTTTGCACCAATAAATACCGGAGTGGGAATGGGGCCAAGAAAATCTTCGCTTTTGTACTTGGAACATGTTATTAACCTCCGCCATCGAAGATCGGTGGTTACTGTTTTCACCCCTTTCTGTTTGTTTGTTTGTTTGTGAACAGTATTACGGAAAAACTCCTCAACGGATTCTCAACGAAACTTGGTGGGGGATTAGTATGGTCCAAGGATCATGCCATTAGATTTGGCTTTGTCCAAAATCCAATATGCGGGCAATTTGAAAAAATATTTGAATTTTTTTTTTTGCATTTCTACATGTTATTAGTGATTTCACCCCCCCCCCAAAAAAAAAAAAAATTGTTAGAGAAAAAAATTTTTGCAACTTTTTTTCCAAAATTTCAATTTTTTTTTGCATTTCTACATGTTATAATGATTTCCAACAAAAACATGCCAAATTATAATTGGGCCGATTTTGGAACTTCAGGTGATATACCCAAAAATCAATTCTCTGTCTCAAGGAATCTAGTTATGACGAATGAATTGAGTATGTAAAGTTAAAAGTAAAAGAAAGTTGCAAACTATAACTCTGTGAGCACTGTTGACGTCACAATTGAATGAATAGGATATCAAGTTCACTTGAGTGACTAGCAGTATTGGCGCGCGAGGTTTTGCACTCTACCGAGTGCTCCCCTCTAGTTGAGAACCGTTATGAAAACAGAAGATGGCGCAATCTTGTGTCATCCACGCCCCCCACGCCTCTCCACATATACACCACCACATCCCACACCCCTCCAACAACACCCTCACAATACTCACTCACAACATCCAACCACAATTAAACCCCATCCTTTGGTAAGGGATCCCCCTCACAATACTCACCAACATCCCACCCCCCTTTAACCCCAATCCCCATCCTTTGGGAAGGGACATCGACACCTTTTGGACATGACGGTGGGATATGACACGGACACAAATGGCGTCCAGGAAAAGTACGAAACGGGATGATCGCGTAACATACAAGACACCAAGTGAGCCTGCAATGGTGGGACAAAGCATTCGGCGCCAATTTTGTCCATGATGCCTGAGTGTGCTGGGTGGTGCCCATGCAGTCGGGTGATGATGGGTATTTCTGCTCAAGTAATATTGTTTCGGCCTTCAGCACACCAAGCCCACATATGATCGACCCGCTTTTATTTAGGGATTGTAACCATCAGAAATATATACATATACATAATGAAGAAGGAAATAGTGAAGAAAGAAGAAGGGGAAAGAACCCGATTAGGCCAGCAAAAGGGTGAAGGAGTAGGCAACCAGAGAGCTGGAGGGTGCTGTTCGTGTGAGATGGCGGCGACCGGAGGGAACCCATTTGGAATCCGGCCAGTCCCGTAAGAGGACCTGCAGTCCAATGGTCCTAAAACTGTCAGAAGAGGAGAGACCCAGACATTGTGTATGTGTGCGGCACCGTATCCTCCAGTACCAAACTCAAAGCAAGATCAGGAATCCAAACTGGAAGAGCTGCAGCAAGAGTTCGAGCAAGCACAGTATTCAATGCAGCCACCCCCAGTAGGAAAAATCAAGGCCTCACAGTAGGCCCCAATGCAAGCCCAGTAGAAGGTCCCAATGCAAGCCCCAACAGTCGGCCCCAACAGTAAGTCCCCAGGCAGGTCCCAACATAGTCCACAAGGTAGAGATACTGCAATAAGGATTTGAACAAACACAACCTTCTTATAAAGATACTGCAGATGGAAACTCCAACCCAAAAAACGCACTCAGCAATGAGCCCTCCTCAAAATGGCCACCCTCTCCTCCTCTACATCAACTTCTTGGTTCCCTCCCTGCCCCACAGCCAGGATTGCCAGGTCACGATTAAAAATCCGCTAACCAAAGGTCCAAAAATAGCCAACAACATTTTACTGTAGGAACCCAATAAAGGACGTCAAAATTATCAAATAATCAACGCTTGCCACATAACGACATTGTATATATTGATCTAATATATTATATCTTCTTCTTCTTCTTTCGGCTGCTCCCGTTAGGGGTCGCCACAGCGGATCATCCGTTATGATCC
>CM068955.1:139794364-139815653 GCA_035128595.1 Eptatretus atami | reverse complement strand
CTTCTTCACTTGCTGTGATTTTTTACCCTGAAGAGTGCAGCACGAAAAGCTTTGGTCACTAATATGTAGTGTTTGTCTGTATCCATATTAAAGTTCTGTGGTACCAAACATCTGTTTATATATATATTTACATGCACATACGCATACATACATTTCGTGCTTGGAGCTATAAATCACAATATTGATAAGTAAAAATGAGTGACTCTTGCTAAGATTGTGTCATCTCACCCTGGCAGCGATCCATAACTTGCTGGTAGCCTGGTTGGCAGGAGCAGCCACCGATGGGCACCAGCCACTCGCCATCAGCACTGCAAAACATCCGTGGTGCCATTTCAACCACTATGGCACCCGGAAGACACATCCCTTGCACCTCCACAAGTGCAGTTGCGTCTGCTCCTGCTGCCGTTGCAGAAAAAGATGAAAGGCTACGGCGTGTCTGCGGGCAATGCTTGTAGAATGCACGAACAGCAACAAGTGCCACACATGCACCCACATCCTGCAGCAGATAAATCATCATAATTAGTATTATCATATTGTTACAGAAATAGGTGTTTCCATCACATTTCCGAGGAAATTTGTATGTTTTTGGCTTCGTTAATTTGTTTTGTCATGTGAGTGGTGCCGTTTTCTGGACCACATCTTAAAGTCCACTCGAGAAGAGCCCATTCTGACAGACTTTAATTCCCCCAAAATAACATATGGTATAATCCTCCCAGAATTGATGTATTTTAATGACTTGTAAAGTTGTAATACACACAGCCACCCTGAGCAGTGCAATGTGATACACATTTACATGAAGAGAATTCCATTTTCAATTCATTCGGTTCAGCAGTTCAGGAATGCATAGAAGTCAAACAAACACATTAAAAAGATATTTCTCGAAACACATATATATTGTTACGGCTGTGGAAATTCGCAACCATCATTCAGGTCCCGTAGGTGAGATATTTCTGAAATTTTGACATACTGTATGGTCTGATGTGTGCTATCCGATGTGTGTAAATAAATGTGCTTTGTGTTGAATTGTTCCCCGTTTCGCTGCATCCTTCCTTCGTTTGGGTCTCCATCTTGCTTCACGTAACGGGTTCGTCGTGGCTTAATACGCCGATAATTATCGGCCTCGACGGTTCCTGATTAATTATATTAATCAGGAACCGTCGAGGCCGACGATAACACGCTCGGTTATCCGATAGCACGGAACGGACCGCTTAAGCGGTTCGTGTCCGAAGTCGACCTGCGGCGAGGTGCGATCGCCCGGTTTACCATCCGCGTGGGTACTTAGGTAGGTCGAGTTTGGCGAACAACCCTATCCACGCGGGTGGCCGATTGGCACGATCGTGGTGAGGCCTAAAGGCCCACCGTGACTGGCTCCCGGCGTTAGTCCGAGAGGGTCACGACAGAATTGTCCGTCCGGTGGGCGACTGTGCCGCGATTCGAGTCACGTGGCCGTTCGCACGCCGGCGGGCGCGAATTCGCAACAATATTAATATATATATATATATTAAATATATATATATAAATATATATATATAATATATATATACATGTACATTAAGTGTCCGATTGCAGTTTAATGCTTCCAACCCTACTCCTCTATAGCTTCACAAATTCCCATCTACTGATTTATGTACTCCCATACCTTTTACCCACTTCTCTGTCTACCTATTTACCCAGTCTGCCAAATTTTCTGGGTCATCCCTGAGTTTACTTCAAATTGAGCAATTTCAAGTGTTCTGTAGTGCCAACTACTTTCTGCAAGTCGATTGTGGCTGTGGTGTGCTCATAAAATTAACAGTTAAGAAATGGCAAAAAATATATATATATGTATGTATGTATGCACAATATAGCAATGTAGAAAGAAAGTAATAGTACTGTTATCTATGAGGTAGCTGATTATTCAAGTAACGTACATGTCAAAAAATTCACAAATACATCAGATTACATGTCATGTTGGGTGCATTCCTTGTACTAAAATGTTTTGGGGGTACCCTACCTACCATAGAACCAGCAACGTAAAGCTGCTTCCATGTAAATCCACACACCCAACACACCATACACCACATGCTAACACACGTAAAGCCACACACCAACACTTTCCTCCTCCACATGGATGCCAACCGATGGGATTGTCCATGATATTAACCTAATAAATGCTGAAAGTCAGGCAAGGGAGCAGCACATACCATTTTCAAAGGGGAACCCAAATGCTCAGACCTCCTCGACACTCATCTGTTCCTTGATACCCTACAAATTGATATGCTGTGTCTTTTCCAAATTTCGAATTAGAAAGTACATAAATTTACGATTAAAAGTCGAAATTTCTTGTTATCAGATTAGCCATGACGTCCATATCCGAAGACCACTATATCCGTACTGGAAATGGGTTACATATACAGTATGATTTAACTTAGATGCGAATAATTTTAGATTTTCCATAAATATGCCGAGTCGATGCGTCCATGGTGCTTGTACTGTATAGCAATACAAACAGAGATGGTTTCATGCTACACCAATGGCCAAAAGACGTAAATTTGCCAGAAATCGGACGAAGTTTGCACCAATAAATACCGGAGTGGGAATGGGGCCAAGAAAATCTTCGCTTTTGTACTTGGAACATGTTATTAACCTCCGCCATCGAAGATCGGTGGTTACTGTTTTCACCCCTTTCTGTTGTTTGTTTGTTTGTGAACAGTATTACGGAAAAACTCCTCAACGGATTTCAACGAAACTTGGTGGGGGGATTAGGTATGGTCCAAGGATCATGCCATTAGATTTTGGACTTTGTCCAAAATCCAATATGGCGGCCAATTTGAAAAAATATTTGAATTTTTTTTTTTGCATTTCTACATGTTTTAAGTGATTTCCACCCCCCCCCCCCCCAAAAAAAAAAAAAAATTGTTAGAGAAAAAAATTTTTGCAACTTTTTTTCCAACAAAAATTCAATTTTTTTTTGCATTTCTACATGTTATAAGTGATTTCCAACAAAAAACATGCCAAAATTATATTGCGGCTGATTTTGGAACTTCAGGTGGATATACCCACGTAAAATCAATTTCTGTCTCAAGGAATCTAGTTATGACGAATGAATTGAGTATGTAAAAGTTAAAAGTAAAAGGAAAGTTGCAAACTATAACTCTGTGAGCACTGTTGACGTCAAATTGAATGAATAGGATATCAGGTTCACTTGAGTGACCTAGCAGTATTGGCGGCGGAGGTTTTGCACTCTACCGAGTGCTCCCCCTCTAGTTGAGAACTGTTATGAAACAAGAGATGGCGCAATCTTGTGGTCATCCCACGCCCCCTCCACGCCTCCTCCACAATACCCACCACCATCCCACACCCCCTCACCATCCCCCTCACAATACTCACCAACATCCCACCCTTAACCCCAATCCCCATCCTTTGTAAGGGATCCCCCTCACAATACTCACCAACATCCCACCCCCTTTAACCCCAATCCCCATCCTTTGGGAAGGGACATCGACACCTTTTGGACATGACGGTGGGATATGACACGGACACAAATGGCGTCCAGGAAAAGTACGAAACGGGATGATCGCGTAACATACAAGACACCAAGTGAGCCTGCATGGTGGGACAAAGCATTCGGCGCCAATTTTGTCCATGATGCCTGAGTGTGCTGGTGGTGCCCATGCAGTCGGGTGATGATGGGTATTTCTGCTCAAGTAATATTGTTTCGGCCTTCAGCACACCAAGCCCACATATGATCGACCCGCTTTTATTTAGGATTGTAACCATCAGAAATATATACATATACATAATGAAGAAGAAATAGTGAAGAAAGAAGAGGGGAAAGAACCCGATTAGGCCAGCAAAAGGGTGAAGAGTAGGCAACCAGAGAGCTGGAGGGTGCTGTTCGTGTGAGATGGCGGCGACCGGAGGGAACCCATTTGGAATCCGGCCAGTCCCGTAAGAGGACCTGCAGTCCAATGGTCCTAAACTGTCAGAAGAGGAGAGACCCAGACATTGTGTATGTGTGCGGCACCGTATCCTCCAGTACCAAACTCAAAGCAAGATCAGGAATCCAAACTGGAAGAGCTGCAGCAAGAGTTCGAGCAAGCACAGTATTCAATGCAGCCACCCCAGTAGGAAAAATCAAGGCCTCACAGTAGGCCCCAATGCAAGCCCAGTAGAAGGTCCCAATGCAAGCCCCAACAGTCGGCCCCAACAGTAAGTCCCCAGGCAGGTCCCAACATAGTCCACAAGGTAAGATACTGCAATAAGGATTTGAACAAACACAACCTTCTTATAAAGATACTGCAGATGGAAACTCCAACCAAAAACGCACTCAGCAATGAGCCCTCCTCAAAATGGCCACCCTCTCCTCCTCTACATCAACTTCTTGGTTCCCTCCTGCCCACCAGCCAGGATTGCCAGGTCACGATTAAAAATCCGCTAACCAAGGTCCAAAAATAGCCAACAACATTTTACTGTAGGAACCCAATAAAGGACGTCAAAATTATCAAATAATCAACGCTTGCCACATAACGACATTGTATATATTGATCTAATATTTATATCTCTTCTTCTTCTTTCGGCTGCTCCCGTTAGGGGTCGCCACAGCGGATCATCCGTTATGATCCGAATAATGATTTGGCACAGGTTTTACGCCGGATGCCCTTCCTGACGCAACCCTGGTCGCCTCTTACGACACAGGGATCTGGTACACCTATTCTAACGGGTATACACCGGCCCAGTACACTGGTATTCACTTCGCTGACCTCGGAAGGATGACAGGCTGAGTCAACCTCCTGGTGTGTATTAATTCAGTGGCCCAATGGGGCTTGAACTCAGGACCTTTTGGATCCCAAGCCGCTGCCGTAACCACTGCGCCAACACCAGGCATTATATAATATATTATATATATAATATATATATATATATATATATATATATATATATATATATATATAAACACACACACACACACACACACACACACACACACACACACACACATAGTCATTTCTCAAAATAAATTTCACAAAGGCTTTCTTTTTGAAAGAAATGCGACTGAACGCTACTACTAAATGGAAGAAAAATACGTTTATTCAATGACGTCATGCACAAATATGCTGTGTAATGCTAGATTTGTCCTTTCCTGAATCGTGCAGACAACAATATTGTATCTGTGTCATTGATGTTTTCCAATCCATGTTTTGAATTCTGCAAGCTTCTTGACAGAGAGCGATTAAAGTATATATTATTAAACAAAAAACTGAAGGCTAATTTTTATTGGATAAGTGGTAACCCTCAAAAATAGCCAGAAAATAGCCAACACGCCAAAGCTAAATAGAAACCGCCAGGAACTTAAAAAATAGCCATAATTGGCTATAAAAATAGCCAATCTGATGCTATATACCTGTGGGCTGAACCATTTGGTCTAACTCAAGGGGGGGGTAGGAAGAAGAGAAAAGAAAGGTCACAGACCATAACAAAAATATATATACCATCCATTGGGACCATCCTCTGTGCCGAGTGTTGGTGCTACTGAAGCAGTCTCCTTGGCTATTGGGTACAATCCTGGATTGGTCGCCACTACGACACAGGATGCCAGCAAGCTGGCACTCATTTTGCCAACCTCAGAAGGATGACAGGCAGAGTCAACCCCACCTGGAATTAATTCAACATCCAAGGAGGATTTGAACTCAGGATCCTCGGATCCCAAGTCCATCACCCTAACCATAAAGCCAACACCAGGCACATATAACATACATATACATATAACATACATATACATATAACATATATATATATATATATATAATATATATATATATATATATATATATATTATGTATGCATACATACATAATATATATGTATAAACATATATATATATAATATATATACATATGTGCATATATAATTATATATAATATATATATATATATATATACATATATCTATGCACATATGTATATATATATATATATAATATATATATATAATATATATATATACATATGTGCATCCATTCACCATTTGTTACTGTACTTCCTTGATCTTTCCATGCTGAAAGAGACACAGAGATCGTACAAATTCCTTTTGACGACATAATATTGGATCGGTGGTAAGGATGAAGGGTGCTTCCAACATACGTAAATGAAACGAGCTCCGACCTCGACTCAATATCCTGAACATATCAGCATTGTACTGGTCTGCACAGATAGGGTTGGCAACCAGGTGCTGTGCAATGGCAGATGAAGCAGGTACAGTGGCCGGTGGTTGCTGGATATTCTACGTGCTCGCACTGGTGTGTTCAAACCCTCACAATCTTCGGCATTTAACTTCGGCATTCCCAACCAGAATATCAAGAGGGAAGACATTTTTGCAGTGTTTGAACTCCTCTATGCTCAACTATCAACACATCAGGCTTTGTCAATCCAAGCAGACCAGGTGCTGAGGGCTGGACTATCGGACCTCGCACATGCGTACTGTGGAATCCTGAATGACGTCGCGGATTTCACATGCAACGGGATGTTCTCTTGGCATTAAAAGGATTGAGGAGGAATGCTGCCATTCACATCTGCAAACCGGATAAAGGCACCGGAGTGGTAATCATGAATACGATTGATTACATCGACAAGATGATGGACATCCTGAAAGATGAAACCAAATTTAAATATCTGGGCGGTGTAACGGAACATGATCACACTCCTCAGGTGGAAGGTCAGATCGTCAAACGACTGTTGCAGCTTCTCAAACGTGGAGAACTATCAAAGGAGGTGTACGACAGAATTAAACCTGTTGGAGCCCAACGTCCAAGAATGTACGGCCTGCCGAAGATTCACAAGGAGAATATCCCTCAATGACCCATACTGTCCATGGTGCGATCAGCACGACATGAACTTGCCAAGTGGTTGGGAGAAGGTACTGAAAACCAGTATTGGATTCACTTTCTCATTTCGTGGTTAAGGATTCCTTCACATTTGCAGAATCAATTAGAGCTAAAAACCCGACAAGTGAGCACAACATCATGGCATCCTTTGATATTAAAAGCTTGTTCACGAATGTCCCATTGACGGAGACGATTGAGATATGCGCACGTTTGCTGTATCACAATGAACTGGAACAACCGATGATCTCGGAACACGTCTTCATTGAATTAATGAACACAGCAACAAGGAGGGGAATTCAGTTTTAACAACATGATGTATGTTCAAACGGACAGTGTGGCCATGGGTTCTCCATTTGCCCAGCTCTTGCAAATATCTTTGTAGGCTATCATGAAATGCAGAAACTGACTGGTCGGCAAGGGGTCGATTCCCCCATCGTATACTATCGGTATGTTGATGACATTTTTGCTTTGTTTGAGTCTCGGACGGCATATGAGAATTTCCAGGCATGGCTCAACACTCTCCATCCAGCGCTGAAGTTTACCACGGAGCTGGAATCGTCAAACACGTTACCATTTTTGACGTGTTGGTTGATAGATCCAACCTTGGTTTCACAACATCCGTCTATCAGAAGCTGACTTTCACAGGACAGTATACTCGCTGGGACTCCTACAGCTCCACGAGAAACAAAATTGCCTTGATCAATATCCTGGTTAACAGAGCACAGAGGATTTGTTCACCTTGTAATCTTCCTGCAGAAATTGACAAAATCATGAATATACTCGGTGAGAATGGTTATCCCGAGCATATAGTTAAGAGATACATACACAAGTTTCCAAACACGACAAGAGATCAAAAGATTGGTCCAGACAAATGTCCAGTCTATATCAGGATGCCCTGGAAAGGGTAATCATCACGAAGGTTTGAAGTACAATCAAATATATTGTGTCCAACACGTTTCTGGTTGTGCAACCCCGAGTAATCTTTACCTCTCGGCGTTTGCTGACCTCAGTCAACAAGGATGTGCTACCCACCTCACAAACCAGCAATGTTATTTATGAGTTGAAGTGCCGTTATTTATGTGAAGCTCGGTACGTGGGCCGCACAAACACAAGATTGGCTGATCGGATCAAACAACACGTCCCTTGGCGATTCGAAGAAAGATTGTGAAGGTTAGAACACAACCAGTGCGAGCATGTAGAAATATCCAGCAACCACCGGCAACTGTACCTGCTTCATCTGCCATTGCACAGCACCTGGTTGCCAACCCTATCTGTGCAGACCAGTACAATGCTGATATGTTCAGGATATTGAGTCGAGGTCGGAGCTCGTTTCATATACGTATGTTGGAAGCAACCTTCATCCTTACCACCGATCCAATACTATGTCGTCAAAAGGAATTTGTACGATCTCTGTGTCTCTTTCAGCATGGAAAGATCAAGGGAAGTACGGTAACAAATGGTGAATGGACCTTAGGGGAAACCCATCCCCCCTCTCTCCAGGATGTGGTTGCAAACGTCAATCATCGACAACTCTGCTCCAGCCAATGGGAGCTCGAGGTAAACATGATGAGTCGACCAATGGGCGTTCGCATTAACCGTGACGTCTTTATGCTGAACCAATCAGCATCTACCTTATTGAGACCTGCATATAAAGCACACGCCTTCACTTCCTTCTTCACTTGCTGTGATTTTTTACCCTGAAGAGTGCAGCACGAAAAGCTTTGTCACTAATATGTAGTGTTTGTCTGTATCCATATTAAAGTTCTGTGGTACCAAACATCTGTTTATATATATATTTACATGCACATACGCATACATACATTTCGTGCTTGGAGCTATAAATCACAATATTGATAAGTAAAAATGAGTGACTCTTGCTAAGATTGTGTCATCTCACCCTGGCAGCGATCCATAACTTGCTGGTAGCCTGGTTGGCAGGAGCAGCCACCGATGGGCACCAGCCACTCGCCATCAGCACTGCAAAACATCCGTGGTGCCATTTCAACCACTATGCACACCGGAAGACACATCCCTTGCACCTCCACAAGTGCAGTTGCGTCTGCTCCTGCTGCCGTTGCAGAAAAAGATGAAAGGCTACGGCGTGTCTGCGGGCAATGCTTGTAGAATGCACGAACAGCAACAAGTGCCACACATGCACCCACATCCTGCAGCAGATAAATCATCATAATTAGTATTATCATATTGTTACAGAAATAGGTGTTTCCATCACATTTTCGAGGAAATTTGTATGTTTTTGGCTTCGTTAATTTGTTTTGTCATGTGAGTGTGCCGTTTCTGGACCACATCTTAAAGTCCACTCGAGAAGAGCCCATTCTGACAGACTTTAATTCCCCCAAAATAACATATGGTATAATCCTCCCAGAATTGATGTATTTTAATGACTTGTAAAGTTGTAATACACACAGCCACCCTGAGCAGTGCAATGTGATACACATTTACATGAAGAGAATTCCATTTTCAATTCATTCGGTTCAGCAGTTCAGGAATGCATAGAAGTCAAACAAACACATTAAAAAGATATTTCTCGAAACACATATATATTGTTACGGCTGTGGAAATTCGCAACCATCATTCAGGTCCCGTAGGTGAGATATTTCTGAAGTACATGTATAGTTAGCCCAAACCCATTGTTTAGAGGGAATTAATGTGATTCATTCGGGCTGCGATCCTTCGAGATAGCCGTTTTTCTGTCCTTTCTTTAATTTGAACAACAACCACCAACCACAACGCCGCTTCTCAACAACCGCGCCACCCCCACCATCCACGCAGCCACATCTTCGCCCCCTCGCCGTTCAACAGGCTCCGTGCGGCTACGATCTCCGCAGCGCTAGCAGGAGGATGCGCACTTTTTACGGCCTGTTTTTCCCGTCTGGCTTCTCCGCGCTTGGAGGAGGAAACGAGGGAGGGCAGCTCGCCGCCGATTGGCGGATGGACAGTGTGAGGCGGTCGGGGTGAGGGAACGCCCCTGTTCCAGAACCCTCTCGAAGGAGGGTGGAGCCAAGAACGGGGCGGGCAGCGGGGCGCCGGGGTATAAGAGTCGGAGGCGCAGGAGGCATTGCGTCTCTCTTGGTTCGGTGTTCTCAGTCGGCTCTCTCTCTTGGCTTGGTTCGTCTCTCTCTCAGTTGGCTCTCAGTCCGTGTGTTCTTTGTTCGGCTCTTTTCTCAGTCGGTGCTCGGTCCGTGGCGTCGAAGGGCCAGCACGAGCAGGCACGAGGCACGCCGGAGGGACCTCGCCGACCACGCTCGAGCACGGAGTCACGGCCAAGTGGACCACGTCGGCAGACGGTCGCCAAGGACTCGACACCTCAGGGAAGTCGCGACTTCCATTTTCTTTTGGGGTTTGTGTGAACGTGTGTGTGTGGCGCCGAGTCCTGTCAAGTAGAACTGTACAAGTGTTGCCGTGTGTTCGCGTTGGTCCGTCTTAACTCTTTCTTTTATATGTGCATTCTTGCTATAAATACATGCTTTATGTGTGCTTTTCGTGTGTTGTGTGTAAATAAAATGCTTACTTGTTGAATTGTTTCCCCGTTTCGCTGCGTCCTTTCCTTTGTTGGGTCTTCATCTTGCTTCACGTAAAGGGTTTGAGTGGGCGCGAGATGCCCGATATTTAATTGGAACCGTCAAGGCCGACGATAACACCGCTCGGTTATTCTCTGTAGCACGGAACGGACTGCTTGCGGTTCGTGTCCGGAGTCGGCCTGTGGCGAGGTACAACCCCTCGGTAGGTTATCCGTGCGGGTATTTAGGTATATCGACTTTCGGCGATTCACCCTACCCCGCACGGGTGGAATGCGGACTGGGTTGTGGTGAGGTAAACCCCCACCCGTGACTAGCTCCCGGCGTTAGTCCGAAGAGGTCACGACTGAATTGTCCGTCCGGTGGGCGAGGGGTCGCCATTCGAGTCACGTGGCCGATCGCACGCCGGCGGGCGCGAATTCGCAACGCTGGTGTCAGAGAGCGGGAAAACGGACTCTCTTGTCTCCAAGCTAAATTCACAGGGAATCGGTCCGGGGTGAGAGGAGCGACCCCCGATTCCCTCTAAATTACGAGCGATTAAATTACCCGTTACGTGAAATAAGATGGCGTCTCAAGGCGAGCGGGAGCCGGGGTAATAGGAATGGATGTAGAGTGTTTAGAATCCATGGCCCAGATGTAAACCCCGAGCAGGACATTGGTGTGCAGGAACAATTACTCCCCAACCAAACGCAGAGCCCGAAATAGGTGCGCGGCGGCCGCGGTGTATAACACCTCCCCTCCCCCTCTCCACCAAAACCCCGATCCTGGCCGAATCGGCTCAGCCGAGTGCACCCGACATGGCCCAGCTATTCGCCATGCTGGCAAAAATGAATAACGAATTGAACGAAAAAATGGATGGAAACGCACTCAAAAATGGAAGGAATGAATAACGAATTGAACGAAAAAATGGATGGAAACGCACTCAAAATGGAAGGAATGAATAACGAATTGAACGAAAAAATGGATACAAATACGCAACAAATGAAAACGAATATGGAAACAAATGCGCAAGGAATGAAGGAAGAAATAAAAGAAATGCGGGGTGAGACGCAGAACATGGGCCGAAGCCTGCAGGCGGGCATGAAGGCAACAACAGCGAAGTGCGTAATGGCGACGCCACGTGTGGGAGCGAACGAGCTGGGAGGGGGTGCAACGGTTGTCAGGCCCGCGGTGAAGGCCGGTGAGGAAAAAATAATTCGGGAGACGTGTTGGGCGAGAAGCGTGGAGGGACGGAAAAAGTGACGGTACGAGAGGAAAATTAATTGGGGTGACGAAGCGAGCACGAAGGAAATAAAAATAGTGGAGTGTGAGAAAAGACTTCAAGACATGACGAAGGGAGTTGATAAGCTGGGACTGGAGGTTAAAACGGAGACAGAGGAACTGGGAAGACGGGTAGAAAACCACAAGGCAAGACGGAAGAACAGTTAGAAGCCAAAGCAAGGTCGGAGGGTGAGGAGATGAGAAAGGAATTGGAAAAGAAAACTGAGTTACAGAAACACGAAAACAAAGAGACGGAACTACAAAACGAACTGAGAGTGTTAAAAGAGGAAAGGAAGAGAACGGAAAAAAAAAACGTTAAGAAACCACACTGTACAGATCAAACAGCTGGAAGCGAAGGCCGGATTAAAGAATGAGGAACAAAGAAGAGTACTGAAAGAACAAGGAATGAGACAGGAGAAAGAAATCCGTCAATTAAAAGAAATGACGAGATTACAGAATGAAGAACAAGAAGACAGTGGAATAAAAAAACTGAAAGAGTATGAATTGAAATTGAACGACAAAAGGAAAAAAATAGGTTGGAATACGAGGAGAAGTTGAAGGAGCAAGGAATGAAGCAGGAAGGAGAAATCAGGACATTGAAGGACACAACGAGATTGGAGAGGGAAGAGCGAGAGGAACAATGGGATAGAAAACAAAAAGAACATGAAGCTGAGGTTGACCAATTGAAAGAAAAGGCAAGGCTGGAGTGCGAGGAGATAGACAAAGAACAGCGAATGAAACACAAAAGGGAAATTAACCACATGAAGAAAACCATGAAACTGCAGAAGGAGGGCAGGAGAAAAAACAAGGAAGAGTAATGAGACAGCAGCAAATGAAACACAAGAAGGAGATTAACCAAATGAAGCAAACCATGAAACTGGAGAAGAAGGACAGGAGAGGAAACAAGGAAGGTAATGAGAGAACAGCGAATGAAACACAGGAAGGAAATGAGCCAATTGAAAGAAACGATGATATTGGAAAATGAAGAGCAGGAGGAAGAGTGGGAGAGAAAACAAAAACTATACGAGTTTGAAATTAATGAACTGAAGGAGAGAGTAAAATTGAAGTCCAGAAAGATGGAAAACTCCAGAAAGAAACAGAAACTAATAAATGTATAGGGACGCGGGAGACAAAAAAGTAGAGGAGAGACTGCATGATAAAGACGGGGTTAAAGGAACAGAACACACACACACAGAGTTAGCGAGGCTTAATGGGGTGAGCTCGCGGACTGGTAGAGACCCGGTGTGAGCAGCTGGATGGCCGCCTCCAGGAACGAGGGGAGGAGTATGCCCCCTGGAGGCGACTCACGACCAGGTGGGTTCGGTCGTGCTTCGCGGAGTTGAAGGACGAGTGCTGTGGATAGGTGCACGTGCAGCTTGGGGGTATAGAGGCCCCGGGAACCCTTGTGGGGACACGAATCCCCAGTGTGGTTGTGCAGGGTGTGTGTTTGCGAGTGTGCGGAGATGCGTGCTTTCCGGCACGCATGGTGTGAGTGAGACCCCCTGTGCAAGTGGAAGGTTGGGTGTGAGTGAGCGGCCGAGTGTGAGGGAGACAGTTGTGTGCAAGGTCGCTGTATGTGAGGGAGATGACGGTCGGGCATGCGTGAGCATGCACCCGCGTCTCCTGGGGTAAGTGTGTTGGAGTGGAGTCTGTGCGTCGTAACACGCAGTGTGTGCGTGGGTTGAATGGGACACGACACGGCGACATGTGAGGACAAAAGCCGGGTAGCGGCCGTAGATGTTTTGGGACCGCGCCGGGTTCACCCAGCAGCGAGCGCGAGGGTCCGTGCTGTGCAACGCACGAGCCGCCACGTGCTCGCTTGCGGGAGTGAAGCCCGGTCCGGAAACGCCAGCGGTGATTTGCCGATCCCGCGGACGGACAAAGTTTAGGCAGGATTACGGATTTGGACCGACGGGTTCTCCACGCGAGCTTGTGTTAAGCTCCAACGGGCAGAGCACATGTGTTCGCGTGGGGAACCCTCGGAGTGCGAGGTTTGCTTTTGGGGGTGCGCAGGGTGACGTCATGGCTGCACGTGGGGTTGGAATCGGCAGGAGGTGAATCCCTGCCGGATGGTACCGTCCAAGAGGGACGAGGTACACGTGCAGCTGCATGACGTCACGGGCAAGGTGCAAAGTGCGCGAGCTGTGAGTTGCCGCGCTGGGCTGCGCGTAATTGAAAAAAAAATTAACAAAAGCAAGCCTCGCTTTCGGGTGAACAGGATTCCCCGGGTAAGGGTGGAAGACCCCCTTGCCTGGCACAGGATGGACACTAGTTAGGGAAGGGTTAGCTTAGCTAGACCGGCTCCATGGGGCAGGGGTAAGTCCTCATGGGGCCCGTGGAATGGATGAGGTAGAGGGATGTTAGTCAGATTTAGGATGGGAAATGAAAAATGGACATTTTGGAGACAGTGACGGACTGTGGGTGTGTAGAGGGACGTAGCTTAGCTACGTAGTGTTAAATGGAACGTGCTATAGTATAAGGGACGACGTGGGAGCACGAGTTAGTTAGGGGCGGTAGATAGAAGGATGGCAGGATTCAGCGATGTGTGTGTGTTGAAGAGTTGGTGAGTTGTGTGGAGTCATGTTGATGAGTGAGGCCACGGTCTGGTGTTTTGGAGCGAATGTGGAATGCATGGTGCGATGAGTGATTGGGGGGAGGAGTGACTCCCGCCCAAGGGACCCGGGGTCAGTGTAGAGTGAGTTAGCTGGGTTAGTCAAATATGATAAAAATGGAGGTCGTTTTGTTGTTGGTGGGAATGTAGGCTCGATACCCATTTGGAGGGGTCGAAGCCCTGTTGACGGCTGGGAGCGTGGCTGCGAAAGGTGAGTATCGCTGAGTGGGTACCCCGGCACCGGGCTAGTCGGCCGTGGTAGGCCAAGGGCCCATGGGGGGCCGGGATAGCGTAGTGGGCACGGGTGCGCCGCTTGGTGCGGGGGCCCGGGGCGCCATTAGCCGCGTGGGCAGTGTCGTGGGCACGGGTGACCCTCGGAAAGGGGCCCGGGAAGCCAGCCTGCCACGTGAGCGTTTCAGGGGAGTTGCCATGGAGGGCACTCCCCGGTGTTTAGGGAGCTGGTAGGCTCGGAGGCAGTGTAGTGCCCGGGGTGCCATTGTAGGGGATTCGGCAGAGGGTCGTGCCTGCCAAGGGGAGCACGCGTCCCAGCCACGAAACCGTGTGAGGGCATGGGAGAAAATTGGAGGGCGAGGCCCGAAATTTGCGTGGACACCAACACAGGCGACGGGAATCTGGGTTTTAGAACCAATAGATTAAGCAAGAGGCGCTTGTTGAAAGCCCGGGGTAGTTTAAAGGTTAATGGTTAGGGTAGAGTAGGAGATGTACCCCTCGCCACCATCCATCCCTTCGCTCCCGTTGTGGGCCGCTGGACCCACTTTGGGTTAGAGATCGCTGAGATCTGGGAGGCCATCCTAAGGCTTCGTTGGGCCTCGACACAAGACGCTAGCTCTCCCTTATTCCCCTCCGGGAAGGAACGTAGTGGTGGAGTAGGCTAGGGACGATAGGTTAGCCGAACAATGACAGTAAAGAGGGTTAGGGGACGATTTATAGTGGGAGGTATAGAAATGAAAATAAAAACAACAAAAAAAATTAGTTGGGCCTAAATTGGGTTTTTACAAATTATAGGGAGTGGTATAGACAGTGACAGGCAAAGGCGATAGGTGGGAGGGAGACCGTAGGGTAGGTCTGAGCCCGCCTTCTGAGTGGCCAGCACCCACGCACTCCTCCACCAACCTGCACTGCACGGCAAGAGGGCGGCCAACTTCATCGCAGCTGTTGTTTTGCTGCAAGGCTGTGCCGGCCAGTTCGTCTGCAGGCTGTGTTTGCTACAGCGGCCTTACCATGCCTTGCCTGCCTGCCTTTGCTTTGGCCCATGCCCACTGCCCATGTTCATTTTTGCCCCCGTTCAGTTTTGGTTTGCCCCCCCTGTTCATTTCCATGTGCACCAGGATCATCGAGCAACAGTTTGCAAGCTGCAGGAACTGTCTGTTGGCAGCTACAACACGGCCTGCAGTGGCGGCCCGTGCGCCGGTTCACCATTGACTCTTCTTCTTTTCCTGCAGAGTCCATTGATCCTGGGCCATGGAGTAGTGTAAAATTATAAGGTTAAGTGTTAAGTGTACTGTAAATATGAGTGCGCCCCGCATGTCTGCCTAGCGCCGGCAATTTTATTTAAGTCGTCCGTGTGAGTGGGTTTGTTTAGTTAGTTACTCAGCCCTCAGGTTATTTATTTGGGGACACGAATACCATGAATGTCGCACTCAGGGATCCGAAGGTAAAACGTAGTAGGGGAGAACTACACATGATGGCACACGAGAATTTGACGACTCGGACGAGTCTGTAAAAAGGGGAGGGGTAGTGTTACGGCTGTGGAATTCCAACCATCATTCAGGTCCCGTAGGTGAGATATTTCTGAAGTACATGTATAGTAGCCCAAACCCATTGTTTAGAGGGATTAATGTGATTCATTCGGCTGCGATCCTTCGAGATAGCCGTTTTTCTGTCCTTTCTTTAATTTGAAAACAACCACCAACCACAACGCCGCTTCTCAACAACCGCGCCACCCCCACCATCCACGCAGCCACATCTTCGCCCCCTCGCCGTTCAACAGGCTCCGTGCGGTACGATCTCCGCCAGCGCTAGCAGGAGGATGCGCACGTTTTACGGCCTGTTTTTCCCGTCTGGCTTCTCCGCGCTTGGAGGAGAGAAGCGAGGGGAGGGCAGCTCGCCGCCGATTGGCGATGACAGTGTGAGGCGGTCGGGTGAGGGAATGCCCCTGTTCCAGAACCCTCTCGAAGGAGGGTGGAGCCAAAACGGGGGGGCAGCGGGGCGGGGCGCCGGGGGTATAAGAGTCGGAGGCGCAGGAGGCATTCGGTCTCTCTTGGTTCGGTGTTCTCAGTCGCGCTCTCTCTCTTGGCTTGGTTCGTCTCTCTCTCAGTTGGCTCTCAGTCCGGTGTGTTCTTGGTTCGGCTCTTTCTCAGTCGGTGCTCGGTCCATGGCGTCGAGAGGCCAGCACGAGCAGGCACGAGCACGCCGGAGAGGCCTCGCTGACCACGCGCGAGCAGGAAGTCACGGCCAAGTGGACCACGTCGGCGGACGGTCGCCAAGGACTCGACACCTCAGGAAGTCGCGACTTCCATTTTCTTTGGGGTTTTTGTGAACGTGTGTTTGCGCCGAGTCCCGTCAAGTAGAACTGTACAAGTGTTGCCGTGTGTTCGCGTTGGTCGGTCTTAACTCTTTCTTTTATATGTGCATTCTTGCTATAAATACATGCTTTATGTGTGCTTTTCGTGTTGTGTGTAAATAAAATGCTTACTTGTTGAATTGTTTCCCCGTTTCGCTGCGTCCTTTCCTTTGTTGGGTCTTCATCTTGCTTCACGTAAAGGTTTGAGGGCGCGAGACGCCCGATAACACTGAACAACAAATTTCAAAATTTTTTTTTACTGGAGGATGTGTAAAGTGATTAAGACTAATTTGGGTACGCTGATTTCAAAAATCATAACCGTTTTGCTGTATCACGTCAGGATTTTCAGGAACAGAAATATTCCCATTGCCTAGAATCAGGATTTCAATGAAATTTACATATGTCTTTAACATGTCTATTCGTTACAATTGTTGTTAACTTGTGTTATATTCTTTCTTTCAGATAAAGATGAGTAGGCGTTCCTGACCAATCATCCTGCAACTTCTGTTATGTCTGTGGTCGGTTATACCAAAAAAGATCAACAGCGAAGTATATCTACAGCAGTGAAAATGAAGGCCGCCTACTTTCACTACTTCGGTGTAAGGTGGGGACCAAGAAACAGAGCTGGCACCACACATCTGCTGCACAAGCTGTCACACAACCTTGACTCAGTGGTTGGTGGGCAAAGCGCGCGAGCATGCCATTTGCGGTGCCCATGATATGGCGTGAGCCGCAGAATCATCATGATGATTGTTATTCTGCTGCACAAGCATCGCCGGCTTCAACAAGAAGAATAAAGGTCACATCAAGTACGCTGACTGCGTCTCTGCTCGTAAACCTTGTGCCTCATGATGACGAGAACCCCGTTTCACACCTCCAGCTGATCAGAACATAGCTGTAAGCAGTGGTGAAGAGGATGGTGATGATGAACCTTTTGAACCCGACACTCAAGAATCACACCTTCTGAACCAGGGAGACTTAAATGATCTTGTAAGAGATCTCTCGCTGTCAAAGGCGAAGGCAGAGCTGCTTGGATCAAGGCTGCAGCAGTGGAATCTACTTTAACCTAACACCAAGATATCCTTGTTCAGAGCACGTCACAGAGACATGGCTGAGTTCTTTGAGATGGAAGACACGATGACATTCTGCAGTGACATCACGGTCTGTTGAAAGAACTTGGGTGTATCACGATCCTGCAGACTGGCGCCTCTTCATCGACTCGGGGAAGAACAGCTTGAAGGCTGTTTTGCTCCACAATGGCAACGAGAAACCATCAGTCCCACTGGCTCACGCGTTCGGCATGACAGAGACCTATGAGACTATGCGGCAGCTGCTTGATTCCATCAAGTACAAGGACTTCAACTGGCACATCTGCGGAGACTTGAAAAGTGGTGCGCTGTTGTTAGGGCTGCAGTCAGGCTACACGAAATACATGTGCTTCCTTTGTCTCTGGGATAGCAGAGACGACAAGAATCACTGGACGAAGAAAGATTGGGAAGAGCGAAAAGAGCATGTACCTGGTCGACACAACGTGAAGCATGTCGCCCTTGTCGACCCAGCCAAGTTTTCCTTCCACCACTCCACATAAAGCTCGGCTTGATGAAAAGTTTTGTACGGGCAATGGATCTGAATGGGCGTGGGTTTTTATACCTCAAGGAAAAGTTTGGCAAAACCTTGTCGGAGGCCAAGATCAAGGCTGGTTCTTTGTTGGACCGCAAATCCGACAGATTATGAAGGACGAAACTTTTCGACAACTCTAAACCCCAAGAGCTGGCAGCGTGTAGGAGCTTCAAAGCTGTGACGGACAACTTCTTGGGAACGAGCGCGCGGACAACTATGAAGAAATAGTGCAGCAGCTGCTGGAGTCCTTCAGGAAACTTGGCTCCAGGATGTCCCTGAAAATCCATTTCCTACACCAGCACCTGAACTTCTTCCCTGACAACTTTGGAGCAGTCTCGGACGAGCACGGCGAGCGATTCCACCAAGAGATTTCACTCATGGAGCGCTTACCAAGGGCGGCACAACCCGAACATGATGGGCGATTTCTGCTGGTTCCTGCATCGTGAAACTGACACAGAGCAGCACAACCGCAAAGCAATGCCTAAAGCATTTTTAATTACATTCTAGTGGAGTTTTTCTGTAATTTCTATAATTTTGAAGCATTCATGATGAAATAAATGAATAAATGAATTTTTGTAAATTTCATTGAAATCCTGACTTCTAGGCAATGGGATATTTCTGTTACTGAAAATCCTGACGTGATACAGCAAAACGGTTATGATTTTGAAATCAGCGTACCCAAATTAGTCTAAATCAATTTACACATCTCCAGTAAAAAAATTTTGTTGTTCAGTGTAATTAATTGGAACCGTCAAGGCCGACGATAACACCGCTCGGTTATCTCTGTAGCACGGACGGACTGCTTGCGGTTCGTGTCCGGAGTCGGCCTGTGGCGAGGTACAACCCCTCGGTAGGTTACCCGTGCGGGTATTTAGGTATATCGACTTTCGGCGATTCACCCTACCCCGCAGGTGGAATGCGGACTGGGTTTGTGGTGAGGTTAAACCCCACCCGTGACTAGCTCCCGCGTTAGTCCGAGAGGGTCACGACTGAATGTGTCCGTCCGGTGGGCGAGGCGGTCGCCATTCGAGTCACGTGGCCGATCGCACGCCGGCGGCGCGAATTCGCAACAATAATATATATATATATATACGAGGTGTGTTCAAAAATTCCAACCTTAATTTTCGTGCGTAACAAAATGAAGCTAGGAGGCGTGGTTTGGTGCACGTATGTAGGCGATCCTAATCCGTATGCGTGAATATTCCCGCCTGCAGAAGCTGTCAGTCGCCCGACAGACCGCCGATGAGTGAGGAAGTGTAGTGAGCCCGTCGGATTTTCGTTTTTGACAAAATGACGGAAAAACTTGAACAACGCTACTGCATCAAATTTTGTGTAAAGCTTGGCGATTCCCAAGTGGAAATGGTCCGCAAGATTCAACAGGCCTTCGGGAATGAAGCAATGGGCACCACACAGATAAAATAGTGGTACAACCGCTTCAAAGATGGTCGCACATCAGTGGAAAGTGAAGCACGTTCTGGTCGGCCCTCAACATCCCGAAATGAGATCGTCATTGACCAAGTGAGGACCCTGCTGATGCAGGATCATCGAATCACGATCAGAGAACTTGCAGACGAGCGGGCGTCAGCATTGGATCCGTTCATTCCATTGTGACTGAGGATTTGGCTTAAGGAGAATCTCAGCAAAGTTCGTGCCAAATCTGCTAACGATCGAGCAGAAGCAACTCCGTTTGGAGATCGCACAGGACATGCTGGAGGACTGTGAACAGCTATCCCAACTTCTTCAACACAGTGATCACTGGCGATGAGACCACAGTGCTCCGTCATTTTGTCAAAAAACGAAAATCCGACGGCGCTCACTTACACTTCCTCACTCATCGGCGGTCTGTCGGCGACTGACAGCTTCTGCAGGCGGAAAATATTCACGCATATGGATTAGGATCGCCTCCATACGTGCACAAAACCACGCCTCCATAGCTTCATTTGTTTACGCACGAAAAATTAGGTTGGATACTTTTTGAACACACCTCATAAATATATATATATATATATATATATAATATATATATATATATGTATATATCTTCTTCTTTCGGCTGCTCCCTTTAGGGGTCGCCACAGCGGATCATCCGTTATGATCCACATAATGATTTGGCACAGGTTTTACGCCGGATGCCCTTCCTGACGCAACCTTTGTCGCACTTACGACACAGAGATCTGGTACACGTATTCTAACCAGGGTATACACCGGCCTAGTACACTGGTACTCACATCGCCGACCTCGGAAGGATGAAAGGCTGAGTCAACCCCCTGGGTATTAATTCAGTGGCCCAACAGGGCTTGAACTCAGGACCTTTTGGATCCAAGCCGCTGCCCTTACCACTGCGCCAACACCAGGCTTATATATATATATATATATATATATATATATATATATATATATATATATATATATATTGTTGTTTGTCTTCGGCTGCTTCTGTTAGGGGTCGCCACAGTGGATCATCCGTTATGATCTGCATACTGATTTTTTGGCATAGGTTTTACGCCGGATGCCCTTCCTGATGCAACCCTGGTCGCCTCTTACGACACAGGGATAAGGATTTGGGTTGCGCCATGATTCTGGGCTGCCCTACACCCTCTCATAGCGCAGCCCAGCACAGAGCTCCCGTCCTCAAGCGATCCTCCAACCCAAGCCTCCGAGTAGCCAGATTACAGGCGCACGCCACTACGCCCGGTATATATATATATATATATATATATATATATATATATATATATATATATATATATATATATATATATTATGGATACAAACAAACACGACATACATAATAGTGACCAAAGCTTTTCGCTGCT
>CM068955.1:139762832-139782479 GCA_035128595.1 Eptatretus atami | reverse complement strand
TGAGAAAGTGAATCCAATACTGGTTTCAGTACCTCTCCCAACCACTTGGCAAGTTCATGTTGTGCTGATCGCCCCATGGACAGTATGGGTCATTGAGGGATATTCTGTATGGGTGCAACCCCGAGTAATCTTTACCTCTCGCCGTTTGCTGACGTCAGTCAACAAGGATGTTGACGTCACAACCCCACCTCACAAACCAGCAATGTTATTTATGAGTTTAAGTGCCGATGGGAAGCTCGGTATGTGGGCGCACAACACTAAGATTGCTGATCGGATCAAACACACGTCCCCTTGGCGATTCGAAGAAATATTGTGAGGGTTAAACACAACCAGTGCGAGCATGTAGAATATCCAGCAACCGCCGGCAACTGTACCTGCTTCATCTGCCATTGCACAGACCTGGTTGCCAACCCTATCTGTGCAGACCAGTACAATGCGGATATGTTCAGGATATTGAGCCGAGGTCGTGAGCTTCGTTTCATTTTCGTATGTTGGAAGCAACCTTCATCCTTACCACCGATCCAATACAATGTCATCAAAAGGAATTTGTACGATCTCTGTGTCTCTTTTAGCATGGAAAGATCAAGGGAAGTTCGGTAACAAATGGTGAATGGACCTTTGGGGAAACCCCTCCCCCCTCTCTTCAGGATGTGGGTGCAAACGTCAATCATCGACGAACTCTGCTCCAGCCAATGGGAGCTCGAGGTAAAGATGATGAGTCGACCAATGGGTGTTCGCATTAACCGTGACGTCATTACGGCTTAACCAATCAGCGTCTATCTTATTAAGACCTGCGTATAAAGCACGCGCCTTCACTTCCTTCTTCACTTGCTGCGATTTTTTACCCTGAGGAGTGCAGCACGAAAAGCTTCGGTCACTATTATGTCGTGTTTGGTTGTATCCATATTAAAGTTCTGTCATACCAAACATCTGTTTGTATATATATATATATATCAAAAGCATATGGGTACTGACGAGCACTCCCCCGATCTCCATTGGACATCGTACTACACCAAAGCGTCACCTCCAATCCGGAGGAGGCGTTTCTGATGTCAGGATCTAACAGTCTAACAGTCAGTAGGCGTTTCTGATGCATAAACGACAAATGTGGTCATCATTGGTTAGATATTTATCGGTGTGCCGTCGTGATGAGGGCAAACAAGCCGGAAATCCCGATAGGCAGCCTCATTTGATGGTTAAATGATGTTGACTATGTAATCTTTGTCTGTTTGACAGAGTTGCTGGGCCGAGGCCTTCGGATTGGAGGTGACGTTTTGGTGTAAGACTATGTCCAATGGAGATCAGGGGAGTGCTCAACACCCTCCACATGTTTTTTTATTTACCCGCCGACCACATTATGTGTCATCTGGTTCAATGGTTTGTATTAGCTGGAACAATTGTCTGGGTGGCAGACGGATGGTTGTTCTTTGCGGATTATGCGGTTTTACCTTGTGAGACATAATCTGCGGCAATGCTCACCACAACACTCAGGAGGTGTGTCTGTATGTTATATATATCTATATCTATATCTATATCTATATCTATATCTATATCTATCTATCACAGGGTGTTCCATAAGTCTGGAACCATGGGGTAAAACAAGTAATTTATTTTAGTTTTTTCGCTTATTGCAGGTGCCCATGATGTTGCTGAGTAAGGAAGAATGCAACAAGGTTATTCTGCTCATATAAAATCAGTCATCGGGAGGTCGCAGAGGAATTTAACAGATTAAATCCCGACTGCATGCCGATAACACACAGCTGTGTCGGTAAACTGGTAGCAAAGTTCAGGGAAACGGGATCCATAGGAGATAAAGCACGCAGTGGACCTCCAAAGACATCCCGATGATGACACAGACACGACTATCCTCATTCATTTCACGAAAGACCCAAAAAGTCTCTTCAGTGGATTTCCAATGAGACAGGAATGTCAAAAAGCAGCATCCACCACAATCTTCAAACACAAATTGCATTCTTACAAGTTTCAAGTCCTGCAGAAATTAAGCGAAGATGATCCGGACTGATGGATGGAAATTTATGAATGGGTTACAGAAAAATGTGCTCAAAATGCCAACTCTCATCCACCATTCTGTTCAGTGATGAGGCTGCTTTTATACAAATGTTGATGTGAACCGCCAGAACACCTGCTAATGGTCGCAAGACAACCCTTACTGGTTTACTGCTTCAAAGGAACAAGGTGTCAATCATGTGATGGTGTGGTGTGGAATTTGGAAAAACAGCATCATCGACCCTTTCTTTTTTGATGGCACAGTCTCAGGAGACGTCTATTTGTGTATGCTCAACGAGGAAACAATCCCCAATGTCTTGAACTCAGATGGGGAATTCCCAACATGGTTCCAGCAGGATGGCGCTCCTACCCATTCCAGCATCCACATGAGGGAGAGGCTGCACCTGCAATTCCCTGGTCATTTGATAGGGCTACAAGGGCCTGTGGAGTGGCTTGCAAGGAGCCGTGATCTCACCCCATTGGATTTTTATCACTGGGGTCACTTGAAGACATTGGTCTATGCAGAGAAAATTCAAAATGCTGCACATTTGCAGGAGCGCATCATCAACGCATGTTCCACAATCATTCCTGATAGCATTTGACATGTGATTGCTGACTGGATATCTCATTTGCATTTGTGTATCAATCATAATGGTGGACACATTGAACACATTCTGTGAATATTTTGTGAATAATATAATATTCTGTGAATACAAGCCATTTTAATCGCTTTTCTCAATGATTACAGGCTCATGGGACACCCTGTGTGTGTATATGTATATGTGTGTGTATATATATATATATATATATATATATATATATATATATATATATATATATATGTATATATATACACATACACACACACACATACTTGCAAAAGTACCCATCACTTTGTATCAAAAAGTATCAGATTTAATCAACAGCAACATGTTGTACTTCACAAACATTCTTCTCAATTAACTCTATAATTTGCCTGAGGTTATCTTCCATCTGCTTCAAAATCAGCTAACATCACTTTCATCAACCATCTTTGGTGCCAATATATGTTGTGAGGAAAATACTCTTCAAATTGTAAATCAATCGAATGAAAATTGAAGATTTTAGAATGTTGGCCCAAATTGGCCTTGTGGCCGATTTTAACATCAAAAATAATTTGGTGGCTGAATTCACAGACCTGATATGCAAATTATCTTCAAATTTCAAGTTATTCAGATTAAATTTGAAGATTTTAGAAATTTGGCCTATGTTGACCTTTTGGTCAATGTTGATCTTTTGGCCTATGTGGACCTCAAAATTAATATGTTTAATTCAGTGATATAATATGCAAATGCTCTTCAAAGTTCAAGTCAATCTGATGAAAATTGAGGATTTTTGAAAATTTGGCCCAATTGGGCCTTTTGACCTATTTTGACCTATGATGACCTCAAAAATAATAGGTGTTTAAATTCAGCAACCTGACATTCAAATGCTCTTCAAATTTCAAGTCAATCGGATGAAAATTTAGGATTTAGAAAATTTGGCCCAATTTGGCCTTTTTATGATGTTGACCTCAATGATAATTGGTGCTTCAATTCAGTCAGCTGAAGTGCAAATGGTCTTCAAATTTCATGTCAATTGGATGAAAATTGATAATTTTAGAAACATTTAAAAAATTTGGCCGATGTTGTGAAGACTTTATGGTCTATGTTGACATTTAGACTATGTTGTCCTCAAAAATAATAGATGGTTGAATTCATTGACCTGATAAGTAAATCCTTTTCAAATTACAAGTAAATCGGATGAAAATTGAGGATCTTAGAAAATTTGGCCGAGATTGGCCTTTTGGCCTATGTTTACCTCAAAAGTAATAGGTGGTTGAATGCAGCGACCTGACTTGCAAATGCTCTTCAAATTTCAATCAATCAGATGAAAATTGAGGATTTTAGAAAATTTAGCCCAAATTGGCCTTCTGGCCTATGTTTACCTCAAAATTAATAGGTGATTGAATGCAGCGACCTGATATGCAAATACTCTTCAAATTTAAAGTCAATCGGATGAATATTGAGGATTTTAGAAATACCACCTTAGTTGTTGACCTTGGGCCTATGTTGACCTCAAAATCAATAGGTGGTTGAATTCAGTGACCTGATATGAAAATTCTCTTCAAATTTCAAGTTAATGGGAGAAAAATTGAGGATTTTAGAAATTTGGTCTATGGTGACATTTTTAGTGGGGCAACTTAGCTAAATATAGCATAACAATTGTGCATTTTGTGAGGAAAGCACCAAATTGGCACAACTAGTAGCCTATCATATTATGAACAGATTTGGATATTGGCCATCTCAAAATTTTTGATGGCATGTGGAAATGGCTGCCACAGCCATCAGCGGCTGAATTTGAGATGGCCCAATATCCAAATCTGTTCATAATATGTTAGGCTACGAGTGTGCCAAATTTGGTGCTTTCCTCACAAAATGCACAATTGTTATGCTGTTGCCCCACTATTTGGTCTCTGTTGACCTAAAATAGGGACGCAGCGACGCGCTGCTCTGGCGCATGCTCCCACACCTGACCTGACCTTTTGGCCTATGGTAACCTCAAAATTAATAGGTGGTTGAATTCAGTGACCTGATATCCAAATGGTCTTCAAATTTCAAGTCAATTGGATGAAAATTGAGGATTTTAGAAAATTTGGCTCAATTTGCCTTAAATTGACCTTTTGGCCAAAGTTGATATCAAAATTAATCGGTGGTTGAATTCATCGACCTGATATGCAAATGGTCTTCAGATTTCAAGTCAATCAGATGAAAATTGACAATTATAAAAGCAGTTGAAAAATTTAGCCAATGTTCGGTTGACCTTTTGACCTATGGTAACCTCAAACGTAATAGGTGGTTGAATTGATTAACTTGACATGCAAGTCCAGTTCAAATTTCAAGTCATTCGGATGAAATTTGAGGATTTTAGAAAATTGGCCTATTGGCCTATGTAGACGTTTTTGGTCGACGGAATTTTATGAAACTTCAATGCCGGACCGTCTTAGGGTCGGTGACATTAATCTCCGAAAATTTCAGATAGGTTGGGCGGTTTGGGCTGGAGGTGAGCGGACAGAGATACAAATAAACAAACAAACAAACAAACAAATGGAGGCGATCAACATACTTAACAAAAAAACAATTTTTTGGGGGGCCAAGTAACAAACACAAATTGAGCTTTATGTATTCGTTTGCAGTCTTGTGAATGTGCTTGAAGCCTATCTTTTCAACACTTTTGATCTTTTCTTTAAGCGACCTGTAACAGTGCTTGTAAACCATCCCATTTTCTTTTGCAATTATTGAATACAAATGAGCTTTCAATTTTTCCCATGAATGCTGAGGATATTATGAGACACCAATGTACCTCAACATGAATTTCTACGGACATTATAGTACTGCAGCATAGCAAACCAATTGTTCGACTTTTCATAAAAGCACCAAAATTGGTACATATGTTTGTACTAATGTATTCTGAACAATTTTGGATATTGGAGCACTCGAGATTTTGCCTTGGTCAGCTTTGGCGGCCATTTTGGAAAATGGCCGCCATTCTACTTTAACAACATGGGATATCTGTCATTGTTATTCTTTTGTCGGTTTCTCAGAGGTGATAAATACTCCATGTGATGTGCATTTACAAAGGAAACAATACAAATGTCATTTGTCTGATGCACCTGCTGTCACTTCTGTTGTCCTTGACGGCGCCGTCATCGTGCAGATGTTGAAGCCTGGCACTGCCAAGACATTTGAAGAATATGCCCACCAAGTCTTCATCCCATACGTCGAGGGGCAGCTGCGTCATGCTTCACGTCTCGACCTCATTTGGGATAGCTACAAAGATGGCTCCTTGAAGACGGCGACAAGGGAGAAACGAGGAAAAGGGGTGCGACGGCGCGTGATGAGCACCGCAGCCATACCAGGAAACTGGCAGAGTTTCCTACGTGTCGACGCAAACAAGGTGGAGCTCTTCACCTTCCTGTCCGATGTGCTGGTGCAGTCCTTCCATGACGAGGCAAAGAAGCTGGTAGTCACTGATGGTAAAGCAGTCATCTGCCTTCCAAGGCAGAAGAGATGAAAGCTCTCTGGCTCCATGCGGTCAAGAAGAGGCGGACACTCGCATCATGCTACATGTGGCCCATGCTGCAGAACATGACCACCGTCGGATTCAAGTTCGAACCGTAGACACCGACGTCGTCGTCTTGGTGGTGATGGTAGCCCAGGCACTACCATGCGTGGATGAACTTTGGATTGCCTTTGGGAAGGGCAAAAACTACCGCTACATCCCTGCCCATGAATAAGCTGCCTCCCTCGGTCCACAGAAGGCACGTGCCCTCCCTGTCTTCCACGCCATGACGGGATGTGACACGGTATCAGCATTCGTGGGGCAGGGAAGATATCTGCCTGGGCCACATGGAACTCGTTTCCAGAACTGACAGATTCTCTTGTGACCCTGACCACCACACCAGTCAACATCCAGGATGACACAATGCACTGCATTGAAAGGTTTGTGTGGCTCCTCTATGACCGCACCAGTCCATATACGGACGTCAACGAGGCCAGAAAGAAACTCTTCGCCAAGAGGAACTCCGTCCAGCGCATCCCACCTACCTACGATGCTTTGGAACAGCATGTGAAGAGATCAGTCTTCCAGCTATGTCTGGGGGCAGGTCTTGATCCCTCAACCCGTGCTTCCATCACCAACAGGCTGGGGCTGGCGGCAAACAGAGGATGGGTCCTACGAACCGCTCTGGACCACACTCCCTGAGGCTTCAAAAAGCCTTCGAGCTGGTGTCGTGCGGCTGCAAAAGGCTGTAGAAAGCTGCAAATGCAAGAAGGCGAATCTGCAATGCACTGGACTGTGTGCTTGTGAAGGAGAATGCCAGTAGACAGACGCAGTAGACACAGACTGAGATATCAGCCTAGCTTAGAATGTGCAAATGCAAAGTCGCATTGCTTGTAAAAGTGTTGACTTCTTGATCCAGAGCCAGTACACTTGAGCTCAGAAACTCATATTGTACTGGACTGATGTATGCGTGTACCATGTGTCCTGGTAGAATGGTAGTAGCAGTAAACCGTAGCCGCTTCAAAGTGAAGTGTGCAATAATTTGACTACATTTTCTGAGTTTGTCAGTATCACGATTATCACGATTATCCTTCAATTGTCATCATGCCAGTTGGCTAGGTGTGGGTACCTCTCTCACCTGTCATGGCACCTCAGCAAAAGCTTTCTGCGACTCATTGGGACTGACTCAATCGTTCAACTTCCCGACCCGGATCTCAACAATGGTACTCCATCTCTTCTGGATCTGATTTTGACAAATTTCCCTGACAATATCTGCTGCTCTTCCTCCGCTCCAATCGGTTCTTCTGACCACGTCCTTGTCAAAGTGGACATCTCTCTGGCTATTATCAGAGAACCACCTCACCCGTCGAGTCTGGCATTTCACTCAAGCCGACTGGCAGGGTCTCCTAGTAGCCAACAACTTACAGACTGGTCTCCTATCTACACTTTCTCAAACATCAACTCATCCTGGGAATTCTTTCAAAGAAACTTGCTCTCCCTCATGCCACAGATTTATCCTCTCGTCTTCAGTTGTCCTACCCTTCCTCCCGCCCTGGTTTACTGAAGCTTGTGGCGAGGCAGTTGTTCTGAAACAACTTGCCTTTGCCTCATGGAAAGCAAACCCAACTGAGGGCAATCTCATTCTTCCAAAAGCTTGGAACAAGTGTGTATCTACCCTCAGGAGAGCCAGAAAACAACATTTTCTCATCTCAAGTCTGAACTCTCAAACCTCTCTCCCTCCTAAAATCCTGGTGGCGTTTAATCAAATCTTTTTCTGGTGTATGTTCCCCCTCCATCCCCTCCCTTACCTCAAATGGCCGCACTGCTGATACCGCACGTGAAAAAGCTGAATGCCTAAACTCGGTGTTTGCAGCTAAATCTTGTGTCCTAAACCCATCACTTTCTCTACCCACCTTACCCAGTCGCACCCAACTGTCCCTGGACTCTGTGTCCTTTTCTCCTGACAAGGTGGAGAGCTTGCTTTCAAACCTCGACTCAGATTCTGCAACCGGTCCAGATGGCATCAGCCCACGTGTCCTCAAAGCCTGCTCTTCTGCTCTTGCTCACCCTCTCTCTGTTCTATTCACACTCTCATTTGCTCAAGGTCATCTGCCATCTGCTTGGAATCTGCACACATCACTGCCCTGCACAAAAAAGGTGCAAAACAGATCCCTGCAACTACAGACCAATCAGTTCTCCCAATCATCAGCAAGGTTATGGAATCCATCATCGCTTCAGACATTAAATCCTTCCTCTTCTCCAATGGCTTGATTTCCGATCATCAATTTGGTTTCAGACCAGGTCACTCTACCCTGGATATGCTGCTTCTGCTCTCCCATCAATGGATGGAGGTCCTCAAGCAGACAGGAAATCCGAGCGGTATCCTGGACATATCATGTGCTTTTGACACAGTCTGGCACCCTGCCCTACTCACCAAACTCTCTTCCCATGGTATCCAAGGCCATCTCCACTCATGGCTCACAGACTTCCTCTCCTGTCGCAGTCAACGTGTGGCCCTAAATGGAGTTCTTTCATCCCCTCTTCCTGTCCAGGCTGGAGTTCCTCAAGGTAGCGTTCTGGGCCTGTTCTTTTTCTGGTTTTCATCAATAATCTCTCCGACTCTCTGGAAAATCCTCTATATCTCTTTGCTGATGACTCCACCCTCTGCCGTACCATCTGTCATCCCTCAGACCGGCAAGCAACAGCTTCTTCACTCACTGCTGATCTGGATAAAATCACAAACTGGTCCAACACATGGAACATGTCTTCAATCCAGACAAATCTCACACTCTCACTATGTCTCCTCGAAAGGACCGTTTAGAACCCCCCCATCCACTTTCTCAACAATCCTCTGGAAGAAGTCCTTTCTTTCAAGCTTCTGGGTCTCACTATCTGCCATGACCTTTCCTGGGAAAGTCACATTTCCAACCTCGCCTCCAAAGCCAGTCGCCGACTGGGAATCCTCCGTCGTGCAATGTCCTTCCTCGGCCCTCTTGAGCTCCTGACCACTTACAAAGCTTTTGTCCATAGCCTGATGGAGTACTGCTCTCCCCTCTGGGCTGGTGCTCCTGCCTCCACCTTTCTCGGCTTCACTCTGTCGAAACCAAGGCATTTAGGATCATCGGCATCTCCCGCAATGAAGCTGAGTCTTTGGGCCTCTCACTCAATCACCGCAGGTTGGTCAGTGGTCTTTCTGTCATTACCGTCTCCTCTCCAGCCTTGCCCCCCCCCTGCTCTCTCTGCGATTTGTCCCCACCACATTTCCACAGGGCGCTCAACGTCCGCCAGCAACCCCCTTCTGGTAAAACTACCAAATCACGAACCACTGCTCACCTTCACTCTTCTTCCTCTTTTTTTCCCGCCTTTGGAATAAACTCCCTCACTCTATTCTTTCCCATTCTTCCCTCCAGGCCTTCAAAACAGCTGTTCACCACCACCTCTTATCATCCCCCATCCAAATCCTCGATCTTTTCTACCCCGATAATCCACCCAAGCCCACTTCCTTCAATTCCCCTGCTTTCCTTCCTGAAAGTCCCTGTAATGTCCATCTTCTCTTCCCCATGTTCCCCGTCCCATCCCTCTCCCTTCCACAAATGTCCTAATGTGTCTGTTCCCACTGTTTTGTCCCTCCCACTCCCGCCCCTCTTGTCTCATGCCCCTTGCTGTGCGTTGTGTTTTAGCTCTCATACGAGCCTCGACAAGGTATACAAAAAAATTAAAATCAGTTCCTCTTTTCAAAATAGAGTAAAGTATGTAATCTATCTGCAATTTTTGTTGATCCAAACCAATTGAATGTGATGAATATCATTTGACTCTTCTCTCCAGGCAATAATGGGTACTTTTCAGCGAAAAGTTTCAGGAGAGCAGCAATTTACAAATCAAATAATGGCTTTTTTACCGAAAATACTGGCTCATAATATTTGAATACGCCTTTTCATGGTCAATTTACTGAATTTTACACTTTCCTATATCTACCACCAATACAAAAGAAAATAAGAGCATATAGCCAATTTCGCTAAAGTAGAATGGCGGCCATTTTGGAAAATGGTCGCCGAAGCTGACCAAGGCACAACCTCGGGTGGCTCCATATCTAGAATTGTTCGGAATACATTATTCTACATGTGTACCAATTTTGGTGATTTAATGCAAATTTGAACAATTGATCTGAAATATCAGACTACGCTGCAGGACTATATGAGACAATGGACAAATCAACAAAGTACAATTCATTTCAATCTGATAATTTATAAGACAATTTAATTGAGCAGCTATGTCAGAGCAGCTATTTAAATTAAGCAACTATGCCAGAGAATTTAAATTTCACTTTACTCTTGTAACCCTAGTTTCAACGATCCAGTTGAACATCTGTCGAGTGGTGACCACAGAATATAGATGCTGTATGACTCAAATATGATGGTACCAATCACGTTATGGCCATCAAGTTGAGATCTCTCTTTTGGCAAATGGTCACTACCTAGCTAGTTTTCAGCACATATCAAATTATTCTGAAGGACTCAAAGTGGGGATGCTGTATTGCATTGAATACAATTGACATCATTTTCAACATTGTAATGATGATACGAGTGCCCATCATTGCATCATTGATTCAATAAATGAAGAGCTTTATGCCAACGTTTGCTGATTTTTATTAGCATTTATTTTAACACACAAATTACTTATAACTATATCCATTTTTTAGTTTAATTACCAGAGTGGATTATAATCCACTATGACAGAGAGTGGAATAATTTTATAATTATAATGACAGAGTGGAATAATTATTCACAAATCACGAATATTTTCCAAGCATCAAAAAGTATTTACAGAAACTTTCCTCCTTCAAGACATCTCTGACTCCCTAGTATCTCTCTCTGGTTACTCCCTCCTCTGGTATGACAGACCTGAGCCTCGCCCTGGTGGAGGAGTTGCTGTGTTCATCAAAAACTCTATTCCTCACTCTCCATGCACTATCCTCACTCTCCATACCCCAGGAATACTCTGGCTATGCTTCCGCCTCAGGTCCCACCTCAATGTATATATGTGTTAGTTCCGTCACCAAACAGTGATGACTCCTTTACACATCACTATCCGAAAACATGGACCAACTTCTATCCTGTCCATCCGAACTCTCTTTCCTCATATGTGGTGACTTCAATTGTCATCACAACAGTTGGCTGGGTGTGAGTACCTCTCCTGACACTGCCAATGGCAGTTCAGCTAAAAGACTTCTGCGACTCAATTGGGACTGACTTCATTGGTCACTTCCTGACCGACATCTCAACGCAATGGTGCTCATCTCTTTGATCTTATTTGACAAATATCCCTGAAAATATCTGCTGTTATTCCTCTGCTGCCAATTGGTTCTTCCTGACCACCGATGCTTGCCAAAAGTAAACATCTCTCTGGCTGTTATTAGAGAAAGAACTCAGCGCCGTCGAGTCTGGCATTTCACTCAGGCTGACTAGTAGGGTTTTCAAGCAGCCATCAAACTTCCAGACTGGTCTCCTATCGCTACTTTCTCAAACATCAACTCTTCCTGGGAATTTTTTTGGAGAAACTTGCTCTCTCTCATACACAGATTTATCCCCTCTTGTCTTCAGTTGTCCTACCCTTCCTCCCACCCATGGTTTACTGAAGCTTGTGGCGAGGCAGTTGTCCTGAAACAACTTGCCTTTGCCTCAAGGAAAGCAAACATAACTGTAGGTAATCCGAGTTCCTTCTATAAAGCTCAGAACAAGTGTGTGGCTATGCTCAGGAGAGCCACAAAACAACATCTTTCTCATCTCAAGTCTGAACGCTCAAACCTCTCTCCCTCCTCCAAATCATGGTGGCATCTAATCAAATCTGTTTCTGGTGGATGTTCCCACTCCATCCCCTCCCTTACCACAAATGGCCTCACTGCTGATACCATACGAGAAAAGGCTGAATGCCGAAACTCTGTGTTTTCATATAAATCTTGTTTCCGAAACCCATTGCTTTCTGTCCCCACCTTACCCAGTCACACCCAGCTGTCCATGGATTCTGTGTCCTTTTCTTCTGACAAAGTGGAGAGTTTGCTGTCAAACCTCGACTCAGATTCTGTCACCGGTCCAGACGGCATCAGCCCACGTGTGCTAAAATCTTGCTCCTCTGCTCTTGCTCTCTCTCTCTCTCTCTCTCTCTCTCTCTCTCTCTCTGTTCTATTCACCCTCTCATTTGCTCAAGGTCATAACAGCCAACATCACTGACCTGCATACAAAAGGTACAAAAACCGATCCCTGCAACTCCAGACCAATCAGCCTTCTCCCAATCATCAGCAAGGTAATGGAATCCATCATCGCTTCAGACATTATATCCTTCCTCTTCTCCAATGGCTTGATTTCCGATCATCAATTTTGTTTCAGACCAGGTCACTCTACCCTGGATATGCTGCTTCTGCTCTCCCAACAATGAATGGAGGTACTCAATGCCAGACATGACATCAGAGCCATATCCCGAGACATATCGCGTACTTTTGACATGGTCTGGCACCCTTCCGTGCTCACCAAACCCTCTTCGTATGTATCCAAGGCCATCTACATTCATGGCTCGCAGACTTCCTCTCCTGTCACACCCAACGTGTGGTCCTAAATGGAGTTCTCTCAGCCCCTCTTCCTGTCCTAGACTGGAGTCCTCAAGGCAGTTTCTGGGTCCTGTTATTTTTTCTGGTTTTCATCACTGATCTCTCTGACTCTCTGGAAAATCCTCTTTTATCTTTGCTGATGACTCCACCTCTGTCGTACCATCTGTCATCCCTTAGATTGGCAAGCAGCAGCTTCTTCACTCTCTGCCGTACCATCTGTCATCCCTCAGACTGGCAAGCAGCAGCTTCTTCACTCTCTGCAGATCTGGATAAAATCAGAAACTGGTCCAACACGAGGAACACGATTTTCAATCCTGACAAATCTCTCACACTCACTATGTCTCTCCGAAAGAACCGTTAGAACCCCCCCCCCATATACTTTTCTTCAACAATCCTCTCGAAGAAGTCCTTTCATTCAAGCTGCTGGATCTCATGATCTGCCATGATCTTTCCTGGGAACCCACATTTCCAACCTGGCCTCAAAGCCAGTCGCCGACTTTGGAATTCCTTCTGTCGTGCAAAGTTCTTCCTCAGCCCACCTGAGCTGCTGACCACATACAAAGCTTTTGTCTGCACCCTGATGGAGTACTGCTCTCCCCTCTGGGCTGTTGCTCCTGCCTCTCACCTTTCTCGGCTTCACACTGTGGAAACAAAGGCATTTAGGATCATTGGTATCTCCTGCGGTGATGCTGAGTCTTTGGGCCTCTCACTCTCACCGCAGGCAGGTTGGTGGTCTTTTGTCTTTCTGTCTTCAACCGTCTCCTCTCCAGTCTTGCCCCCCTGCTCTGTCTGCGATATGTCCCCCCCCCATTTTTCCGCAGGGCGCTCAAAGTCCGCCAACAACCCCCTTCTGGTAAAACGACCAAAATCGACAATCACTGCTCACCTTCACTCTTTCATGCCTCTTTTTTTCCTGCCTTTGGAATAAACTCCCACACTCTCTTCAATCCCATTGTTCGCTCCAGGCCTTCAGAACAGCCGTTCACCACCACCTATCTTCTTCCCCTCCAAAATCTCGATCTTTTCTCCCCCCGTTAATCCACCCCAAACCCACCTCCTTCAAATTACCTTCTTTCCTTCCTGAAAGTCCCTGTAATATCCATCTTGTATACCCATGTTCCCACCCCTCCTTGCCATCGCTTTCCCTTCCACAGATCTCCTAATGTCTCTGTTCCCCACTCTTTTGTCCTTCCCTCTACTGCTCCTCGTGTCTCATGCCCCCCTTGCTGTGCGTTGTGTGTTAGCTCTCATAGAAGCCTCGACAAGGTATGCAAAAAAATAAACAAATCTCCACATAAGGAAAGACAGGTTTGTGAAAACAAGGCAGCCAAGAGCATTTGAAACATTTTAATGCCTGTACACACCAACTCTCACTTAGTTTCTCACAACGAGATTGTGACAAACAGTTATCTGAGAACATTAATCTGACAAATCGATAATATAAACGAGCTTTCAACAACAACAGCCTATTGAAGGTGCTTCAAAAGTTGTGATAATTTTGGTTATGTGACAATTGAAATTACAGTGGTTTGAAAGTATTAGTCGATTGTGTATGAGGGCCATTTTTACCCTGCGTAAATCAGTGAATTATCACAGATTTACCCTGCATCGAAAATCAATGAACTGTTCTCACTAATGAATTATTCAGTGGGGAATTCAATGACTGAGTAAATTACACTGAATTCCCAATGCCTCAAATTGGGTTCTAATTTGTCTCGACATTCACTTACGGTTCTATTCCATGCACCACGATAGTTTCGCAGGACCCATATGTCTTGCATATATTTCTTAATAAAAATCAAAAGGATGAAGGTTGGAATTTTCTGTGGATTTATGATTCGAGGTCATTTTTAGATCAGGAATGAATGCAGGTTGCTGATATTGGGGAGGAGAAATTTGTCTCGCAATTGTACAATTTGTTGTACAGCTTGAGGGTTAAACCCCCAAATTAATTTGATTTTTTAGTGAAAACATAGAAATTTGCATTTGCAGAATACATTCTACATTCTTCACAAAGAAAGTCGGAAATAATATTGTTGTCTTTAATTAAAATGATACAAGACGAGCCTACCTGGAAGGCAAGATAAAATCCTCGGCGTGTAAGCGGTCCCACATCCCGCACCTCAGTGTTGAGCTTCATAACTCTACCTCCCAAATCCACCTGGTCACAGTACAATCATTGTCATCATGAGAAGCATCACACAATTTGTGCTGTTTATTTTGCACATTTTTGATCAGACTTCTTAGACAGCAACAAAAAATCATTCTCATTCTCATTCTCATTCTCTCTCTGTCTCTCTCCTTCTCTCTCTGTCTCTCTCTTTCTCTCTCTCTCTCTGAGATTATTATACCATTCTAAAATTAAAGCACTTTACATCGCTCTGATGAACCCACTTCAATAACAGTGTTAACTCTCACTCAAGCATCGATTTTCAGAAGCTGGGATTTGAAGCACATTTAGTCTCAAAATTCTCTTCTCCAACATGTGTGGCTATCATTATGATCAATCTCCCTAAAGCAGCAAAATCAATTTTCTGAAAAATGAAAAAACCTAAAATAAACTCACTAAATAAAGAGGGGCTGTAGAGATGTTCAATTTTATTTTTTTTTAATCCCAACCAATTCCTCGATGTCATCATCACGTTGTACGTCAAATCCTAACTGGAGATAATTTACTTTGCATGCTCAAGATAAATTCGAGCTCCTGTAAATGATAAACGCCCCTGGAAGATTGTGTTTGCCGGGGTTCACATCACTGATGGTGAAGAGTAAAAATAAGGTTAAAACAGCAAGTTTGAACCATCATAGTATTTTATAGATTGTTAAAAAGGTACTTTTTTTCAACACAAGATTGAGGTTCATGAAAGATTGTGATGATTCGGTAAAAAGGAATCGGACTGACAATGTCACAGTAGGGTCACAGTTGGACTCAACAAGGAGAGCAATGAACGAACAGGAAAAGAGGAGAGATAGAGGAAGGGAGGAAACACAGTAATCTGCAAGCAAGCGGGTTGGGTTCGGTAGGGTTCATGGTAGTAGAAAAGAGCAGGTGGGGATGAGGGATGATTTGCTGATGTACCACCTGCTTGAAGCCTGGAGGGAAGAATGGGATTGAACAGCCTAAGGATATTGATTTCACAAACAGGAGAAAGGAAGGAACAAAAGAGTGGAGGTGTGCAGTTAGCCTGGATTTTGGGAGTTGAACCAAGAGGTGCTTGAGCAAAAGCAAACTTCTGACAATCGAACAATTTTTCAGGACCACAATACATTTTGTTTTAAATTTAGACAATGAAGGAGCCGATGGACATCACATATAAATATTGATGGACGACACTATTTCCATTCAATCCATTATGTGAGAAGCAGACCGACATGATAAGTCTCGTATTATCCAGAAATGTCGAATCCGTTCAACTATATCCCAATATGCGCTGAAATAATAGCTCGTTGTGCCAGTTTAAGCCAAGAGGATTCCTCAATTTCAAGCAGCAATAATTCAGCTTCACTAAGTGTGCCCGTGACGATTTGCCAACACATCAAACAAGATTTCGCTCATTTGTAGTGTCAAGCTCCACAAATGATGGCAGATCAATTCTGCTCTTTGGCTCATTCTGCTCATTGTGACTACGTGATTTACCGCCATGCCTCGTTTTCCTAAATGAAGTGACAGCCGCATGAAAGTGCATATCACACACTGATGGGAAAATATTACACCAGACAAATACATCCCGCAATCTTCAATGCTGGGGTTCACGAAAGCGATCAATTATACTGCAGAGGAGGGCACTTTGGCATTGAAAACAAATGATGAAGAATGCAAGACGAATTGGCACACAAATAAAGAAGAAATTAGATATCGAATTTTTCAGCAACTAAAATTTGCCAATATGTTTGACTACGCGCATTTTTTTTTATTATTATTCAAAGGGCTATTTCTCCCAGGAGGTCTATACATTATTCACTGAAAGTAACATCCATCGGGAGGTACATGGCGGCCTGAGCCACAATCCTCGGCCACAAATCTGGCTAATTTTGCTGCTGGCATTAGGAGAGTCCATCGCGTCACGTTTTTAATGCCCCCTTGGGTAGTGGTAGCTGCTGAGTTTTTATCTTTATGGTTCCTCTTGCTCTCTCAGGGGTCATTGATTGAGATTTACGAGTGGATGGCTGATTGGTGTGATGTATGAAGCAGGCATACACTACTCAGGCACATGGGCCGTTTTAAACCTGCATACCACACTCGTGGCTCCTTTGAAGTCACAGAAAAAAAAAAAACGGAGAGAGAAAATTAAAACCATTGGAAATTGTCAGCCATAAGTTTAGTTCGCAGGACTGGAGGAAAGTCACATATCTCGTGTTCAACTGGCTCTGCTTGCTTTACTGTTAGCGGTGAGATACCAAATGATCTGAAGGACTTCGTTTTGTTAGCAAATTGTAAAAAGGACAAGTCTGGAGACGCCGATGGTTCACGAGCAATGTACATGGTTCGCCTTTTTTATTTTTTGACGTCGAGGGGACGCCACGGGCAAACTGGCGGGAATCGGGAAAAACGTAAATGATGAAAGTTGTAGTAATCGAAGAGCACTACTTGCATACCAACTTTCATTCGAAACAGTTGAAAACCCTAGGAGCTCGATGCCCAATTTTTGATTTTTTGACATTTTCTAAGTTCGTGACCTGTGACCTTGACCTTGGGACGAAAATGAAAAATCGAGCTCCGTGGGGCTATGCAGGTGCCATTGGGCTAACCAAATACTGAAACCCCTGCCAGATTCGACAAACCGCCTCGGAGAAGATGTAACTTGAAATCGGCTACCCCTAAAAACACGTTTTTTGGGCGTGGCTCCACTCATAATGGGCGCAGCACGCCCGTTCTCAGGAAAACACAACTAGATCATGATATAAACCTCCCACCAAATTTTATCAGGATCGGATCAAAACCCACGGAGCTATGCTCGGGATAGACCGACAGACAGACACACACCCATAACGAATATAGTGGTCACTTACTGACTCGTGAACCAATACTTGGTTAGCATTGCACGTATCCACCAGCCCTTCATTGATATTTTAGAAGATAAAAAAATAAAGATGAATCAAGTGATATTTTTGTGATGCTTTGCGTCCAAATGTGTTGTCAATGGATGATGCATCATGCCACTCTCTGGAGAGGATAATGGCTGTTATGTTTTTTTATACGTGTTGCACAAATAATGAACCTTCAAAGACGAACAAATCATAATCATATGGATGTCAACGTTTTGTAATTGTTCTACCCATCACTGCTCTCGCTATTTAACTCTGCTTTTCGAATGTCTCGCACTTTGGTCACGTCGATGTCTCTTCGTGTTAGGCACTTTTTAAGCTCAAAATGTAATATCGTTTTCCCACATTCATTTTGTTTTCATATAACTTTCTTCTCATCCTCCATTATCCATTTTTTCCAAGATAACTCCCCATGTCCGATATGTTGGTTTTTACATTTCTCAGTTTTACCATAAATCTACCAGCACTTTGTCATCAATTTCACACAGTCCTTCTTTGCTGTCTCTCCCTCACTGCCTCTTCATCAACAACAGACGTCCCTTATTCAATCTCTGACCGGCCGATCCGTCTTGCTGTGTATACCGGGCAACATCCCACGTCGGATGCTGCACACCCTCTGCACATGCTGACAGTGCAGGAGATGAGCTTGGGAGGGTAATGAATCCAACGGCTTCCCATGTACTTACCACCATTTCAAATTCTTCAATGCTAAGCTCATTCGCACAGCACAGCAGTTTCCACAACCCTGCATGGTTTGAATGAGATTTCCTCGAACATTAGGTTTATTTTAAAAACAACACTTTTATTCAAAACTTTCTGCTATTCCAGGAAGGAGTGTACATGTCGCACGATGGAAGCATACCAGATGGGCGGCTTATCTTGCAATAGTGAACTGATCAAGTTTACAACAGGCCTGGCTTGTTTTGCAAACATCCAAATATGCATGGTAAAGGAAAAGCCATTATATTTGAAAAGATTCCCAGCTCCACATGTGTGCCCCACCTCTTAAACGGTTGTCTGATAAACACAGCAATGCTCGTCCTGAAATTAAATCTATTATTTCTCGTTAAAAACTGAAAAAATATGTTGGAATTTCATGCGATCTCATGACAGTTATTGGAGGCAATGTTTTTTCAAGGTAGGTCTGAGATTTGTACAACATTGTGGTCATTATCTGGTAACATACAGGCAACATGTATTAAATGTTATCTACCTCTTCCTACATAAAGATGGAAGGGTGAGAGGTCAGTATCTGCACAAACCTGTCAGAGAAAATGAAACCTATTTTATAGTGTTCATCATTGACTTGCTAAGTTGTACATGCTGGCATGTGTGTGCGCAATGATTTTGACATGTCACTGGCGAACATAATGCGTGTGCACACAATGTGTGATTATGTGAGTGCAGAGGACAGGCGTGTGGTGGAGATCCCATGTAAGAATGAGGAAAAAAAAATAGGATAACAGGGATTGGGGGAGAATTGAAGAGGATGGTGAGGGGTTGGAGGAGGGATAGTTTGGGGATAGGTAAGTTGGCAGAGGGTGTGGCTGCTTATTGCTTATTACATATTTAACCCAAATTATTGAATACAGTACTTGCATTTTTAAAGCAGGTGATTTACATTTTCATATTGCTGATGATTGTCAAATTAATTGGGGGAGTTACAGGCACAATAAGACACACCTCATTTACAACTCTTAGAAACAGAAATGAGTAAATTGCTGTCTCAGATCATCAATAAATTTCAGCTGAGGTTTACTAATGAACAGAACCACGTTACACTTCAAATATCTGTTTCCAAGTGCTCTGATCCTTTATATTCCCAGTGAGGTCAAGAACTTTGTCTCCTCAATACAAGTTTCCCTGAACCCAACACCCATATATCCACACTAATAAATGTCGTGTGTGTGTGT
>CM068955.1:139707825-139740950 GCA_035128595.1 Eptatretus atami | reverse complement strand
AGGTAAAACAAGCTGGTGGTGTGTTTGCCATCTTCGAAGACTGGAGAGAAGAGGAGAGATGAACGAAGGCAATTCTACAGACAAGAGACAGTTGAGGTGAGCCCAAATGGAGCAGTGATGAACATTAAGCTTTGACTTTGGAAAGCTAATGAGAAATGTGCTGCAGGATGGATGCAGATGACCTTGAGGGGCTGGAATGGGTAAAGGACAGACAGAGAGGGCATAAGCAGTAAAATCAGAGGAAAGGTGATACCGAACCAAGAAGCTGCGAAGTAGTCTTTGGCGAGAGGGAAGGCCATGCACCACAGACTATTGCTGAGAGATTCTAATGAACCTGACGACCTTGGGCTTCTTCACTTCCGGAGAGGCAAGGTGTGAATATGCAGCACCAGCCAACTGAAGTGAACCATATTCCACAGCATTGTGAATGACTGTCTTATACACCAGAAATCATTTTTTGAAAGTCTTTAATCTGTACGAAGTATTCCGCAGCGTCAACTGGCGCGAGAGGCCATTTTGAGGATATAGTCAGTCCAGCAAATCATGAAGCCAAGGAGCTCCCACAACAGGACTTCTGCCAATGGTTGATTCCAGAAAATACAAGGAATTTTGCTTGCCAGTGTTTGTGAAAGGACAGATTTGGGGTGTTCAAATTACTCACGTTGAATATATGACCGATGTGGTTGACCAATTAAGTATTTAATCCAGATCTGTGAACAGTGGAGCAGCTGAGATCTGCTTGTACTAATGATGAGAAATGCTTTGGCACAAGGCCTAACTCACAACTCGTGAGTGGGTTGGCCTGTTTGGCGCTCCATCTAAGAGCATAGCTCATTGTGCCGAGAGTGCAGGTTCAAATCCCTTACAGGTGTATTAATTTGTTCATTGTTTACCAACTTCCTTGTGATTCATATCGCTTATTGTTCTTCTCATTCATGCAGCATGGGCACACAAATCTAAATCCATTGGGACAATACTCTACGCAGAGCGTCAGTGCTGCCGAAGTCGTCTCCTGGGCTATTGGGCATAATCCTGGACGGGTCACCACTCCGACGCAGGATACTCGAATGGCTCAATCATCCCGGCAAGCTGGTACTCATTTTGCCAACCTCAAATGGATGACAGGCTGAGTCAACCCCACCTGGTATTAATTCAAACCGCAAGAAGGATTTGAACTCAAGACCCTAGGATCCCAAGCCTGCCACCCTAACCATTAAGCCAAGAAGGGCTCCAAGAATCAGATCTGATGAAGAATAGTTTCTTGTGGGACTCCAGCCTTGCAGGGTAGAACAGGAGAACTGCTGTCATCCCAAACCAAGCGCTATTGCCATGAGTGGAGAAAATCGGGCAGCTTGTCGAGCATCAATGATTGCGGACATTTTTCATCAACTGGAAAAATTTTCATCATTGATGGCTTTCCAGCCATCCTCTCTGTGAGCCTCCGAGGCATCATTTATCAGCAATGATGATGTTTCCGCACACTATGTTGTCACCTGTAAATTCTCATGGAAAACAAAATCCACATATAATTGATAATTTGTGGTCGCTTTGTCGAGCACAGCAACAACCATGGAGCAAAACAAGATTAGTGCATGCAAGAGCGGCCTTGTTTAATCTCATCCGAATCATCAAATAATTTGGACTAGCTTCTCCAAAAACACCGAGCCCGTCACAAAATTTGTAAAATTAAGTTGACCGTTACCGCAACAGACCGGGCGAACTTGGTAAACATCTTCCATTTCATCTCAGGACTCGGAGAGGTTCATAAAGACAGCGTTTTACAAAAAAAAAGAGGGGCTTCTGTTGTTCAACGCAGCTCTTTAATATTCCTGCCAAGATCAGGTCCCATTGTACTCCTCTCGGCGTGTGAAATCCACACTGCGCCTCCGATGCAGCGTTTCCCACGATGTGCCCAAGCAGCCATTTCAGCGATATTTCTCTACAGCTGTTGCACTCGTTCTTGCAAACGGTTACATTTCCAGATGTCAATAATCCTTTGTGTGCTCCTCTTGCTGGGAGTGTGTAAAAATGATAATATAATATAAATGGTGAGTCTGGTCGATAAGCGTGCTCGTGTACTTTACGCACTTTGTTCAGGATGTCTCAGTTAAGTCCCTTTTAACAACAGTTTGTGAAACTCGTTTCGAATTAGAACATGGGCATGCAGCGATTCTTGCACAAAATTTAAGTCGTTCAATGGTGTTTGTAAGTGCGCAAGCCGGTGCTCACAGCAGATCAGGATGAACGCTTTCTCTCAAAACCGAAGTGCTCCATGCTGCTGCACCTTGTTTATCTTGCATTAACACGGCAGTGGTTATAAATCAGGTGAAATTGGTGTTCCTAGTGTGAAAACAATCATCCGGCATTAGCTTACGGTGCATTTGTAAATTGCAATTAAAGGTAAGTAATCGCGAGAAATTAGATTGGCTTTGATCAACCCCTCAAAGTGCATCTCCCTAAACTTGCAAAGAACCTGAAACTTTCTCATGGAATGTTGAAGAACATATTGCTTTTCCTCACGAGTCGTGGTGTCAAATCGTTTCGGCACATTTCACGAGGATTGACTGGACCTTAATAGAGATACAGCACTGAAGAAAAAGAAGAATAAGAAGAGGCCAAAATGAGACAAAAGTATTTTATCTCCCCTTACTTTATTAATGACCCCAATCACCGCCACCTTATTATGGGGTCGGTCATGGAACTCTTTTGTCCCAAGACTTTTACGAAGCGGCTGCCCAGGCCTGACGTTTGACTGAAGGTGACTTGTACAGAAATTTGCAAATTTTTGTTGTTGTTGTTGATACAATGTCAAGGCTCGTATGAGAGCCAACTAAAATTTGTTCAGGGTGCCAGTGATATCTGTCATACTCTTCATGAAGGACACCGTGGGATATCTTAAACATCCATCAGTTAATGATACAAGAAGAGACATCCGGCTTAAGGTCCATCCAACAGACGATGCACAGATTGATGAAGCACTCCACATATGAAAGACCAGGATGACAATTCATAGCTGGATGGAGATTCAAACCCAGGCCAGAGAGCTGAAAGGAGAGTGTGCTTACCTCTAGGGCCGAGGCTATCTTGCCAACCCAAATCCATGAAACAAAAGTATATATGTATGTACTTAAAGACAACACTAAAGAACCATTTTGGTGTCATTGGAAGCCACCCCACCAAATAATAATATGCGATTGTGATGGCAGCATGGCAAGCTTATGCTGTCTGCAATCTGCCATCAATTAAGGCAGAACCCGTCTCGCAGAGTCTTACCTGCCGAGGCCGCTGCACAGCATGGCAGGGTCAGGGCAGGCCGTGTCAGAGCTCAGAACAGCACGGTTACTTTCAGTGAGAATGGCAGTCGATCCGGGAGCACATCATTGATGTCCACATGCCTCAAACCAAACTGATTTAAGCATTCTACAAGTCGTGCAGTGCTACCATTGCAGTACGATTCACTGTGAGTGCACGGTGCTGGAAATAATGAGTCCAAGTTTGAGTGCAGGTTCATCATTCAGAGTTCATAGGTTGACCAATCTCTGCAGCAACAGGAGTAACAGAAAACCTAGAAATATAACAGCTTCGACGTGCAGTACTCGGAAACAACCAAAAAAAAAAGACCATGAATGCAATTGCCCTAAAAATCAGTTGAATTATAACGAACATCTATATCTCGTAGATTGTGACATTTTATGGAACATTCTGTCTCATCATCAAACAAATTCAATTTCGTTTGGGTTATTATTTTACTCGACTGTAATTTCATTCACTAATAGGTCATCTTCACTTAATGGTGGGTCGAAAAAGACGGTGATAAATAGAGACCAAATGGTCATTTGAAGAACTACAACCAACCATCCCACAGGTGCACAAGCAAGGGTTAATACGGGTTTATGGCCACATATTAGATCAATAAGAACTTTTGGCAGGTTTCTTTTTTTCTTGTTTTTTTTGTACACAAAGTCGAGACTCATGGAGGACCTAGGCGGAAAGGACTGCCGCAGAGAGACGGGAGATCAGGGATACAATGGAGAGGATGATGGGGATGGTTGAGCTGGACGTGATGCTGTGCATCGCGGGGACTTTATCGGGCACGTGGGAGAAGCAAACCGGGTGAAGAGGAATGCTTTGGTAAAAATTTGGATGGGGAGCAAGGAATACAGAGGGTCAAGAGCTGGTGAAGCTGGTGGTGAGAAGTTGTTTAGCCTTAGCTGGTTCATTCTTCCAGAAGTGGGATATTCACAAGAATACTTACAGGAGTGGACAGCACAAAACGAACCTGGATTTGTGGGTAGTTAGGATGCGACAGTTGTGGAGGATCAAGAAATGGTAATGCAGTAGCAAGGGAGCATGTCAACACACAGTGAAAGCCTGTGGTGTTTGTTGTATGCATACATACAAGGAAGGAAGTTCAGAGCAGGGGTCAGAAGATCATAAAGTGGGGGACTATGGAGGGACACCATCACTGCAGTGTACAAGGAGATGGTAAGGGCCAAGTATGAGCAAGTCAGCGAAGAAGCCGAAGGTTTGGAGGAGAGGAAAAAGTACAGAGAGGCAATTAGGGGAATTATAGAAGTTACGTGAGCAAGAAAATCAGGAAAGAGTGCATAGTCTTGGAATGGAAACCAGGTGTGTTGGACAGAGAAAGTAGCAAAGGTAGTCGATGGGAAGGAGGTTTGTAAGAGGATAGAATGGGACAACCAGATGCAGATTTGATGCACTTGTATGGGCAAAATAAGAAAGCTGCAAGGAAGCTGTGGATGAGGCAAAGAATGATATGGAAGTAGATGTGTACAGCAAGTTAGAAGAGGATGGTTGAAAGAAAATGATTTATTAGTTGGCTCATGACAGGGATGACAATAACAAGGAGATGAATGGGGTGTGAGGGGGGGGGGATTGATTAAAGATGGTGTCGGGAGGCTAGTGGCCAAGAAGGGGCAATATTGAAGATATAGGAAGGCTATTTAAAGGAGCTGTTGAACCAGGGAGGAAACAACTGTGAGCTAAGCTACCGTGTTATGCAGATTGTAAAGTGGATTAGTGGAGATCACAGGTGAGGAGGTGCAGACTGCATTAAAGAGGATGAAGAAGGGAAGAGCACCAGGTATCGATGACTGCACGTACGTATGGAAATACCAAAGCAATTGCTGCAACCATGCTTCACAGGAGCAGCGAAGGAGGACCTCAGACTTCACGACAGCGGCTGTGTTATCAATTAATGTGGTGGTGAAGATCATTTTCATTTCGAAAGTTTAAAATTACGATAAAGTTCTACAAAGGCTGATACACGTATAATTTAGAACAATGAAGTCATCTGTATGCTCCTCTGATTGCAGTGTAACCTTTTCGACTCGAATCAGCTCTCAGCATTGCAGTGTCAGAGGGTTTATTTTTCAGCAAGAGGTGCGATGGAAATAGGAAACCATTCTGCACTAAATTTCCAGCATCATCTTTGCGTTCTGGTTACCCATGCCTCTTCTTCATCATTATGGCTCCAGATGTGAGCGACGCCATAACAGATGATGATCGAGAAAATTATGCGTCTCATTTGCTGGTCCCGTAAAAAAAAAAAAAATTCAAAGTGCATTCAGTAATTACCGGCAATTTTGGGTTTTTTTTTTTACCTTGTAGTGAGTGATCTTGTATCTTACTAGGCTGGCAGGATAGCCTAGAGGTATGTACACTAGTGTCTGAAATGTCCAGCTTAGGTTCGAATCCCAACCCAAATCTAAATTGTTATCCTGGAGTTTCGCAGGTAGGGCGATTCATCAATGAGTGTGCCATCTCTCAGATGAACGTTTACCTGGACGTCCCATCTGCTAGCATGAGTTGTTAGACGTTAAAATTCTAACTGTCCTTCATGAAAAGCAGGCGGGTTATCACTGAACCCTGAAAAAAAATTACAAATTCCTCCCTGGAATGTGAGTATAGCAAGTGGTCTGGTCTTCTTGGAGATTCCCTGACACCAAGTTATGCTACTTGCTGTTTTAGAGTGCATTTGCTCTTTGGGCAGCAGCTTCTCTCCACTATAAACAAACTGACCAAGTGGAATGGCCTTTTTCATAAATTAAGGAGAACCAATTATGATTTACATCTGACTCCATCGAACCCCATCCTAACTAGTTCATATTCCAATTGTATAGTTCATATACCAATTACAATGACTCGGTGGTGTAATGGTTGGAGCGTATGCTGTGAATATGGGAGGTTGGTGGTTCAAACCCTGGCTGTGTCATACCAAAGACTTTGAAATGGTATGTGTTGCTTCCTTGCTTGATATTCACCATTTAAAAAGATAAGAGCATGGACAATCCCCATAGGTTGGCATCAATGGGGAGGAGGAAATGTCCAGCTAAGTGTGGTGAGAATGGGTACCAGCAACCAGACAACAATGGCACAGCCTGAGTGCCCTGAGAAGTCAGGGCACTTCCCCTGAGCTCAGTGACTTTTTGTCTCACCTAACAATCCTGTGCTATGTCTCATGTATACAGGGGTGTGTGTGTGTGTGTGTGTGTGTGTGTGTGTGTGTGTGTGTGCGTGCATGCTCCACTATGAGCTTTAGATAGATCCTGCAATTTTTTTTATGTTTTGCTTGTATTTGTTGCATTGATTTAAACAGTCGATTTTCTAATGAAAGCCATTTGTAGGTGTCACATTTTTTCTCTGACTTGTCAGCAGGGAAACTCTTGAACACAATGAAGGGAATGAACAAACAAGAAAAGATGAGAGGAAGGGAAGAAACACTACAATTTGCAAGTAAGAGGGTTGAGTTAAGAAGGGTTAATGGGTGGAATAAAGATTGTGGGTAAGGATGGGGGATGACATGACATGATGGTACCACCTGTTTGAAGCCCAAAAGTGAGGAAAGGGTTAGCACAGCCCTTGCAGGCAGTTCCACATCCGAGAGAAAAGAAGAATAAAGAGTTGTGGTGTGCAGTTAGCCACTGCTACTGTGATTGTTAAACATTTGTATCCTCGTTTGTCATTTTATTTTCCCACTGATACAGTGCCTTCAGAAAGTATTCACACCCCTTGACTTTTTCACATTTTGTTGTTGCAGCCTGAATTTTAAATGGGTTAAATTGTCAAATACCCCATAATGTCAAAGTGAAAATATGTTTTTAGAAATTCTTACAAAGTAATTAAAAATGAAAAGCTGAAACGTCTTGCATCAATAAGTATTCAGCCCTTTTGCTATGACACTCCAAATTTAGCTCAGGTGCATCCAATTTCCCTTGATCATCCTTGAGATGTCTCTACAACTTGATTGGAGTCTACCCGTGGCCAATTCAATTAATTGGACATGATTTAGAAAGAAACACACCATTCTATATAAGATACCACAGATGACAGTGTGCGGCAGAGAAGAAACTCCAGCATGAAGTCCAAGGAACTGTCTGGAGAACTCTGAGATAGAACTGTGAGGAGGTATAGCTCTTGGGAAGGGAATAAAACAATTTCTGGAGTGTTGAAAGTTGCCAAGAGCACAGTGAGCTCCATCAATAGGAAATGGAAAAAATATGGAACTACCCAGACTATTCCTAGAGCTGAGCGTCCGACCAAACTGAGCAACTGGGCAAGAAGGACCTTGGTCAGGGAGGTGAACAAGAACCAAATGACCACATTGACAGAACTACAGAGTTCCTTAGCTGAACCTGCTGGAAGGAAAAAACAGTTTCTGCAGCATTTCACAAATCTCGGCTTTGAGGGAGAGTGGCCAGACAGAAGCCACTCCTGAGAGAAAGGCACATGTCAGCATTCCTGGAGTTTACAAAAAGGCAAGTGAAAGATGCTGAGAGCATGAGGCAAAATATTCTGTGGTCTGATGAAAAGAAAGTTGAACACTTTGGCCTGAATGCAGAGTGCTATGTCTGGTGGAAACCGAGCACAGCTCATCACCCATCTAACACGATCCCCACCCCCACCATAAAGCATGGTGGTGGCAGCATCATGCTACGGGGATGATTTTCAGCGGCAGGGACTTGGAGACTTGTAAGGATAGAGGGAACAACAAATGGAACCAATCCAGGCAAATCCTTGAGAAGAACCTGCTTCAGAGTGCAAAAGACCTGAGACTGTGATGAAGATTTACATTCCAACAGGATAATGACCCCAAACATACAGCCAAAGCAATACTGGAAGGGCTTCAGAACAAGAACATGAAAGTCCTTGAGTGGCCAGGCCAAAGCCCAGACTTGATTTCCATTGGTAATCTGTGGAAAGACTTGAAGATTCCTGTTCACCGACACTCCCCATTCAACATGACAGAGCTTGAGCAAATCTGCAAGGAAGAATTGGAGAAACTCCCCAAATCCAGATGTGCGAACCTGATAAAGACACACCCAAGAAGACTCAAAGCTGTAATCACTGCCAAAGTTGCTTCGACAAAGTATTGACTCAGGGGGTTGAATACTTATGTATATTAAATATTTCTGATTTATTTATTTCATTTTTAATGGATTTGTAAAAATTTCTAAAAACATGTTTTCAGTTTGTCATTATGGGGTATTTTGTGTCAATGAGTGACAAAAAAAATTAAATTTAATCCATTTTAAATTCAGGCTATTACACAACAAAATGTGACAAAGTCAAGGGCCATGAATACTTTCTGAAGGAACTGTATACAGTGTGCTATAAAAGAAGCCATGTGTGCGTCTATCTGTACGTGCATCCGGATTCCACCCATTATTTGGACAGTTCGCCTGATTCCACATACAATTTCTATACGACAGCTGCCAAGTTGGTGATTACTGCTATTTGAAGTCAAAGACATCATATTCACAATCACCGTGTCCTCCCTATAAGTTTTCCTTTTCGTATAAAATGACCAAAGCAACGGTCAAAATAATTTTGAGCCGATAAGTACCATGGGCGCTTGTGAAGTTAGGCCTCAGCGATCGAGGCAGCATTCTGTTGTTTATACAATGCCCAAATAACTATGTGGCATTCTCTCAAGCAGAGCTTTTACTACAGACGTTACACAGATCCTTAATATTATTTCTGACTATTTTCTCTCAAAATTGAGAGTTAGACAGGCGACCGTTCTGGGTTTCTATGAAGTCGGTGATGGTATGATAGGTGAGCAGAAAGCGTTAAATATTCTGCTGTTTCGATGTGGGAATGCTCATTTTGCTTTTATGAGGAGGAGGGTTGGAGGGGGGGTAAAGATGGGACAGATTTGGAAAGAGGGGGTTGAGGTTTTTTTGGGGGTGGAGGGGTGTGAAGGCTTGAAGTGGAGAGGGGATTGATGTCTTAGGGTTGGGAAGGAGAGGGTGGGCCTTGTGGTTTGGGGATGGGGAGAGCAAAGATGGACAGAGTTAGGAGGGGGAGCTTGAGGGTGAGGGGGGTTTGAGAAGTTGTCAGAATTGCCTGTGTAAATTTACTCACAGTAAAAATGTCATTGCCCAGGTGTGGTGTGTGTGTGTGTGTGTGTGTGTGTGTGTGTGTGTGTGTGTGTGTGTTGGTGTGTGTTGTGGTGTGTCGTTGGTTGTTATCTCCATTTGCGGGTTTCAGGAGATGGAATGGAGTCCTCCAGACTCGAGATCCACCTCCGCTTCGGTAAGGGATCACGGTTCATGGACCAAGCTGTTCAACTTTGTTGGTCTCAGAGTTTTGTGCCGAGGGCTCTTTTCAGGATCGTCACCGAACCCCGGACTTCCTCCAATTGTAGTAGTTTGTGGTAATATTCCCGGGGATGTTTTTTTTTTTAATCTCAGTGAGGTTCTTCTTTATTATTCCTGTTGCTCCAATTATCACTGGTACAATTCCGACACTCTTCAGCTTCCATGATCTTCTGATCTCGTTTTTGGAAGGTCCTGGTATTTGGTCATTTTCTTGATTTCTGCATTATTTAAGATAAAATCACTGGGTACTGATATCTCAATCAGCAATGCTGTTTTTTTTCATTTTTGTTCCTGAGAACGATGTCCGGTCACAATGCTTTGTTTTCTATGTTCACACTCGTTGCGATCATCAGGTCATACATGAGTGTGACATCCTTATTTTCAATGATAGCCCTTGGTTTGTGTTTCCATGAGTTTTGCGGAACTGGGATGTTGAAATTTTAGTCGATACGCCAGTAAATCACTTTGCATACTTTGTTGTACCATTGTGTGTAAAGTTGTTCTGATAATAGCTTTTTCCATTCCGAAAGCAGGTGACTCGTACTTTCTGTTTCCATCTTGCAGAACCTAGACTTGTCCGTCAGGCTCAGTCCCGCCATCTTTTTAAATCCATTTCTGTGGCGTCCTTGATCTTGGGCATTTATTATGATTCGTTCTCTGTCCCCATTGAGCTGACCTCTTCATGGAAATGTGCACTTGGCGCACTTATCTCATCCAAATTCGTTCCCCGTCCCAATTGAGCTGACCTATTCTTAGCCATTCCAAAGAACCTTCTTTGTCGATCCCAACTTGATACAATTCTTTTTTGTATTTTCCTGCTCTTTTGTCATTCTGCCAGTTGCTGGTGTATATTTGTTGGTATTTCTTTTCATATTTTTATTTTGTCTTCCGTGCAATTGTTGGGGCTCTATTCATTGCCGTTTCATTTTCCTGTGTGGCATCTTCTATTCACACCTGTTTTTGGAAATTCCTTGCAAGGTGAGTTGGGGATACTTTTTCAGGTTTATTGTGTTCATGCTTGTTGTGTTCAGGTTTGTTTACAAATTGAATCCGATAGTCTGTTGAGCATTTCACAAACTCAGCTGGTCCTACACTCGAAGATCTGTGAACCTGGTTGAGTTCCATCAGACCACTCCTTCCCTCTCATCTCTGCAGGTACATTCTCGGGATGCACTCGTTTTTGTAGAATATTTTGTGGATGGTAAGTAAGGGTGAGAAGTTTTCTTGTTTTGATGTCTGACTGGGGTCAGTTTATTATTCCACGGCTGCATTGGAACACTGGTACTGTGAGTTGGTTTGTGGCTTTGATTTTGTTTCTTGAGGAGAGGTACAGCTTCAGGATCAGCTTCGTTCTACATAGGTATTCTTTGGTGATTGTTTTGCGCATTTGTTTGTGACATATTTGATGTCCCTCTTGTACACCGAGGCATTTGTATGATTCTTCATTTTCTAACTGCTGTATTGTTGGTTTCAACGTCAATTTTTATGTTGTCCGTTTTTGTTGGTTTACCTTCTACAAATGTGTACTTGGTGCACTTACCTAGTCCAAATTCCATTTGAATGTCCTCAAAGAACCGTTTTCTAATTTTAGCTGCTCTGTCGTGTGTGTGTGTGTGCGTGTGTGTGTGTGTGTGTGTGTGTGTGTGTGTGTGTGTGTGTGTGTGTAGGGGGTTGACACAATCACCCGATGGGTAATGTGCTAATAATCCCTATTATGAGTGCATTCTCTCCATAAATAAACCAATTAAAGTATTCAGATGCACATGCTAAAAGCAGCAACGAGGGATAAAGGAAGATTCAGAAAACAGAGCTGTTTCATACATTCTTTTACTGATATGTGAAATGTCTTCCTCTGAAATTTAGTAGAAAGAGATTGTAGTGTGGAGTAGATGAACACAAAAGAGGGGAGTGGAGCACAGCTACGACTTTGAACTAAAAAAATTTCATGGCACTAATTCATTCCTCCATCTGATTCACTGCTCTCAAAGCTATGGTGCAAAAACCCATCAAATGTTTTTCTGTAGTTTCTGATACAGAAAATCCTCAGTGATACATGTGTAATTAGGCTCGCGTTTATGTGAGGATAATTGGATTTTAAGCATTGTTTAAATAATCTGCAAATTAATTTTTTTACAGCACTACATTTTATGTTGATCATGTAAGTGATCATTTTTTCATTGTGTTGACACTACAGACTACACCATCTGCTTCTATAAAGCTGTGTAGAGAATGTAAACAAGAGAAGCACAACAATGCAACGGCGATGCAAATATGGAAGACAAAGAGAGACTCGGGCTAACATTTAAGCCGCAAGCCTTCATTATGAGAGTTGGTGACTTGATGGTTTCTTGGCTGCAACCTTGTTGCATCACCATAGGAGCTTTCAGTGTGGCAGTTCAGAGTGAAGGGTTACATTCATACAGGTTCCATGTGATGAAGTGGCGAAATGTTCACCATCCACAGAAACGTCCACGACTTTGTCAGGAGCACCCCAATGCTCTCTCACGGGTATGTGCCTGTCTTCCTGCTTAACTCCATACCTACCCACCCATATTAATTATTGTTCCTGCTGCATTGTGACTCGGTTATGAAAAGATTACCAAATTAACTTAAATGACACTCGGTGGAGCGCATACCTCCGCCAGGCTGAACATTTTACATTTTGTATCTCACTGATAGGCCGGATCTGCATCCAGACCTTAACCAAAATCTAACCAGTTTGTTCTTGTCACCTCATCAATTCATTCACAAAGTTTTGTCATAACCCATCCTTAACTTTTTGAGATATCGTGCAATATATCGTTTTTGGCCCTTTCTCTCAATGGTGAAGAATCACTCAAAAATTCTAGTAGCCGGATCCGGATCAGGATCTTTACCAAAATCTAATCAGTTTGACATTGTCACACACACCCAACCTGTCCACCGAATTTCGTCCGAATCCTAATTAACTTTTTGAGATATCCTGCTCAGACAAACAAACAGACAGACAGGGGTAAAAATAGAACTTGCATCCACCTTAGGTGGTGGACGGGGGTAATTATGAACATAAAATCAGAATTTAGTGAATAATTGCAGGCCTCCATAGGAAGGAAGCTTTTACATTTTTGACAAACCAATGATAAGTCACTTTTTTAAATAAACACAAGCAAGTCACTTTTCTTGTTCCTCGAGAAGACACAGAACGGCTAATGTTGGGTGCTTGGAATTCTAAAAGTGAGTCTGAGTTTGCTGATATATCTAATCTATACTTATCAATGTGTGTGTGTGTGTGTGTGTGTGTGTGTGTGTGTGTGTGTGTGTGTGTGTGTGTGTGTGTGTGTGTAGGTGCGCGCGCGCCCCTGCATGCTTGGTTGCATGTATGCAGTGCGAGGGTTCCGTAAGCGCGTGATCTGAACTCAAACTCAAACACGCACCCGGCCCGTGGTGCGTGGCGCTGTTGAGGAAGTTATGCGGCCATCTCACAAACCATGTGCTTCTGCACGTGGGGAGCAGATGTGCTGCAGTGTCAAAGCCACATTGTGAATGGCCGTGCTGTGGCATCGAAGCCACGTGGGACATGCCACTGTGCAGTGCGGGTGTTGGGAAATCCGTGTATGTGGGCGAGTGAAAGGATGAGTATATTGCCAGTGCATGTGTATGACTAGTATGGACCACGAGGATGTTAGAGGAATGTGTATTGCCGGCGGGAGGGGGGGGGATGCTGCAGGCATGCCTTGATCAGGTAGGTAGCACGGGATTTAATTTTGAATGCTTCCGCCCATTTTTATATAGAACATGGTGGTTAAAAAGAAAACATTGCTGTTGGGGCATGTTTTATCGCCACTGGTAATGCCCCTCGGTAAACCGGTAACCCTCCCCAACCCCTCACGCTTCTTCTCTTGCCCTTATGCTGCCTCCCTTCCATCATGCTACCTTCCCTTCCCTCAGGCTCCTTCTCCTCCCCTCACGCTGCCTTCCCCTCCCCTCATGCTATCCTCCTGCCAAACCGCCTCCATCACCCTACAACTCTCCGGAGATCGAGAGAGAAGAGTTGTCAAAGAATGTGCGAATTGGACAATTAAAGCTTCTTTTTTTTTCAAGCAGTCAGAACTGCTGTCTCGATAAATTCCGCAATTCATCTCAGGTTAAGAGATTCAAGACTGTAGAACTTATCATATGTGTGGAAATTAAATAAAGGCAGAAACACTGGAGGGAATTTTTTCGATGATTGAAGGAAAATGCCCTTCCTTCCCTTCCCTTCCTCACGCTTACCTCCTCAAAAAGCCCCTCTATCCCCCAGGGACATCTCTGGGTGGTGTCTGGCATTATTTAGTATTACCCGTTTGAATGTGCTATTTTAACATACCCAAATTTGTTCAATCCTTTACTAATGCTGGCATAAGGGACCATTCCCCACCCCCCACTTTTCCTCAAGTCCCCTATCAAACTCATGTCCAGAACACCCCCTTCCCCTCCCTTTACTGCTTCTCTCTCACATCCTCCTCTCTTCCTCCTCCCTCCCGGAGTGTATAGCGATGTGTGGTGAGGCCTCGCTCTCCTCCCATTTCTCGCTCTACCCCTTTTCCTCGCTCTCACCACCCCTCCTCACTCCACCTCCCCTCCTCGCTCCACCTCCCCTCTCACTCCACCTCCCCTCCTCGCTCCACCCCCCCTCCCCCACGAGACTCAATATTCCCATCAGCGAAGCAACAAGTGACGGGTTGTATTTGCTCATAATAAATGTTAGTGTGAGTCAGTCAGTCAGTGTGTGTTTGCATGTGTGTCTCCTCCATAACTCCAAAACCATGAAATCTAGCAACCCCAAACTTTACATGCATACGAAGGGAATTCCAAGGGAGTGCATTAATGAAAACTTGTTATTTGGTTAAATTTGAACATCTGCGCTTTTGAAGATAATTAATGGCTCACCTCCATGAATGGCTTATCCTTGGTCAGCCCAACTTCACCTCGCAGGGGTCTTAGCTGCCATTTTGATTCGGCTTATTCAAACATCCTTTTGATTTGGCCTATTCAAACATGCCATTTAGTGGGGCAACTTAGGCAACTTTGTGAGGAAAGCACCAAATTTGGCACACTAGTAGCCTATCATATTATGAACAGATTTGGATATTGGGCCACCAAATTCAGCCGCTGATGGCTGTGGCAGCCATTTTCCACTGCCATCAAAAATTTTGAGATGGCCCAATATCCAAATCTGTTCATAATATGATAGGCTACTAGTGTGCCAAATTTGGTGCTTTCCTCACAAAATGCACAATTGTTATGCTAAGTTGCCCCACTAATTTTGAAACAGGAGTTGGTGGGAGGAGGGAGGGCAAGGCGTGGGATGAGGGAGGAGGTAGGGGAGGGTGGGATGAGGCTGGAGTCTGTAGGGAGTGGGTTGGGTAGGAGTAAGTAGGAGGAGGAAGGTAGTGGTGGGTAGGTGTGTGGAGGGAGGGGGCAGTGTGGGAGGAGGATGGGGTGGGATGAGGGAGGGAAGGGGTGGGAGGATGGATGGCAACGCCAGGTACCTTTTGCTGGTATAAAATAAAAGGCCAGCCTTCCCCTCAAAACTTTTTGATCAGCAGGGAGGTTAAAGAAACTCATGAACAACGTTTACAACTTAATCAGACTCAACAAGCAACTTTAAAGCAAACCTGGAATGTCCAATTGCAAATGAGTGCAGCCGTCACAATTGTGTGACATTGTACTCACGTCTTGATGTAAATTCTAAGTGATTTGCATTTCAGCGAGTGAAGATGGAGACAGTTTTGCTTGGCTGAAGTATTTAGCTCAATGTCGGTTTGGCATTCAAAGGCAGCACAGTCTATTGATGCTCGACACATGTGGGAGTGATTAGTCTGACTAATTGGCCTTGATGTAGTCAGGTGCTATAAAGAGGACATCACCCTGATCATGCTGCCAGAGCGTTCCAACCATTTTCGCCAAAATATTGACCGTGAGCAGGTGTGCACAGAAAAAAGAAAAAGCTGACCGTGCAATGGCAGCCGAAGCTTGATCAAAAACTCTCCAGAAATCAATGTACGGTGCGACCGACAACACCACTAACCTTCTGATCCCCGGGATGCCTTTGCTGCACGTGTTGATTAAACTTTCACTTGCGGCAGAATTATTTTCTTCGTCGGGTAAATGTGAAGGTCAAAACATATTGGTGCAGAATAATATCAGACACGGTCGAACAATTTGGAAGTATAAGGAAGGAAGCTGTTTGGAAGTATAAAACGACCCAAACACAATTAAGCAATCAAATTGTCTATTTACTATGGGTGTAGTTCACTGTGAATTGAGACCTTCATTACAAAAGCCAGGTATCATGTTAAGAGCAGCGGATGTGGAACTGTGTGAAGTTAGAAGCACATAAAGTTGGAAATGTGATGCTTCAAAACTATTAGGCCTTGTCTGAAAAAAAAAATCCATGAAAAAAAAATGGTTTCAAATCAGGATGATCATACACGGATGGATTGGGAGGGAGACAAACAAAGCTGATTATAGCAGGCAGGCGCTGTTGCTTGCGTTGAATGAAATACTCCGTGTTTTGATATGACAGTTAACCAATCGGAGGCCTGACATAATGCATGGGCTCTTATATATCTTACAGAGAAACTGTGCTATTTGAAAAAGGCTTAGCCTGATTATGATACAAATTGATGACATTGACACGAACAGACGTCAGGATTTTGAAATGCAATGTGCAAGAAAATCCGACTTGGAATCTCATGAGGATAACTCGAGCCCGGGCTCGTCCAAAATGTCTGTGGTTCGACGTAGCACACAGTATGACATGTTGATAGCTTGGGAGAGTAGTTAGACCTTCCTTGCCAAGCTATGAGCTGTAATAGGTCTTCTGTAAAATAAAATAAAAACTGCCACGCCATTGCCAGTCGATGGCACGAACGAGGCAAATGGAAAAGTTACAACGGGGCCACGTGTTTTATGTCCCTCTAAAATGATGCTCCGGTGATAAGGACTTCACTTTGCCAATGCGCCAGAGAACAAGGATAAACTATCATCGGCGCCATCTGCCTGAGGCCCTCGAAGAGCCAAGTTTAAAAAGTCCGCCTTCAGAAGCAGATGAAATCAGCCCGGAAAGCAATTTGAAATGCGCGAAACATGAATAATTTGGAAATTGTGTTTGGGTTTCACATTTTCATCACAAATTGATGATGGAATCTCTGCTAGAGGAGAATACTCTTTCTCTCTCTCTCTCTCTCTCTTCTCTCTCTCTCTCTCTCTCTCTCTCTCTCTCTCTCTCATGCAACCCCAATGTATCTCAATTTGCCACTATCACAGGAGTTGAAGAGCAGAAGGTTACAGTTGCGTTTGTGCCTTTGGGCGCCATTTAAGCAGATAGGAAACATACATTTTTGTTGTAATGACTTTCTTATTTGGAGCGTGTAATGATCACAGAAAAGCTTTTGTCGTAATGGCAAGAGGGAGAAAAAAGTGATTAAAATTAGTAAATCAGCAGTTCAGTCTAGAGTCGAGACAATGCACCCCAAAAAACAGAAGCCAAAAGTAATGGTGTGGGAAATAAACTGTACAGACAAATTAAAGGACGATAATGATGGTTTATCGTGGAAATAATGCAAATGTTTTGTTCCAGATAGCAGTTGATACCAACACCTTTTTTTGTGCCAATTAATTACGTAGTTCAATGCATCAAGGCTGTTGTGGTGTAAAAACTTGAATGTCACAATGGCCGCAACTCCCTTTTCATTGTTACTCGTATGCAGTTAACAGTTTCATATAATTACTGTCGACATTATATGCAACTGTATGATGTTACATCTTCTAAATGCCTCCAACGTTCTTTTAACATCTGAAAATGCAATTATTTGATTAAAGATATGGAATCGTCCAGTGAAGGTCCATCACAGATAGCACACCATGGTACAACAAAGCCAGACGGGGATTTGTCCAATTGCGTGCTGAGACTTCCGACCAAATGCCAGTTCCAAGCTTGATACCACTGGATGTCTGTGATTCAATCTCATGGAGAAGTATTTGAGAAAAATATAAAGACCGAATATATAAATTAAACTGCATTAGGACATGGAAATTGAAAGTGGGCCTTCTGGATGTAGATAAAAATGCTCAGAGTACTAAGCTACATAACACATCTACATCTGAAGGCATAGGCCAAAACCTCAACTCGAATTGAAACAATAAGCTGGTAGCTATTGTCCGAAACAAGTAAACCAGGTAACCTACATTTTACATATTGTTGTGATTCTGCCAAACCATCGCTTCCAAAGGCAAATGCATACAACATATAGCCATCCCCAGGCAGTTATTTCATTTGTATTTCCAGTAGGTACCTGGGACAAAATGTGTTGCAGGGGCTTTTAGGTCAGTCGTTAATTCCATTCTCTATTCTTCTATCTATTTATTTACTCTACTTCGCACACAGGACCTCTCCTTCATGTAAGCATGCACACCTCTTAACAGACAGCTTAGTTATCATATGCCGCCAAAACACTGTTCAAACTGCGTGCCATTCCCCAATGGACAGTTCGTTTCAACCTTCTCCGTACTCGAACCACAATGCTATAACCTTCATATGACCACCACGATGCCTTCCTAAAAAGCCCCACAATAACCTATGCTCACTCACCTCACCACAATCACTACAAATGCTTCAACCACTTCACCACAACCGCTAAGAATGCAGCAACCACTGTCAGCACCTCGGACACTCGCCACTGTCATTTGAGGATATCGGGGAACCATGGACGCAACCTATCATATCAGATGCTTGTGTTCGGAATGTTTTGGCATGTAGCTCGAGGCGCAAGTATGCGTTGGAATCCGTTCAACGTCGCCTGGATGGCCCTGGTGCTCCACTCGATCACAACCCCCATTTGGTATCCAGCTCATGTTCATGGCCGCAAAGTACTCCCAGAAACACACACCCCATTTTTGAATGAGGCCAGCTTCAGCTTCGGAGCCGTGCAGGGGCGGGGCTACGTCTTGTGAAAGCATCAGTGCACCAATGGGGGTGCTGGAAAATGCCTACCGATCATCCTGATCTGACTTTGGTCTCCTCCCTCGCCAGGCGTCTATAAAACGCCCTGCAAAGAAGTGAAGGTTCTTCACTTCTTGCAGGATGAACGCTCTGAAATAACATGTGGCACAGGTTATTTAAGAGCGTTCACCCGACAAAGAAGTGAGAGAGAAGTCGCTGAGTTCGGAGAGGAGTTGCTGAGAGTGTAGTGGTTGCTGGGTACTTGCTGTGTGCTGGGGAGTTTCTGAGGTCTGTGTGATGAGCGAGGAGAAAAGAGTTCAGGCTTGATCAGTGGCATGAGGAGGAAGGTGGAATGGAGTATGCGGAGCAGAGCACTGGGTGGGCGAGTGAACAGAATGGGCAGACTGATCATAGATATCTGACAATTAGCATTTGCATTTACATTTACATACCTTCTCAAACGTCACTGTTAAGCTATCCTCTTACACGTTATGTGTCTTATCTTCTGTCTCATCTGCTGTGGACACACAAGAGCTAAAAGAGCAACCTTACAGACATGCACCTCTTCTCATTTTTCCCTTCTCTGCACCCCAATTGCACCTCATTGCACCCCGATTTTTCTTCCCTCCTCCCCCTCCTAAACGACTGGGAAGCGTGATCCCATCAGCCGTGCCAGGAATCATGAAGGTCGCAATCACCACAAACTGTTTCTATCTTTCTTGCTGCTCTAATTTCCTTGGGAATGAATCTGATTGCATTTGCACTCATATCAGATAAGATTGTCGAAGTATTAGATCGGGTTAGCTCTGCACTGTGTCTTCTTTTGTACGTAACTGTTTTCTTTTGGCGCACATCATAAATCCTTGCTTTCCCTGCTGCACATATTTCTTTGTATTAAAACCTTTTCTTGTGCCATATGCCCTTTCCTCACCATAATCAAATATACATTTATTATATTATAAGTGTACCCAACTCGTTCTGTCCTTTCCTCCATTGGTCCAGCATAGTCTGCACATAGGTTAGCCCAGAAGTTCTGCCCTACGAATTTGCTCTGATTAGTGCTCGGCAGCTTTTCTCAGCTGCACTTGATATGGTAAATTAAGGCAAGTATGCATCGAGGGCACGAAACTTGCTTGGTGCGGTTAATCCACCATAAACGGTAACACGTGAAGTCGTGTAACCCTGCCAAGATTGGCAGTACCAATCGGCGTTCATGGTTGCTTAGCAACCCGCCGGCGCCTGGAGTTATTTGTGCCTGGTGGCCTCAGGACTGGGCGTTCAGAAGGGACCCGAGTGCTTCTCCTCGTGGCGAGCCTCAAATCCCGGATCCGCAACTATTTTCCAAATTACAAGATGGCCATGTGGCTTTCACTTCAAAATGTTTGTCTTGCTCACACAAGTTGACAGACTACAGCTGTGCAAAAGTTAAATGTCTGAAATTAACATCCTGCTAATGCAAATCATGTCATCAATGAAAACATCTTTCCTTCAGGGATTGAGCAAATGAACCAGCTAGGACTTAGCTCAGCATTTGGTGTCTAAATATATGGAGGGCATCTTAGAGAGATAACAATGTCACATTATCCTACACGAACAGGGACTCAAGGAACATCCACACAAAGTAAAATGTGACTTTAAGTCCTCAATCAATCCCACATCAATCATGACATATTTCTTCATTACTTCATTGAAATAGCGGAATATTTCACCCTTTCCCCTCCCCTCTCATGCCATCAATGACTTCACAGAAACTGTAATCGAAACAGTGACATAATGGCTCCTACATGTCATGGCCCATCACGGTTGCCTGTCCAACTCACAATCCTGTGAGATATGCTGAAACCCCATGCAATTGCAACTCCCAAGTGACCATGAGCTGCCTTTGTGTTAATAAACGACACTCAACCAATTATCTTCTTCCTGATACACATCGTTCAAAGTAAATAATGGCAAATGCTTTCTTTCACAATATTGTGAGAATCCAAGAACTCCTCAGACAAAGATCTTTATAATGACATGGGTTTTATGGGCCCTGGTCGAGAAACCTCCGCGGTGAAAGCTCTTGCTTGAAAAAAAAACAAAAAACCACATAGTTATTTAAGAGGTGTATAGGCAACAGACTGCTGCCTCGATCACTCCCGAAAATAAAATAAAAAATAACCCAGGTTTGAAGCAATAACATGCCCACTGCCTATGTGCATATATAATACATTGTGGTGACATAGCTTGGATATATTCCAATTGCACTGGTCCATAGGCTCACACCAGAGGCCTGAGGCCTAAGGACTGAAGCCTGAGGCGTATACTTACTGTGGCCTTCACAAGATACGTGACACATATCGGCTCCAACCTTCCCATATTTGATGATACTTTGAACAGTCGCTTGTTAAAAGAGTCGCTTGTTTTCCATATTTGATGATACTTTTAACAACCATTATTTGATGGGTGTTTTACACTGAAAGGAAAACTTATAGGGAGGGCATAGCGATTGTGAATATGAAAGCTCTGACGGTGTCTTTGCTTCATATAGCACCAACATGGTGGCCGTATGATTTTTCAGATTACAATTGTGGTTAGACTCAGGCCAGCTGTCCAATCAATGGGTGAAAAGGAGTGTTACACATGGATGGATAAGCGTATTATTATGTAGATAGATAATATACATCGTGTCTTCTTCCATGCACTGAGTACAGCGGTCTACCTATTGTTTTCTTTGAACGGGAGTTCTTAATGTCTTCTTTGCTGAATCTTTCCAACACGGCTTCGTATTAGATTTGAGGTCATTAATTTAATTCCTGAAGCAAAACAAATTGTACAAGAAACTTGATATTTCCCAGACAAACCTGTAAATGAAACAGTGTACATGACATTTTGTAATCAACAAGATATTTTACAAAATAATTTTTTCAAAAAGAATGTGTTTGAAAACTTTTGGGATGAGCCTGATTTTTATATATGGAGAAGTACAACTGAAGGCCATGCTCTACATTTGAGATCATTAACTTATTCAACCAAGCAATATGTATTTCTGCTGCTGTCTGCTACCAAAACTCATTGAACACTATCAGATATATTAAATACTAGCAAATTCCACACGTCGCTTGGCTGACGGGAGCAATGAGAACCAGTCATAATATAAATACTACCCAGAGACAAACACCGCCCAGACATTTCCGGAGATAAACACAGTCCAGAGACAAACACCACCCGGCGTGTCCGGAGCCAAGCTGTCTGGAGACAAACACCGCCCAGACATGTCCGGAGACAAACTCCCATCCGGACATGTCCAGAGACACACACCCATCCAGACACGTCCGGAGACAAACTCCCGTCCGGACACGTCTGGAGACAAATACCGCCCGGAGAGAAATACCGCCCGGATGCTTCCGGAGCCAAGCTGTGTACGGAAACAAATTCCATCAGAAATTGCTCCCAGACACAAACTCCCATCCAGACACGTCCAGAGACAAACTCCCATCCAGACACGTCCGGAGACAAACTCCCATCCGGGCATGTCCGGAGATAAATATCATCCGACACATCTGGAGACAAACCCGGCCCGGACATAAACCACACGTCCAGACACGTATGGAGATACCCATCGTCCGGTGATTGTCCGAGACAGAGACCGAAAGAGAGAGAGAGAGAGAGAGAGAGAGAAGAGAGAGAGAGAGAGAGAGAGAGAGAGAAGAGAGAGAGAGGGTGGGGGGGGGGGGATGAGGGGTAGGGAGTATCAAGAGAATAGTTATGCTGTTAAAACAACACAACAGCACACACACACACACACACCACACCACACACACACACACAACACACACACACACACACACACACACGCCGATATCGGCAATTTTTCGGGAATCGGCAGGTTGGAGTCAGTTTAATTACGGACTACAGTACGTACTGCACACACCCAGAAACCTTGAGTATCTTTCACCGAAAAAACACCGTTACATTAATATGACGTTTCAGGGAGTGTTCACAAACATGATTCTTTATAAACAGCTGGATGACGGGTGGAAAAAACTTGGCTCGGTAATTCAGAAAACACTTTAAAATACGGCAAACAGCTCAGAAATCAGGCGATACCAAACATATTTTGCTTTAAACTCACAAAGAGAAACTATAACCTTTGAAAGAAAATCCGATAACCAAATGCTTTAGAAACTGGTGTGAGGACAAAGAAAACCTGAAAGAACCTCCATAAGATAGGGATGAAACTTTGCCACCACGGCACCCGTAACAGGCATGGCATGTCCCACACCCCGGAAGTGCGTTCAGATCCAAATCTACGCAGATGTACCACTCCGTGTGTGCTGTATATGTACCTTTACTTTGTAGTAACTGTCGCTGTACATCCAATCGGATACGAACTGTATGTCAGCTTCAGTAAGTGGTTTTAGCACTCAACCAAGCACTCCAACAGAACGCCTGGCTTGGCAAGCGATTACCATTGCCATCGATACAATGATGCACCCGGAAACACCCATGCAATGTCCAATTGGACAAATCGACACTTTTTCTTCGGAGTTGGGACTGCTGATACTTTCAAATCTGGAGCTTACATTTTGTAATAATGGTTAGTTTTAAGAGATTCTCTCAGTTATTAATAGAAGCAAATTAAAGAAAGCCACAATGCTCGCATCTCCAGGCGTTTACAGCACTGCAATATACTAAGCGATTCGTAGCTATGATGAATAGGCATTCAAAAATATGAGTGAAGAAAGTGATTAAAAAAAAACTTTATCGCAAAGAAATCGTTGTGGCCTGTTCAAATTCAAGGAATAGTTGAGCAGGCTAAAAAGCATGGTGATTCAGACCCCAGACAGGTTACCCAGGAAACGCCTTAAGACCCCAGACAGCAAGGTGGCTGAGGATCACCTGATGAAGGATATAATTAAATAAGGCCGTTAATTATCTTCAAAAGGGGTGTTTAATAACCAAAACACCCAATTTCCACTCTTGCACTTCCTTGGAGTTTTCTTAGTACGCATGCAAAGTTTCAGACTGCTAGGTTTATAGTTTTGGAGTTATGGAGGACACACACTGACACACTGACACACACACACACACACACACACACACACACACACACTGCCTCTTATTAGTATAGATACTGTACATTGTCATTTCCAGAGCTGAGTCAACTACTGATCTGCCCTCTGCAATGGCTCCCCAGGATCATAACTATCTCTCCTGGATTATTTGGAATCTAAAACTCCAATAACATTGGAATATCTGGCAATGAGGCTGAAGCACAAGGCTTGTTGCCCTCACACCACAGACAGTTCAGCTACTCTCTGATTTTTACGGTCTCTTCTCCAGTCGAGCTCTCTTTCTGCTCTCTTAGCCCTTCTCCCTGCTGAGTTACTCCATGATGCATGTTTAGCCCTTCATGCCTGCTGAGTTACTCCATGATACATGTGTCTTGCCACAATCTGCATCCTGGTTAATCTCCAAAAGCCAAGCTTACTGCACACCTCCACTCTTTTCGTTCCTCTTTTCTCAAGTTTTTGGAACTGCCCTCCAAAAGCTCTTCAAACACACTAGTGTAGTAGATAGTAGAAAATCGTGCAAATTATGATACAAGCATCAAATTTGGCATTTCTTTCTGCAGGGCTTTCTGATCAAATCTGCTTGATTGGCCATTTGAAAATCCAAATTTTTCAAAATTTGGATTTTCAAATGGCCAATCAGGCGATTTGATTAGAATCCCCTGGAGAACAAATGTGCCAAATTTAATGCTTTATCATCATTTGCACGATTACTCTCAAAAATTGCTGTTATCTGCCCCCACGACACCCATCTCTCCATTACTGCAAAACCATGACATTTTTTTTCAACCCCGCCCAACCAAACCAAACCCAATAATTGGAAGTTACTGTGTCTCTGCTTTCTCCTTATTCCCTTGCTGGTTACATTCACTTCTTGCCCCATTGTCAATTAATTGGCTTTTACCTCTTTCACCTTACTCTACCACAAGCCTAGATATTGTAAAAAAAAATTATATATATATTATATACATACATTAATATGTATAAAACTGTTTAACAATGATTAAAGCCATGGACTTTTTTGTGTTGAGAGAGCTTTCGGGTTTTTGGTGATAGATATTGCAAGTAAAAATTTATATAAATGTGGCAACTGTTGTGTAGTTTTACAAACGAATCTTTAAAAATTGTTTGTTGTTGATATCATCAGTGTCTCAACGGAATCAATAAATTTGGAGCATCATGAGGTTTTGCTTCTTCAAAATAGACTTGTCACTTTGAAAAGATGTTCAAATATACCTATGTTTCTCTGTTTGTTTACAATGAAGGCAGTGCTGTATAGAATTACCTTTTTGTAGAAATGGTAAACAAACATTCACCATCATCTACTACTACTACTACTCGTAGTACTACTATGACTATGCATTTCATGACTGCTATCTCAGCATCACTTCTCTGATGTCCATATCAACCACTTCATTCCACATCAGTTTTGATCTGCCCTTTCTCCTACCCACTGCATCCATATTAAAAGACATCCATGAAAATATCACCCTCCTCCATATTGAGCAATCAACGCAAATGTTCCTCTCGCGCCTTTTTTCTCATGTCCCTTGCACTTGCTCACCTCCTGAAATCCTTATTTCTCTCCCTTTCCCTCAAAGACATCCCCAACAGCCATTTCAACATCCACATCTCTGTCCTTTGTGTCCGCTTCAGCAATCTCTCCTCTACATTTTTCAAAACACAAACCTCTCTGCTCCTGACAAAACAAAAACTGATGTTATTACTGTTTTGTAAATCTTTACATTCACCACAACTGGAATCGTACCTTTCCGGAACATTCTCTTACACATAAAATAACTAAAAAGTTTAAATTTAATTTCAGTTTGTTGTTCTTGGTATCTTGAAAGTACCTTGAAAGGATATTTGTGCAGGAGGGGAAGAGGTGGATGGAAGAATGGCTCTCCTTCACTTTGAATTTCCATTATTTGTTTGGAAAACCAGACCATTTTTACGCGAACCACTTCTGCAAACGGAGGGAGTCAGGAATTGCTCTGGCAAAGATTCCATCATCAATTTGTGACGAAATGCGATTGTGAAATAGTATTTCCAAATTATTCATGTTTCGTGCATTTGGATGGCTTTCTTGGTAATTTGCTCTGCGTTGCACGATAGTTCCTTCGCCGAAGCTTTGTGCGCACTCGTGGGATTACATTTCATCAAATAGATGTGCACGGACCTTACATATGTAATCATACAAAACTAAAGGCAAAATCATAGATGCACGTGAATGATTCACGATTCCTATATGCATCGTCAGTAGCACACTCATAGCTTCATACGCGCTGGGTCCTCTCGGAGTGTTTGTCCACTTAAGCTGTTGCAATTGCACAAGACCATTGCACACGTGCTTGCTGGAGGTAGCTCGTATATTATTCTGGACGTGCTTGGACTGAGTTAGTGGTGTGTTGGTTAAATGCCAGGCCTGCTATCGGATGGACCCAAGATTAAATGATTATCTGGTTGTGCCACAAACATCAGTCAAGCTTCAAAATCTGCTTTCCTGAAAGTTAGCCGAAAAAAACTTTATATTTGCATCATTTTCTGTTCATAATATCGATGTCGAACCCGAAGCGAATTGTCCATTCCGCTTTATGCACCCGGGCAGTGTGGTTGTAAGTTTGAGTGGAAAGTTTTGCAATTATTCAAATATTATTTTAACACGACCATATGGTTGTAGTTCGAAATGGCTGACTCGTGGGATATTTGATTTGATGACTCATTGAAGGCTCAGCGTTTATGAAGGTAATTCACAGTGCAGCATTTACAGACCTGTCAGACTATTAATACAAAAAAGTTTCCATCTCTGCTTGGACCTCACGAGGAATCGGTCATGGTATGAGCTAATCTTGTGAAATTTACTCGTGCAGATAAGACAGGTAGCTTGATGTCACCCTCAAATTCGTGTTTTAGCAGGAAAATCTGATTATATGGTGGCATAACTGGGAATAATAGATTAAATGCCAAAAAGGGCAAAATTAGAACATGGTGCAAGTGCAAGCAGAACAGACAGCCGGCTGAAAACGCTAGTTGAAATACCACTTCTGTGATGCAATTGGCATGTGTTCACTGAACTAGAATGCGTAATGCGTAATTGTGTACTTGCTATGCGAAGTAGATTTATGCCTATGGCGTACGCATGGATGTCTTCTAATTTTTATGATTGCATTGCAATATTGTCAACGTATTGGGGCCAGAAAGTCGTGACACTTCAAAAGGAAGATTGATGCAATTTCCTATGAGAAGTTATTTTTTCTTGGCCCAGAGGCTTACTTTTTATCCCGAAAGGTACCACGGGCTATTTAATGTGTCCAAGGCAAGTGTTGGAAGATGGGACAGCCAGGACAGTGTGACACCAATTGTTTCAAAGGACGGTGGACAGTCATTCATACTGTACTGTAGTTTTGCTTTGTTGGCATTGTATCAGATGGCAGTTCAGTCAAATAGAAACTCACAATAATTCAATCCTACCAGCACCTCAGAGATGAGCACCGGGCCAACTTTGCAATTCTGAACCCTAAAGAGCAACGTCATCCATTAATATATGTATATATATATATATAAAAATATATTGCTAATCTTTGGAACAGCTGCAGTACTTTTAAAACACTCTGTTGAACCATTTTTGTTGCATCCCTGATAGTTGGTAAATATCAAATGAATCGTATCCAGGAAGCTCCACAAACTCCACAGGAAGCTCAATATGATGGTTCAGATGCTCGGTAATACTTCCCAAAGAATGTGCTCCACATGATATCACTACTTGAAGAGCTTGCCATACAAAGGAGACTATAACATTTAATAAAGTGATTTTAAGGGTACACGAAAGACGAGAGCTTTCCAGGAACCTTTAGAAGATGCGCGTGATAGGCCAAATAGTTACCACCTCCACCTCTTTACTCCGCCCACTAACCACCCACCAACCGCAAACGATTAAGGAACAGTCCAGCACTAAGGAAACTTCATCAAAAGGTTTGTTCTTCTCCCTTTAGTTTCTAGCTAAGGTCACATACTTTCCCACTCCTGAGTGTTTCATTGTGCTGTTGGAGTAAAATCGTGTTTTTCCTTTGAAAACTTTTGAAAAGAGAAAACCTTTTTGAGTGCTTTTCATTTCTGATATGCATTTCAAATCCAACTGATGTGGAGAAATCGTATAAATTCATAACCAACTAGAAGGGCACTCCGTATAGCGCATACCTCCACCACGTAATGATATATCGTTTTAGCCTGATCTCTCAATGGCGAAGAATCACTTAAAAAATTATCAGATCAGATCCGGATTCGGATCTTCACCAAAATCTAAACAATTCTTCCATTCAAACACCCAACCTGCCTACAGAATTTCATCTGGATCCGTCCACAACTTTTGAGATATCCTGCACACAAACAAAGAAACAGACAAACAAACAAGAAGAAGACGTCGTGCAGAGCATGACACTTGCAAATCCAGAAAACAAATCTGACCTCAAAATAATGGCTGCTGAGTTGAATGACCAAACATGCAACTCCTCTTCAAATTTCAAGTGAATCGGAAGAAAATTGACAATTTTCAAATTTTGGCCTATGTTGAACTTTTGGCATATGTGGACCTCCAAAAATAATTGGTGGTTGAACTTAGTGACCTGACATATAAATCCTCTTCAATTTTCAAGTCAATCAGATAAAAATTGAGGAATTTATAAATCTCACCAAAAGTTGTTGACCTTTGGCCTATGTTGACCTTTTAGTCAATGTTGACCTCAATAATAATAAATGGCTAGTTGAATTCAGTGACCTGAAATGTAAATCCTCTTCAAATTTCAAGTCAATCGGATGAAAATTCAGGAATTTAGAAATCCCACCCAAGTTGTTGACCTTTGGCCTATGTTGACCTTTTGGTCCATGTTTACCTCAAAACTAATTGGCTGGTTGTATTCATTTACGCTGAAAATAAATCCTCTTCAAATTTCACGTCAATCGGATGAAAATTCAGGATTTTAGAAATCTACCTAAGTTGTTGACCTTTGATCTATGTTGACCTTTTGACCTATTGACCTCAAAAACAATAGGCTTCTTCATTATGATAAACTCGACCATATGGAGTCATTTCACCTCATATCACCGGAGGCCTCCCAGTTGACCCCTCAGATTTACTTTAAACTTTCATAAAATAGTTCCCCGGTATCAAAATGAAGCTGCGTAAAATTTTAGGTCCATAGATGCGGTCAACTCCGAGATATTGAGGGTTGAAAATGTGGTGTGGCCCTATTTTTATGGTCGTTGTGAGCATCACAAAATGAACGGCTACTTTTAAACTCCCACAACTTTTTAAATATTAATGCTAGAGCCTTGAATTTTCAGAGATTATTCTTCTATAACTGCTCTGTAAGAAACAAACATAAAACGGAGTATACCTCTATTAAATTTTATGACTTGATCAGTTGAAATCCAGAAAAAAAATGTTGGTTTTGTATGAAGACCCAATTTGAGACCCCTATATTTTTATTGACCATCCAGAAGCTTGAAATTTTTTCATGTAATAACTGTATGGTAGTAGTATTCAAATACAATTACTTTTTCTTAATCAGTCATATATAATACAGTCATGATCCCTCAAAAATTGAAAATTTTCATTTTTCCCGAATTCAGGTGAGGATTGCAATATATATGACAAGGTATACCACTTCAAACTGTTCACCATTGGAAAGAGCATATTCAAGTTTCAAAAGTGTCAAATATCAAAGTGGTATGTTTCTATCAATAATTTTTAAAATATTTGAATAAATGATGTTCTGCCAGTGCTGTGCACGTTGTGTGTGCTATTTAATGAACAGTCCTTTTACATGTAGTACATATGTGTACTACATGTATATACAATGCACATCCATATCATCTGATATTAGGATACCATGAACACAATACTTTGAAATTTGAATTTGTAATTCTTTGTTTCTCATTTGTAAATAGCAAGAGCTTAACTCATCTGGCTGGGGCTAAAAATAGAACTCAGGAATAGTGGCTGATCTGCTGATGTCAGCAGTGTATATAGTTACATTCAAGGGAAGACATTTGTTGGGTTCCTTTGGTCCATGTGATGAAAGTTATTGATGCTCCTAATGTCAACTGGGAGGCAGTACAAGCTCGCACCTGACTTGGAAAAGCAGATCAAGGACCTATTCAAATCATTTAGGTGAAATGTTTTATTACATTGTTATTGCAGTATGTGATATATTTTTGTATTATTAATTTGAATCATAGAACTATCATTCATGATTACCATGGTGCCACACCATGCACACACTTCATGTATTCACAGACTGTGTTAACAACATTTTAAAAAAATAGAAAATATATATTTTTAAAATATACCACTTGATATTTGACACTTTTGTAAACTTGAATATGCTCTTTCAATGGTGAACAATTGAAGTGGTATACCTTGTCATATATTTGCAATCCTCACCTGAATTTCGGAGAAAAATGAAAAATATTCAATTTTTGTGGGATCATACTGTATTATATATGACTGATTAAGAAAGTAAACATGTATTTGAATACTATTACCATACAGTTATTACATGAAAAATTTCAAGCTTCTGGGATGGGTCAATAAAAATATATGGGGTCTCAAAGTTGGGTCTTCATACAAAACCAACATTTTTTTTCTGGATTTCAACTGATCAGGTCATAAAATTTAAGAGAGGTATACTCAGTTTTATGTTTGTTTCTTACAGAGCAGTTATAGAAGAATAATCTCTGAAAATTTCAAGGCTCTAGCATTAATATTTAAAAAGTTGTGGGAGTTTAAAAGTAGCCGTTCATTTTGTGATGCTCGCAAGAACCATAAAAATAGGGCACAACCACATTTTCAATCCTCAATATCTCGGAGTTGACCGCATCTATGGACCTAAAATTTTACGCAGCTTCATTTTGATACCTGGGAACTATTTTATGAAAGTTTAAAGTAAATCTGAGGGGGTCAACTGGAACTTTTCTTAAATTTGGTGATTTTCAGATGGAATGACTCTATGGTGAAGTTTCGTGAAGATCGTTTTAAAATTGTGACCTGTAGGCGATAACAGACAGACATGCAAACAGACAGACAGACAGACATACAACAGACAGAATAACAATCGACTGACCAATATACTTAAAAAATCTTCAAATTTTGCAAGTAACAAACAAACAGAGAAGGGTGAAAACATACCTCCTTCACCTCAGTGGAGGGGGTAATAACCACAGTGAGCAATGAATGTCTTGTTGATGGTGGTGATGGTGGTTGTCGTTTTTGTAACAATCATGGCCATGTTTTAGGTCTCTGCTATGACCAATGATGCATTGTGAGTGATGTAGGGGAGAAGCATAAGCCCAATGGTGGAGATCGGCTTTGCGGGGCAGCCTTTTGTAATTTGTCCAGTGCGCTGGCGATAGTCGTTTAAATCCTCAAGATGACACCGTGGATATTTCACATCCACGCATCAATCAATGCTAACCACGATGCCCCAGCTTTACGTCCCAACAATGAAGGCACACTCATTTATGCAATGCCCTGCCTGTGAGCACCAATGCGATAGTTTATCGTCAGATCGAGAATCGAACCAAGACACGACAGCTCAAAAGCCAGTGTGCTACCCGAGCTGCCCCGATTCTTCGGACTTGAACAATCCAACTGGCAAAAGGAAGTAAAGTCAATAAATTTATCTTCTACTTTGAATTTAAATGCTCATATTTTTTTCCACTAACGATTGGTGCAGTCATGACCATATATCTACTTTGCAAAATGAATATCAAACCGAATTCACAACTGTGAGGGCGAACACAACCACTTAGACAATCATCATCATTTGAATGTCTTTTTGTCAGAAGGTCATACAAGTCCTGGTAAAAACACACAGCCACGGTTTCCATGTCGAAATATCATCCGGTGTATGTCAGTTTAACCTTGGTGAACATAATCATGGGAGGGACACAAAATGGATTATTATCATGATATCTAAAGTGAAGTTTGCAAACAGATGGGCAAAAATTGAGTCAGTGAGAAGAGAATTAAAATATTAATGGGATTGGAAGATGGCGAAACCAAGGAGTGTGGACAGATAGTTTGGTACTCGACGAGCGATGATGCTCTCAATGCAGGACATTCATAAATCAAGCCGGTCCATTGTTCAGTTGTTATGACAGGTATACGATAACCTGCTGCCAACGGAGCCTCTATTTGTTTCAAATCATTTTCACCCTCGTTGTCCCTTCCCATAAGTATTTGCCTCACTTTTATGCTGTGCTTGTAATTACAATTGACCATGCATGCAAAAGCTTTTACTACCGATACATTGTTGAAAGCTCAAAAATGATGCACCACACGCAATGGGTTCATGTTGTGAAAGAGGAATCCGCATCGAGATCATTACATACGTATTAAAGGATCAGGTCAATGTAATGTTATAGTAGGGCCAAGGACTTCTCACAGTGCACACTTGTGCTTCATTGACAACTTTGACTCTTGGGTTAGTTAACTTCTGAAATACACAGGCCTTGGAATTCATTATTAATTTTAACACAACAAGAAACACCCGTTTCATCAGGAGCGACTTGGAAGGGTTGGTGGGGTGTGGGAGTGTGGATTTCATTTTAATGCCCACAACTGGTAATACCCCTTCCTCTGGCAGGAGTCAGTAATATCCACGCACTGTGTCACGTGCATAGGAAAAAATTGTAAGTAGTCACAACCATCCCAGTAGGGGGCAGAGAGGGGGGGGGGATTATTTGTGGTCCATGACCTGACCTGGTACCGTCAGCATGTATGCAAGATTTGTTGGAGATCAGCCAAACTGTTTTCGAGTCTACAAGCGAACAAGCAGACAGCCAAACAGACACGCTACGTTTTATTACGATTCCAATATATCTGTTACAGCTTCACATAACCACGAGGCCTTCATGACAGAAATCAGGTTCGTAATGAAGGAAATCGAATTGAAGCTGTGTTCTTTCTCCTACCAAGCTTAGCACATGGCACCTTGACTGAAAGTGAAATGCAGAGTGATTTATTTTTTTGTTGTTGGAAAAAGTGTGAATTATGAGATCTGAGCATTATCTATGTTTTGACCTTACATCACCCTTACATGACAAAATGCATGCTTAGGGCAACAGATGCAATTTCTGTGAATTTTCCCGGAATTTATGCAGAGGCAGCAGCCACGTATTGTCAACAACTGGGCAGAACACGTCAAGTGAAATCACGCGTGGTCACAGGGCATGCGCTCATCACCAACCAGAAATGGCTGTCTCCAGAGAAATTATGAGGAAATTCCTGGAAATTACATTTCCTGTTTCATGCATTAAAATAAAAAAAATATGTGAACACAAAGAAACAAGGATACCAAGACAAAGATACGAAAACACAAGCAAGATCATTTAGCTGTGCTTTACTGATATCAGATTGTACTCCGACCTTCTTAGCCAATAACTTAATGAAAATGAACATCCGCATCTATTTTATATTAATCG
>CM068955.1:139684313-139700257 GCA_035128595.1 Eptatretus atami | reverse complement strand
TTGTGTGTGCTATTTAATGAACAGTCCTTTTACATGTAGTACATATGTGTACTACATGTATATACAATGCACATACATATCATCTGATATTAGGATACCATGAACACAATACTTTGAAATTTGAATTTGTAATTCTTTGTTTCTCATTTGTAAATAGCCAGAGAGAGGATAATTCAGCCGCTGATGGCTGTGGCAAGCCATTTTCCACTGCATCAAAAAATTTTGAGATGGCCCAATATCCAAATCTGTTCATAATATGATAGGCTACTAGTGTGCGCAATTTTGGTGCTTTCCTCACAAAATGGCACAATTGTTATGCTAAGTTGCCCCACTAATTTTGAACAGGAGTTTGGTGGGAGGAGGGAGGGCAAGGCGTGGATGAGGGGAGGAGGTAGGGGAGGGTGGGATGAGGCTGGAGCTTAGGGAGTGGGGTTGGGTAGGAGTACGTAGGAGGAAGGAAGGGTAGTGGTGGGTAGGTTGTTGGAGGGAGGGGGCAGTGTGGGAGGAGGATGGTGGGATGAGGGAGGGAAGGGGTGGGAGAGAGGATGGGAACGCCAGGTATCTTTGCTGGTAAAAATAAAAGGCAGCCTTCCCTCAAAACTTTTTGATCAGCAGGGAGGTTAAAAGAAACTCCATGAAAACGTTTACAACTTAATCAGACTCAACAAGCAACTTTAAGCAAACCTGGAATGTCCAATTGCACAATGAGTGAGCCGTCACAATTAGTGTGACATATGGTAACTCACGTCTTGATGTATCAAGTGATTTGCATTTCACGCGAGGAAGATGGAAGACAGTTTTGCCTTGTGGCGAAGTATTTGAGCTGCAATGTCGGTTTGGCATTCAAGGCAGCACAGTCCTATTGATGCTCGATCACATGTGGGAGTGATTAGTTCTGACTAATTGCCTTGTGTAGTCAGGTGCCTATAAAGAGGCATCAACCTGATCATGCTGCCAGAGCGTTCAACCATTTCGGCCACAAATATTGACCGTGAGCAGGTGTGCAGAAAAAGAAAAGCTGACCGTGCATGGCAGCCGAAGCATTGATCAAAAACTCTCCGAAATCATGTACGGTGCGACCGACAACACCACTACCCTTCTGATCCCGGGATGCCTTTGCTGCACGTGTTGATTAAACTTTCACTTGCGGCAGAATTATTTTTCTTCTGTCGGGTAAATGTGAAGGTCAAAACATATTGGTGCAGAATAATATCAGACACGGTCGAACAATTTGGAAGTATAGGAAGGAAGCTGTTTGGAAGTATAAACGACCCAAACAAATTAAGCAATCAAATTGTCTTTTACTATGGGTGTAGTTCACTGTGAATTGAGACCTTCATTACAAAAGGCCAGGTATCATGTTAAGAGCAGCGTGATGTGGAACTGTGTGAAGTTTGAAGCACATAAGTTGGAAATGTGATGCTTCAAAACTATTGGTCTTGTTCGAAAAAAAATCCAGTGAAAAAAAATGGTTTTCAAATCAGGATGATCATACACGGAATGGATTGGGAGGGAGACAAACATACTGATTATAGCAGGCAGAGCCTGTTGCTTGCGTTGAATGAAATACTCCGTGTTTTGATATGACAGTTAACTCAATCGGAGGGCCTGACATAATGCATGTGGCTCTTATATATCTTACAGAGAAACTGTGCTATTCTGAAAAAGGCTTAGCCTGATTATGATACAAATTGTGACATTGACCCGAACAGACGTCAGGATTTTGAAATGGCAATGTGCAAGAAAATCGACTTGGAATCTCATGAGGATAACCTCGAGCCGGGCTGTCCAAATGTTCTGTGGTTCGACGTAGCACACAGTAGACATGTTGAAAGGCTTGGGAGAGTAGTTTAGATCCTTCCTTGCCAAGCTATGAGGCTGTAATAGGGTCTTCTGTAAAATAAATAAAAACTGCCACGCCATTGCCAGTGATGGACACGAACGAGGCAAATGGAAAGTTAGCAACGGGGCCACGTGTTTTATGTCCTCTAAAATGATGCTCCGGTGATAAGGACTTCACTTTGCCAATGCGCCAGAGAACAAGGATAAACTATCATCGGCGCCATCTGCCTGAGGCCCTCGAAGAGCCAAGTTTAAAAAAGTCCGCCTTCAGAAGCAGATGAAATCAGCCCGGAAAGCAATTTGAAATGCGCGAAACATGAATAATTTGGAAATTGGTGTTGGGTTTCACATTTTCATCAACAAATTGATGATGGAATCTCTGCTAGAGGAGAATACTCTTTCTTTCTGCTCTCTCTCTCTCTCTCTCTCTCTCTCTCTCTCTCTCCTCTCTCTCTCTCTCTCTCTCTCCATGCAACCCCAATGTATCTCAATTTGCCACTATCACAGGAGTTGAAGAGGCAGAAGGTTACAGTTTGCGTTTGTTGCCTTTGGGCGCCATTTTAAGCAGATAGGAAACATACATTTTTTTTGTTGTAATGACTTTCTTATTTGGAGCGTGTAATGATACAGAAAGCTTTTGTCGTAATGGCAAGAGGGAGAAAAAAGTGATTAAAATTAGTAAATCAGCAGTTCAGTCTAGAGTCGAGACAATGCACCCCAAAAAACAGAAGCCAAAAGTAATGGTGTGGGAAATAAACTGTACAGACAAATTAAAGGACGATAATGATGGTTTTATCGTGGAAATAATGCAAATGTTTTGTTCCAGATAGCAGTTGATACCAACACCTTTTTTTTGTGCAATTAATTACGTAGTTAATGCATCAAGGCTGTTGTGGTGTAAAAACTTGAATGTCACAATGGCCGCAACTCGCCTTTTATTGTTACTCGTATGCAGTTACAGTTTAATATAATTTACTGTCGACATTATATGCAACTGTATGATGTTACATCTTCTAAATGCTCCAACGTTCTTTTAACATCTGAAAATGCAATTTATTTGATTAAAGATATGGAATCGTCCAGTGAAGGTCCATCACAGATAGCACACCATGGTACAACAAAGCCAGAACGGGGATTTGTCCAATTGCGTGCTGAGACTTCCGACAAAATGCCAGTTGCCAAGCTTGATACCACTGGATGTCTGTGATTCATCTCATGGAGAAGTATTGAGAAAATATAAAGACCGAATAATATAAATTTAAACTGCATTTAGGACATGGAAATTGAAAGTGGGCCTTCTGGATGTAGATAAAAATGCTCAGAGTACTAAGCTACTATAACACATCTACATCTGAAGGCATAGGCCAAAACCTCAACTCGAATTGAAACAATAAGCTGGTAGCTATTGTCCGAAACAAGGTAAACCAGGTAACCTACACTACATATTGTTGTGATTCTGCCAACCATCGCTTCCAAAGGCAAATGCATACAACATATAGCCATCCCCAGGCAGTTATTTCAATTTGTATTTCCAGTAGGTACCTGGGACAAAATGTGTTGCAGGGGCTTTTAGGTCAGTCGTTAATTCCATTCTCTATTCTTCTATCTATTTATTTACTCTACTTTCGCACACAGGACCTCTCCTTCATGTAAGCATGCACACCTCTTAACAGACAGCTTAGTTATCATATGCCGCCAAAACACTGTTCAAACTGCGTGCCATTCCCCAATGGACAGTTTCGTTTCAACCTTCTCCGTACTCGAACACAATGCTATAACCTTATCTGACCACCACGATGCCTTCCTAAAAAGCCCCACAATAACCTATGCTCACTCACCTCACCACAATCACTACAAATGCTTCAACCACTTCACCACACACGCTAAGAATGCAGCAACCACTGTCAGCACCTCGGACACTCGCCAGATGTCATTTGAGGATATCGGGGAACCATGGACGCAACTATATATCAGATGCTTGTGTTCGGAAATGTTTTGGCATGTAGCTCGAGGCGCAAGTATGCGTTGGAATCCGTTCACGTCGCCTGGATGGCCCTGGTGCTCACTCGATCACAACCCCCATTTGCTATCCAGCTTCATGTCATGGCCGAAGTACTCCCAGAAACCCACACCCCATTTTTGAATGAGCCACTTCAGCTTCGGAGCCTGTGCAGGGTGGGGCTACGTCTTGTGAAAGCATAAGTGCACCAATGGGGGTTGCTGGAAATGCCTACCGAATCCTGATCTGACTTTGGTCTCCTCCCTCGCCAGGCGTCTATAAAACGCCCTGCAAAGAAGGGAAGGTTCTTCACTTCTTGCAGGATGAACGCTCTGAAATAACATGTGGCAACCGGTTATTTAAGAGCGTTCACTCGACAAAGAAGTGGAGAGAAGTCGCTGAGTTCGGAGAGGATTGCTGAGAGTGTAGTGGTTGCTGGGTACTTGCTGTGTGCTGGGGAGTTTCTGAGGTCTGTGTGATGAGCGAGGAGAAAAGAGTTCGGCTTGATCAGTGGCATGAGGAGGAAGGTGGATGGAGTTATGCGGAGCAGAGCACTGGGTGGGCGAGTGAACAGAATGGGCCAGGACTGATCATAATATCGACCATTAGCATTGCATTTACATTTACCATACCTATCTAAACGTCACTGTTAAGCTATCCTCTTACACGTTATGTGTCTTATCTCTGTCTCATTGCGCGTGGACACACAAGAGCTAAAGAGCACCTTACAGAAATGCCCTCTTCTCATTTTTCCCTTCTCTGCACCCCAATTGCACCTCATTGCACCCCGATTTTTCTTCCCTCCTCCCTCCTAAACGACTGGGAAGCGTGATCCCATCAGCCGTGCCAGGATCATGAAGGTCGCAATCACCACAAACTGTTTTCTATCTTCTTGCTGCTCTAATTTCCTTGGAAATGAATCTGATTGCATTTGCACTCTATCAGATAAGATTGTAGAAGTATTAGATCGGTTAGCTCTGCACTGTGTCTTCTTTTGTAGTAACTTTTTCTTTTGGCGCACATCATAAATCCTTGCTTTCCCTGCTGCACATATTTTCTTTGTATTAAAACTTTTCTTGTGCCATATGCCCTTTCCTCCCCATAATAAATATACATTTATTATATTAATAAGTGTACCCAACTGTTCTGTCTTCCCTCCATTGGTCGCCAGCATAGTCTGCACAAGGTTAGCCAGAAGTTTCGCCCTACGAATTTGCTCTGATTAGTCTCGGCAGCTTTTCTCAGCTGCACTTGAATATGGTAAATTAAGGCAGTATGGCATCGAGGGCACGAAACTTGCTTGGTGCGGTTTAATCCACCAAAACGGTAACACGTGAAGTCGTGTAACCCTGCCAGATTGGCAGTACCATTCGGCGTTCATGGTTTGCTTAGCAACCCGCCGGCGCCTGGAGTTATTTGTGCCTGGTGGCCTCAGGATGGGCGTTCAAAAGGGACCCGAGTGCTTCTCCTCGTGGCGAGCCTCAAATCCCGGATCCGCAACTATTTTCCAAATTACAGATGGCCATGTGGCTTTCACTTCAAAATGTTTGTCTTGCTCACAAAAAGTTGACAGACTAAACAGCTGTGCAAAATTAAATGTCTGAAATTCATCCTCTAATGCAATCATGTCATCAGAAAAATTTCCTTCAGGGATTGAGCAAATGAACCAGCTAGGACTTAGCTCAGCATTTGGTGTCTAATATATGGAGGGCATCTTAGAGAGATAACAATGTCACATTATCCTCAACGAACAGGGACTCAAGGAACATCCACACAAAGTAAAATGTGACTTTAAGTCCTCAATCAATCCACATCAATCATGACATATTTTCTTCATTACTTCATTGAAATAGCGGAATATTTCACCCTTTCCCCTCCCCTCTCATGCCATCATGACTTCACAGAAACTGTAATCGAAACAGTGACATAATGGCTCCTACATGTCATGGCCCATCACGGTTGCCTGTCCAACCACAATCCTGTGAGATATGCTGAAACCCCATGCAATTGCAACTCCCAAGTGACCATGAGCTGCCTTTGTGTTAAATACAACGACCTCAACCAATTATTCTTCTTCCTGATACACATCGTTCAAAGTAAATAATGGCAATGCTTTCTTTCACAATATTGTGAGAACCCAGAACTCCTCAGACAAAGATCTTTATAATGACATGGGTTTTATGGGCCCTGGTCGAGCACTCCGCGGTGAAAGCTCTTGCTTCGAAAAAAAAAAAAAACCACATAGTTATTTAAGAGGTGTATAGGCAACAGACTGCTGCCTCGATCACTGCCCGAAAATAAAATAAAAAATAACCCAGGTTTGAAGCAATAACATGCCCACTGCCTATGTGCATATATAATACATTGTGGTGACATAGCTTGGATATATTCCAATTGCACTGGTCCATAGGCTCACACCAGAGGCCTGAGGCCTAAGGACTGAAGCCTGAGGCGTCTCTTATACAGTGGCCTTCACAAGATACGTGACACATATCGGCTCCAACCTTCCATATTTGATGATACTTTGAACAGTCGCTTGTTAAAAGAGTCGCTTGTTTCCATATTTGATGATACTTTTAACAACCATTATTTGATGGGTGTTTTTACACTGAAAGGAAACTTATAGGGAGGGCATAGCGATTGTGAATATGAAAGCTCTGAGGTGTCTTTGCTTCATATAGCACAACATGGTGGCCGTATGATTTTTCAGATTACAATTGTGGTTTGACTCAGGCCAGCTGTCCAATCAATGGGTGAAAAGGAGTGTTACACATGGATGGATAAGCGTATTATTATGTAGAATAGATAATATACATCGTTTCTTCCATGCACTGAGTACAGCGGTCTACTATTGTTTTCTTTGAACGGGAGTTCTTAATGTCTTCTTTTGCTGAATCTTTCCGACACGGCTTCGTATTAGATTTGAGGTCATTATTTAATTCTGAAGCAAAACAAATTGTACAAGAAACTTGATATTTCCCAGACAAACCTGTAAATGAAACAGTGTACATGACATTTTGTAATCAACAAGATATTTTTACAAAATAATTTTTTCAAAGAATGTGTTGGAAAACTTTTGGGATGAGCCTGATTTTTATTATATATGGAGAAGTACAACTGAAGCCATGCTCTACATTTGAGATCATTAACTTATTCACCAAGCATATGTATTTCTGGCTGCTGTCTGCTACCAAACTCATTGAACACTATCAGATATATTAAATACTAGCAAATTCCACACGTCGCTTGGCTGACGGGAGCAATGAGAACCATCCATAATATAAATACACCCCAGAGACAAAACCGCCCAGACATTTCCGGAGATAAACACAGTCCAGAGACAAACACCACCCCGGCGTGTCCGGAGCCAAGCTGTCTGGAGACAAACACCGCCCAGACATGTCCGGAGACAAACTCCATCCGGACATGTCCAGAGACACACACCCATCCAGACACGTCCGGAGACAAACTCCCGTCCGGACACGTCTGGAGACAATACCGCCCGGAGAGAAATACCGCCCGGATCTTCCGGAGCCAAGCTGTCTGGAGAAACACCCCAGACATTGTCCCGGAGACAAACTCCCATCCAGACACGTCCAGAGACAAACTCCCATCCAGACACGTCCGGAGACAAACTCCCATCCGGGCATGTCCGGAGATAATATCATCCGACACATCTGGAGACAACCCGGCCCGGACATAAAACCACACCCCCCCAAACCGACCGTCCAGACACGTATGGAGATTACCCATCGTCCGTGATTGTCCGAGACAGAGACAGACAGAAAGAGAGAGAGAGAGAGAGAGAGAGAGAAGAGAGAGAGAGAGAGAGAGAGAGAGAGAGAGAGAGAGAGAGGGTGGGGGGGGGGGGATGAGGGGTAGGGAGTATCAAGAGAATATGTTATGCTGTTAAAACAACACAACACTGCACACACACACACACACACCACACCACACACACACACACAACACACACACACACACACACACACACGCCGATATCGGCAATTTTTCGGGAATCGGCAGGTTGGAGTCAGTTTAATTACCGGACTACAGTACGTACTGCACACCACCCAGAAACCTTGAGTATCTTTCACCGAAAAAACACCGTTACATTAATATTGACGTTTCAGGGAGTGTTCACAAACATGATTCTTTATAACAGCTGGATGACGGGTGGAAAAAACTTGGCTCGGTAATTCAGAAACACTTTAAAATACGGCAAACAGCTCAGAAATCAGGCGATACCAAACATATTTTGCTTAACTCACAAAGAGAAACATAACCTTTGTAAAGAAAATCCGATAACGCAAATGCTTTAGAAACTGGTGTGAGGACAAAGAAAACCTGAAAGAACCTCCATAAGATAGGGATGAAACTTTGCCACCACGGCACCCGTAACAGGCATGGCAATGTCCACACACCCCCGGAAGTGCGTTCAGATCCAAATCTAGCAGATGTACCACTCCGTGTGTGCTGTATATGTACCTTACCTTGTAGTAACTGTCGCTGTACATCCAATCAGGATCACGAAACTGTAATGTGCAGCTTCAGTAAGTGGTTTCAGCACTCAACCAAGCACTCCAACAGAACGCCTGGCTTGGCAAGCGATTACCATTGCCATCGATACAATGATGCACCCGGAAACCCCATGCAATGTCCGAATTGGACAAATCGACACTTTTTCTTCGGAGTTGGGACTGCTGATACTTTCAAATCTGGAGCTTACATTTTGTAATAATGGTTAGTTTTAAGAGATTCTCTCAGTTATTAATAGAAGCAAATTAAAGAAAGCCACAATGCTCGCATTCTCCAGGCGTTTACAGCACTGCAATATACTAAGCGATTCGTAGCTTATGATGAATAGGCATTCAAAAATATGAGTGAAGAAAGTGATTAAAAAAAAACTTTATCGCAAAGAAATCGTTGTGGCCTGTTCAAATTCAAGGAATAGTTGAGCAGGCTAAAAAGCATGGTGATTCAGACCCCAGACAGGTTACCCAGGAAACGCCTTAAGACCCCAGACAGCAAGGTGGCTGAGGATCACCTGATGAAGGATATAATTAAATAAGGCCGTTAATTATCTTCAAAAGGGTGTTTAAATAACCAAAACACGCCATTTTCCACTCTTGCACTTCTTGGAGTTTTTCTTAGTACGCATGCAAAGTTTCAGACTGCTAGGTTTATAGTTTTGGAGTTATGGAGGACACACACTGACACACTGACACACACACTGACACACACACACTGACACACACACACACACCACATGCCTCTTATTAGTATAGATACTGTACATTGTCATTTCAGAGCTGAGTCAACTACTGATCTGCCCTCTGCAATGGCTCCCCAGGATCATAACTATTCTCCTGGATTATTTGATCTAAAACTCCAATAACATTGAATATCTGGCAATGAGGCTGAAGCACAAGGCTTGTTGCCCTCACACCACAGACAGTTCAGCTACTCTCTGATTTTTTACGGTCTCTTCTCCAGTCGAGCTCTCTTTCTGCTCTCTTAGCCCTTCTCCCTGCTGAGTTACTCCATGATGCATGTTTAGCCCTTCATGCCTGCTGAGTTACTCCATGCATACATGTGTCTGCCACAATCTGCATCCTGGTTAATTCTCCAAAAGCCAAGCTTACTGCACACCTCCACTCTTTTCGTTCCTCTTTTCTCAAGTTTTGGAACTGCCCTCCAAAAGCTCTTCAAACACACTAGTGTAGTAGATAGTAGAAAAATCGTGCAAATTATGATACAAGCATCAAATTTGGCATTTCTTTCTGCAGGGCTTTCTGATCAAATCTGCTTGATTGGCCATTTGAAAATCCAAATTTTCAAAATTTGGATTTTCAAATGGCCAATCAGGCGATTTGATTAGAATCCCCTGGAGAACAAATGTGCCAAATTTATGATGCTTATTCATCATTTGCACGATTACTCTCAAAATTGCTGTTATCTGCCCCCACGACACCATCTCTCCATTACTGCAAAACCATGACATATTTTTTTCAACCCCGCCCAACCAAACCAAACCCAATAATTGGAAGTTACTGTGTCTCTGCTTTCTCCTTATTCCCTTGCTGGTTACATTCCACTTCTTGCCCCATTGTCAATTAATTGGCTTTTATCCTCTTTCACCTTACTCTACACAAGCCTAGATATTGTAAAAAAAAATTATATATATATTATATACATACATTATATGTATAAAACTGTTTAAACAATGATTAAAGCCATGGACTTTTTTGTGTTGAGAGAGCTTTCGGGTTTTTGGTGATAGATATTGCAAGTAAAAATTTATATAAATGTGGCAACTGTTGTGTAGTTTTACAAACGAATCTTTAAAAATTGTTTGTTGTTGATATCATCAGTGTCTCAACGGAATCAATAAATTTGGAGCATCATGAGGTTTTGCTTCTTCAAAATAGACTTGTCACTTTGAAAAGATGTTCAAATATACCTATGTTTTCTCTGTTTGTTTACAATGAAGGCAGTGCTGTATAGAATTACCTTTTTGTAGAAATGGTAAACAAACATTCACCATCATCTACTACTACTACTACTCGTAGTACTACTATGACTATGCATTTCATGACTGCTATCTCAGCATCACTTCTCTGATGTCCATATCAACCACTTCATTCCACATCAGTTTTGATCTGCCCTTTCTCCTACCACTGCATCCATATTAAAAGACATCCATGAAAATATCACCCTCCTCCATATTGAGCAATCAACGCAAATGTTCCTCTCGCGCTTTTTTCTCATGTCCCTTGCACTTGCTCACCTCCTGAAATCCTTATTTCTCTCCCTTTCCCTCAAAGACATCCCCAACAGCCATTTCAACATCCACATCTCTGTCCTTTGTGTCCGCTTCAGCAATCTCTCCTCTACATTTTTCAAAACACAAACCTCTCTGCTCCTGACAAAACAAAAACTGATGTTATTACTGTTTTGTAAATCTTTACATTCACCACAACTGGAATCGTACCTTTCCGGAACATTCTCTTACACATAAAATAACTAAAAAGTTTAAATTTAATTTCAGTTTGTTTGTTCTTGGTATCTTGAAAGTACCTTGAAAGGATATTTGTGCAGGAGGGAAGAGGTGGATGGAAGAATGGCTCTCCTTCACTTTGAATTTCCATTATTTGTTTGGAAAACCAGACCATTTTTACGCGAACCACTTCTGCAACGGAGGGAGTCAGAATTGCTCTGGCAAAGATTCCATCATCAATTTGTGACGAAATGCGATTGTGAAATAGTATTTCCAAATTATTCATGTTTCGTGCATTTGGATGGCTTCTTGGTAATTTGCTCTGCGTTGCACGATAGTTCCTTCGCCGAAGCTTTGTGCGCACTCGTGGGATTACATTTCATCAAATAAGATGTGCACGGACCTTACATATGTAATCATCAAACTAAAGGCAAAATCATAGATGCACGTGAATGATTCACGATTCCTATATGCATCGTCAGTAGCACACTCATAGCTTCATACGCGCTGGGTCCTCTCGGAGTGTTTGTCCACTTAAGCTGTTGCAATTGCACAAGACCATTGCACACGTGCTTGCTGGAGGTAGCTCGTATATTATTCTGGACGTGCTTGGACTGAGTTAGTGGTGTGTTTGGTTAAATGCCAGGCCTGCTATCGGATGGACCCAAGATTAATAGTTATCTGGTTGTGCCACAAACACTCAGTCAAGCTTCAAAATCTGCTTTCCTGAAAGTTAGCCGAAAAAAAACTTTATATTTGCATCATTTTCTGTTCATAATATCGATGTCGAACCCGAAGCGAATTGTCCATTCCGCTTTATGCACCCGGCAGTGTGGTTGTAAGTTTGAGTGGAAAGTTTTGCAATTATTCAAATATTATTTTAACACGACCATATGGTTTAGTTCGAAATGGCTGACTCGTGGGATATTTGATTTGATGACTCATTGAAGGCTCAGCGTTTATGAAAGGTAATTCACAGTGCAGCATTTACAGACCTGTCAGACTATTAATACAATAAAAGTTTCCATCTCTGCTTGGACCTCACGAGGAATCGTCATGGTATGAGCTAATCTTGTGAAATTTACTCGTGCAGATAAGACAGGTAGCTTGATGTCACCCTCAAATTCGTGTTTTAGCAGGAAAATCTGATTATATGGTGGCATAACTGGGATAATAGATTAAATGCCAAAAAGGGCAAAATTAGAACATGGTGCAAGTGCAAGCAGAACAGACAGCCGGCTGAAAACGCTAGTTGAAATACCACCTTCTGTGATGCAATTGGCATGTGTTCACTGAACTAGAATGCGTAATGCGTAATTGTGTACTTGCTATGCGAAGTAGATTTATGCCTATGGGTACGCATGGATGTCTTCTAATTTTTATGATTGCATTGCAATATTGTCAACGTATTGGGGCCAGAAAGTCGTGACACTTCAAAAGGAAGATTGATGCAATTTCCTATGAGAAGTTATTTTTTCTGGCCCAGAGGCTTACTTTTTATCCCGAAAGGTACCACGGGCTATTTAATGTGTCCAAGGCAAGTGTTGGAAGATGGGACAGCCAGGACAGTGTGACACCAATTGTTTCAAAGGACGGTGCCATTCATACTGTACTGTAGTTTTGCTTTGTTGGCATTGTATCAGATGGCAGTTCAGTCAAATAGAAACTCACAATAATTCAATCCTAGACCAGCACCTCAGAGATGAGCACCCGGCCAACTTTGCAATTCTGAACCCTAAAGAGCAACGTCATCCAGATATATATATATATAGCTAATCTTTGGAACAGCTGCCAGTACTTTTAAAACACTCTGTTGAACCATTTTTGTTGCATCCCTGATAGTTGGTAAATATCAAATGAATCGTTCCAGGAAGCTCCACAAACTCCACAGGAAGCTCAATATGATGGTTCAGATGCTCGGTAATACTTCCCAAAGAATGTGCTCCACATGATATCACTACTTGAAGAGCTTGCCATACAAAGGAGACTATAACATTTAATAAAGTGATTTTAAGGGTACACGAAAGACGAGAGCTTTCCAGGAACCTTTAGAAGATGCGCGTGATAGGCCAAATAGTTACCACCTCCACCTCTTTACTCCGCCCCACTAACCACCCACCAACCGCAAACGATTAAGGAACAGTCCAGCACTAAGGAAACTTCATCAAAAGGTTTGTTCTTCTCCCTTTAGTTTCTAGCTAAGGTCACATACTTTCCCACTCCTGAGTGTTTCATTGTGCTGTTGGAGTAAAATCGTGTTTTTCCTTTGAAAACTTTTGAAAAGAGAAAACCTTTTTGAGTGCTTTTCATTTCTGATATGCATTTCAAATCCAACTGATGTGGAGAAATCGTATAAATTCATACACCAACTAGAAGGGCACTCCGTATAGCGCATACCTCCACCACGTAATGATATATCGTTTAGCCTGATCTCTCAATGGCGAAGAATCACTTAAAAAATTATCAGATCAGATCCGGATTCGGATCTTCACCAAAATCTAAACAATTCTTCCATGTCAAACACCCAACCTGCCTACAGAATTTCATCTGGATCCGTCACAACTTTTGAGATATCCTGCACACAAACAAAGAAACAGACAAACAAACAAGAAGAAGACGTCTTGCAGAGCATGACACTTGCAAATCCAGAAAACAAATCTGACCTCAAAATAATGGCTGCTGAGTTGAATGACCAAACATGCAACTCCTCTTCAAATTTCAAGTGAATCGGAAGAAAATTGACAATTTTCAAATTTTGGCCTATGTTGAACTTTTGCATATGTGGACCTCCAAAAATAATTGGTGGTTGAACTTAGTGACCTGACATATAAATCCCTTCAAATTTCAAGTCAATCAGATAAAAATTGAGGAATTTAAATCTCACAAAAGTTGTTGACCTTTGGCCTATGTTGACCTTTTAGTCAATGTTGACCTCAATAATAATAAATGGTAGTTGAATTCAGTGACCTGAAATGTAAATCCTCTTCAAATTTCAAGTCAATCGGATGAAAATTCAGAATTTAGAAATCCACCCAAGTTGTTGACCTTTGGCCTATGTTGACCTTTTGGTCCATGTTTACCTCAAAACTAATTGGCTGGTTGTATTCATTTACCTGAAAATAAATCCTCTTCAAATTTCACGTCAATCGGATGAAAATTCAGGATTTTAGAAATCTCACCTAAGTTGTTGACCTTTGATCTATGTTGACCTTTTGACCTATTGACCTCAAAAACAATAGGCTTCTTCATTATGATAAACTCGACCATATGGAGTCATTTCACCTCATATCACCGGAGGCCTCCCAGTTGACCCCCTCAGATTTACTTTAAACTTTCATAAAATAGTTCCCCGGTATCAAAATGAAGCTGCGTAAATTTTTAGGTCCATAGATGCGGTCAACTCCGAGATATTGAGGGTTGAAAATGTGGTGTGGCCCTATTTTTATGGTCGTTGTGAGCATCACAAAATGAACGGCTACTTTTAAACTCCCACAACTTTTTAAATATTAATGCTAGAGCCTTGAATTTTCAGAGATTATTCTTCTATAACTGCTCTGTAAGAAACAAACATAAAACGGAGTATACCTCTATTAAATTTTATGACTTGATCGTTGAAATCCAGAAAAAAAATGTTGGTTTTGTATGAAGACCCAATTTGAGACCCCGTATATTTTTATTGACCATCCCAGAAGCTTGAAATTTTTTCATGTAATAACTGTATGGTAGTAGTATTCAAATACATGTTACTTTTCTTAATCAGTCATATATAATACAGTCATGATCCCTCAAAAATTGAAATATTTTCATTTTTCCCGAAATTCAGGTGAGGATTGCAATATATGACAAGGTATACCACTTCAAACTGTTCACCATTGGAAAGAGCATATTCAAGTTTACAAAAGTGTCAAATATCAAAGTGGTATGTTTCTATCAATATTTTTAAAATATTTGAATAAATGATGTTCTGCCAGTGCTGTGCACGTTGTGTGTGCTATTTAATGAACAGTCCTTTTACATGTAGTACATATGTGTACTACATGTATATACAATGCACATCACATATCATCTGATATTAGGATACCATGAACACAATACTTTGAAATTTGAATTTGTAATTCTTTGTTTCTCATTTGTAAATAGCAAGAGCTTAACTCATCTGGCTGGGGCTAAAAATAGAACTCAGGAATAGTGGCTGATCTGCTGATGTCAGCAGTGTATATAGTTACATTCAAGGGAAGACATTTGTTGGGTTCCTTTGGTCCATGTGATGAAAGTTATTGATGCTCCCCTAAGTCAACTGGGAGGCAGTACAAGCTCGCACCTGACTTGGAAAAGCAGATCAAGGACCTATTCAAATCATTTAGGTGAAATGTTTTATTACATTGTTATTGCAGTATGTGATATATTTTTGTATTATTAATTTGAATCATAGAACTAATCATTCATGATTACCATGGTGCCACACCATGCACACACTTCATGTATTCACGACTGTGTTAACAACAGTTTTAAAAAAATAGAAAATATATATTTTTAAAATATACCACTTTGATATTTGACACTTTTGTAAACTTGAATATGCTCTTTCAATGGTGAACAATTTGAAGTGGTATACCTTGTCATATATTTGCAATCCTCACCTGAATTTCGGAGAAAAATGAAAAATATTCAATTTTTGTGGGATCATACTGTATTATATATGACTGATTAAGAAAAGTAAACATGTATTTGAATACTATTACCATACAGTTATTACATGAAAAATTTCAAGCTTCTGGATGGGTCAATAAAAATATATGGGTCTCAAAGTTGGGTCTTCATACAAAACCAACATTTTTTTTCTGGATTTCAACTGATCAGGTCATAAAATTTAAGAGAGGTATACTCAGTTTTATGTTTGTTTCTTACAGAGAGTTATAGAAGAATAATCTCTAAAATTTCAAGGCTCTAGCATTAATATTTAAAAAGTTGTGGGAGTTTAAAAGTAGCCGTTCATTTTGTGATGCTCGCAACGACCATAAAAATAGGGCACAACCACATTTTCAATCCTCAATATCTCGGAGTTGACCGCATCTATGGACCTAAAATTTTACGCAGCTTCAT
>CM068955.1:139628406-139648523 GCA_035128595.1 Eptatretus atami | reverse complement strand
CTATGGAGATATCTCACCTGAGGGCCCTTTATGGTGTAATGCGAATTTCCACAGCCGTAACAATATAATAGAAAGTGAGATGGGCGGGGTAACGATGTGATAATACATTAAATCCTCTAGCGAGTAAAGATTGATTCGTGATGTTTCATTGAGGGTTGACTGACTGCCTGGACACAACTGAGGTTGTTGATCTACTGATGTGAATCTATGACCGAGGTTGTGGATCCACCGTTTGGAGAGGTTCTCGGCTGAAAGGATCGAAACCTCAAGGAAGAACGGTGCTCAGCTGCTGTTCTGTGCGGTCGGGAAACCATTCAACTGCTTACAGGTTCAGGGTCTTACTTTAGGGAAGGGAACTATGTTTTGCGTGTGTCTGTGCGTGTGTCTGTGTCTGTGTCTGTGCGTGTGTGTGTGCACATCAAACAATGTATGTGGTGCAACAATGCCTGAATTGAAATCATTCTAAAGCCTTTGAGGTACAGAGAAAGAGATTGAAGAATGAACAAGGGATGTTTACAATAATGCACAGTGATGGATATGGAGTCAACTTTTACTGCATAACAGATTAGCACCCTCTACTGTAATGCATCTTCTTCTCAAATTTTAATGAAATAAAATTAGCTAAACTCTATAATGAGGCCAAAATTAGGTGAAGCCCTGAGAAAGTTTCAAAATGTAGAAAACTTGTTCTGCGTGGGCTTGCCTGTGTACACATTGTTTTGGTTCATCAGTATATTTAGTCGTAAGAGTGGAGAGCACTAAATATAGAAGAGCATAAATTTGAGAAGAGGAAGGAGATTGTTGTCAAGGATATGAGAGAAAATGGAGCACAGCACAGTTAGGAAGGAAGAGGGGAAAAAACGAGAGGGAACCGTGGGACATATAAATGTAACGAGTGTGAGTGTCTCAAATATGTTGTTATTTTGGATATGTAACGTGTAGATGGTCACCGACAAAGGTGAACTTGACACCGATGCGTGTTCATTTACTGTGGTGGATAAGGCACATTTATGAAGGTGTGGTTTGACAGAGTGTGTACAAGGTCAACAAACAAACAATAGAATTGAGGGAAGCAGGTGGAGGAGGAACCACTGATCTGCATGTTGATAGCACTAGTGCTGGGCTCACTGATGCCAGCAGTTGAGCCAAGCATATTGCTGTCTTGCATCCCCCAAAGACCCAAAAACATCAAATCCCTCATCAAGTTTGATAATTATAAAGTCGATGATTATTCAGGATATGTAAAGGAACTAACTTATAAAATCGTTACTATATAATATATAATTTAACCACTCGAATAATGACATTTTGTTTTCCTCAAATTTGAGGTTTTTTGGTGATTATGAGATTTATAGTAGAATAGTAGAATAGTTAAAATAATGTCAATGTACAGGAGGTATTGTGAGCAGAATCAGTTGTCCACATTCCAATCGATATGAATTCGGATCAGGAAACGCTGGCACGAGGTGACTCCAAGCATACAATCTCATCTTGTCCCACAGAAATCTGCTAGCTCCGAGCTTTGTTAGCTATTACTATAAATTCCATGAACTATATGATTGCATATGTGATAGCATGAACAGACAAGCAATTATTTAACTACGATAACAGATCCAGCACTCGACACGAGTTTCGCAGCCAACCACCTCAATTTTCTAGCTATTCACGAGTTCGATAAAAAGAGCAAACAGAGTTTATATTTGTCTTGTTATACAGCCTAAACCTCATGGTGGAGCTTATATCGATATTGCATGATGCAAAGGGACAACAGCACACATCAATGTACGTTTATGGAAGTCACAAGGATCTCCAAAGAGGAGAGATAAATCCACAATGCATGGGATTTCAACATGGGTATCCAGTAAACATGATATACGTGCTCAGCAAGGAATGCCAAACAGGATAACAAAAGCCAAACAGCTAACTCATCTGATAATACTCACAAGCTAAGCAACCAAGATCTGGGAAATTTAATCAAATTAAACATGAAACAAATTCGTCCTTATGGATGAGATAATTCGACCACTTTTATGATGGTGATGGTTTTCATCAAAAAATATTACATTTGGCAATTGACTGATTTAGTCTGACTTGTAATACCCTCTCCCACCCGAGGCGACACAATTCCATACATATTTGCTTCAAGAGTAGTGGGGTCATCCCATTTATGGGCTCATTAAAGAGTATAGAAAATCAAATCAAATATATGTATAAATATATATATATATATATACAAATAAATACATATATAAATACAATATTATATATATATATATATATATATATATATTATATATATATATATATATATATATATATATTGTTGACGGCTGTGGAAATTCGCCAACCACCATTCAGGTCCCGTAGTGAGTATTTTTTAAGTACACATGTGTAGTTAGCCCAAACCGTTGTTTAGAAGGAATTAATGTGATTCATTCGGGCTGCGACGCTTTGAGTCAGTCGTTTTTCTTTCTTTCTTTATTTTTGAACAACCACGTCCAACTCACAACCACGCCATCCCCACCAGCGGCCGACCGCGCTGCGGCCGCGCCGCCTCCGCCATCTGCGCCAACTGCATCTTCGCCACCCACCATTATTCTCCGCGCGTTTGGTGTGGGGAAGAGAAACGGAGAGGCGCCAGCTGTCGCCCGATTGGTGGACGCGCGGTGCTGCGCGGCAGGGAGGAGGACGCGCCCTCTTCGAGACCCTTCTCGAAGCGCTTCGAAGGGGGGTGGAGCAGGGAACGGGGCGGAGCAACAGGCGGAGCGTGAGCGTATAAAAACGCCGACGGAAGGCTGCAAGAGGAGGCTCGGAGAAGGCTCGGAGGGCTCGTGAAGGCTCAGAGAGCGTCGGAGGAGGCTCGGTGGAGGTGGTGGGTGCTCGTTTGTTCCTGTTCCTGCCGCCTGTGATCCCTGCGGACGCCCTTGATCCTGACGAGCATTGACTTTGACAAACGACGGTTGTGAAGATTGTCCGAGGGTTCGCCGGAGTCTGTGTGTCCCGAGATCCCGCTGGTGGGACGGGCGGCCGCAATTTCCTCTCTCTCTCTCGACCCGAGTGTCGACGATTTCTTCCCCCCCTCCCCCCGTCCGCACCGAGAGAGTGCCGCTGAAAACCGTTCATTCCCCAAAACCCCGTCCGTGGCGTCAAAACGGCGACACGTGCCAGCGCGAAGCAACGAGCTCGCCGATGCACGCCGGAGGAGCGGGGAGCTGAGGGCGCGGAGAGGACTCCGGTGCGGCGCACAGGGAAGTGACTACTTCTATTTTCTTTGGGTTTTGGGCAAATGACTGTGAGAGGCACCTGTTTTGTGAAGTAGAACTGTATAAAGTGTTGCGTGTGTACGGTTAGTCGGTTGTAGCTCTGCGTCATCGTTGCCTATATGTGCATTTCCTGACTGTATGGCTTGTATATGTGTGCTTGGTGTCCGTGTGTCGTGTGAATAAAGTGCTTGTGTGAACTTGTTCCCCGTTTCGCTGCGTCCTTTCCTTTGTTGAATCTCCATCTTGCTTGCGCGTAAAAGCGGTTCGTAGTGGCTGATACGCCCGATAATTAATCTGAACCATCAAGGTCGACGATAACTCCGCTCGGTTATCCCTGTAGCACGGAACGAGCCGCTTAAGCGGTTCGTGTCCGGAGTCGACCTGTGGCGTGGTACAAACCCCCGTGGTACAACGCCGGCGGGCGCGAATTCGCAACAATATATATATATCTGAGTAAATAAATATGTATAAATAAATAACAAATAAATAATATAAATAATTATCCATGTACATAAATAAATAAATAACATATAAAATATTATATATATATATATATATTTATATATATATATATATGTATATATATATGTAATATATATATATTTAATTGTTACGGGAATCCTCCGTGTTCGAAACGACCGTTCTAGCCAAATTGCGGTCGCGCGCGCCCACCGAAGGCCGCAAACCAGTCGTGACTTTCGCGGACCAACGCCGAAATCCAGTCACGGAGATTGTCACGATGCCTTAACGCATCATAAACTAGCCAATTATTCTGTCCCCTGCGCTGCAGGGTCGATCGCCGAATTATCGATGTACTAATTATTCGCGCCGGACAGAAATACCGGGAGTTTTATACCTCGACGGGACCTGCACGAAACGAGCCGCTTAAAGTGGCTCGTTCGCGTATGCGAAGCCGAGCCGTTATATATCGCCAAGTCCCGTCGGACGAGATTTACTTTTAGGGCTTTAAAAGCCAGTTAATATCCGAGCGCACCAATGGCGGTCAATGGCAGGAAGGGACGCACGAGCAGGTTCACGTTCAACAATCAGGGCATTTAATTTGCAGTAGGCAATGCAGTCAATGATGAGGGGATGGGGACAAGACACGAGCAAAAGCCTACAGCCGAGTTCTATTCGGAATGTACAAGGCAGGTACTTACTCACAATTCTACTTAGAGACAAGCGCCACAAGAGTTTCATACAAAAACCCAGAAAGAAAAGACACGGGCTCGTAAGCCTTTTCATATTCCTCAGAGCCAGGGATGACTGAAAGGCCCGAGAGGCCGGGCCAGTTTACCTCGCCGCCCTGGTGGCGACTCCATGGTCTACGGATTGGCGACCCCTGGTGTCTCCGTTCGGTCCAGTGCGTCGCGAACGGCGCCAGTCGCTGGGGGCTTGACGAGCAGCATGTACGGCTGCTTGGTCGGCATCGGGTGGCCCGGCTTCGTCGCGGCCGCTTTTTTTGGCGAGCCTGGCCGGCGACGCTTCGGAGGAGCAAACGGGTCCTTGCTCTTTCAGAGTTGATGCTCCTTCTAGACCCCGTTCACTCCTCAGCGTCGCCGACCATATCAGGGCTGTCTGCCCGGACCCCCACGCTCCGATGCTGCCGCTAGCTCCGACGACTCCAAGCTCCACCGGTGAACGACCCGTGTACAACGACGAAAACCACCTCCGCTGCTGCCAGCTTCATCACCAACTGCTCGCCAGCTTCACCACCAAACTGCTCGCCAGCTTCACCAACCAACTGCCTCGCCAGTTTTCACCAACACTGCTCCGCCAGCTTCACACACAAACTGCTCGCCAGCTTCACCACCAACTGCTCGTGTCGGCGTCCCATCGTGCCTTTTTATAGCCCCGAGGGGAGAAGCCGCTGTAGCTTCGCCACCCAAAATTGGTGCCTTCCCCTTTCACATTTGAACCTTCACCCAGGCTGGCTCCGCCCCTTTCAGCTCTGATTGGCTGGCTTTTTCCACGGCAGAGCCGTTTTGATCAGTTTATGCAAATCAGCCGTTTCACGGCTGTCTGCACACAGACGTTCCGATTGGCTGGATTTTTCCAAGGCAAAGCCGTTTTTGATCCGTTTATGCAAATCAGCCGCGAAACGGCTGACTGCACACGGAGGCTGGAATGTGGTTCCTCCTGTCGCGCCGCGAGTTTCGTATCGACGGCACTTTCCGCGCTGTCGCTCAGGGGGCGTGATGGTGTCGCGATGTTGATGGCACTGTGGTGGGGATGGCATGGTTGTTGAGTTTGGCGTTTGTCGTGGTGATGGCGTGGCTGTAGAGTTGTTGTTGATGAGATGTTGTTTGTTTAAAATAAAAGATAGAAAAAGAATATCGGCTGACTCAAAGATTTCACAGCCGGCACACGAATAATGCCTTTACACATCAGGGGGGATTCCTATCCTGAAACACTTACTTATTGAAATAACTGATCTCTGGGGAACCTGAATGGTGTTCTGTGAATTTCCACCACCATAACACTATATATATATATATATTATAATAAATATGTTAATAAAACCATTGCAAGATAAAAAAAGAAATCGTGGAACCGGTAGTGTACATATACATTACGGTCAAAAGTTTTAGAACACCCCCATTTTTCCCCAGTTTTTACTGAAATTTAAGCAGTTCAAGTCCAGTGATAACCTGAAATGGTACAAAGCTAAGCGGTAAACTGCCAGAGGTTAAAAAAAGTTTAAGTTCCCAAAAACTGAAAAATAATGTCAAATTTCAGAGTTGGTTAACAAAAGGCTCTTTCAGGGATCAAGTTATGGTTTCGCAACTGCAGCTGATCTGCAGCAATTGAAGCAACTTAAGCATTGAAAGTTGATACAAACAATTCTCGGCAGGCGTCCCAACTTTTGTTGATTAGTTACAACCCTCTGTCTGTATAAAAGCAGTGTTGGAACAGACTGTTGTTGGAAAGACTGTGTTGGCAACAGAACTGGTTTGCTCTACCTCTGAAGCATTATTTAGATAATATGTACACATAAAGTCATTACAGCAAAATTACCGCAAAACAATTATTGCACTGCAGGAAGTAGATATTGCTATATATGGCAAGTAAAAGACAATTAACAAAGACGACAGACAGTACCATTATAACGCCTTAAAAGTGTCGGTCTTTCCTTTGGAGACAATTTGCAAGGTAAGCCGAGGTGTCCAGTGAGTAGCGCTTCCTCCACCATCAAAAGGCACTTGGAAACTGGAGGAAACTCTGACAGGAAAGAGGTCTGGCAAACCCAAAGCCACAACCAATCACAAGACAAGATTCTGAGAGTCAACAAGCTTGCATGATAGGCAGCTCACAGGACAGCAGCTTTCAACCACCGCTCAACACTGGTCGAAGTAAGGAATTCTCCAGCTTCAACTGTGAAGAGAAGACTTTGAGCTGCAGGTTTGACAGGTCGGGTGGCAGTATATAAAGCCATTGCTAAGATTGCAAAATAAGAAAAGAGGTTTGCTGGGCCATGAAGCACCGCAGTGGACTACTAAAAACTGGAAGAAGGTCTTATGGACGCGATGAATCAAAAATTTGAAATCCTTCGTTCATCACGCAAGGTTTTGTTACACCGTCGAGTAGGAGAAAGGCATGGTTCATCAGTGTGTGACATCAAACTGTCAACATGAAGGAGGAAGCGTGATGCTCTGGGTCTTTTGCTGGATCAGAGTCGGAGACATTACACAGAGTGGACTGGCATCTGAACCAAAAGGGCTACTACAGCTTTTGCAGCGCCATGCAATACCCTCTGGTCCCCGCCTAGTTGGTCAGGTGTTCATCCTTCAACAAACAACGACGCAAAACATACCTCCTGGCTATGTCAGAACTACCTTGGAAGAAAAGAAAAAGATGGTAGGCTCAAATCATGGAATGGCAGCACAGTCTCCAGACTTAACCACATCGAGCTGGTTTGGGATGAACTGGACAGAAGGGTGAAAGAAAAGCAACGTGCAAGTGCAACAACTTGTGGAAACTTCTGCAACAGTGTTGGGAAGAACTTTCCGAAGCAATTTTGATTTCCCATTTTGCAGAAAGGAATGCCACAATGTATGTTGGCTGTTATAGCTGCAAAGGTGGCTACTTTGATGAATCAAAAATTTCGATTAAATTTTGTTCAACAAAACGAATCCATGATTTCTTTTTTTCTGCCAATTGCTTTATTTGTTCCTATGCTCTTTTCTTTTTTTTGTATACCTTGTGCGAGGCTCGTATGAGAGCGAACACACAACGCAATCAAGGGGGGCATGAGACTAAGAGGGGAGGGAGTGGGAAGGACAAAACAGTGGGGAAGAGACATTAGGAGATCTGTGGAAGGGAGAGGGATGGGACAGGGAACATGGGGAATAGAAAGATGGACATTACAGGGACTTTCAGGAAGGAAAGCAGGGAATTTGAAGGAGGTGGGCCTGGTGGATTATCGGGGGTAGAAAAGATCGAGGATTTGGATTGGGGATATGATAAGTGGTGGTGGTGAACAGCTGTTTTGAAGGCCTGGAGGGAAGAATGGGAATGAATAGAGTGAGGGAGTTTATTCAAAGGCGGGAAAAAGAGAATGAAAGAGTGAAGGTGAGCAGTGATTCGTGATTTTGGTAGTTTTACCAGAAGGGGGTTGTTTGGCGACCTTGAGCGCCCTGCGGAAATGTGGTGGGGACAAATCGCAGAGAGAGCAGGGGGCGAGGCTGGAGAGGAGAAGGTAGAAGACAGAAAGACCACCGACCAACCTGCGTGATTGAAGTGGAGAGGCCCAAAGAGCTCAGCCTCATTGCGGGAGATCGATGATCGAAATTGCCTTGGTTTCTACACGCGTGAAGCCGAGAAAGGTGGGAGGCAGGAAGCACGCAGCCCAGAGGGGAGAGCAGTACTCTCATCAGGCTTGCGGACGAAAGCTTTGTAAGTAGTCAGGAGCTCAGGTGGGCCGAGGAAGGACTTTTGCACGGACGGAGGATTCCCGTCGGCGACTGGCATTAGGAGGCGAGGTTTGAATGTGGCTTTCCCAGGAAGGTCATGGCAGATAGTGAATCAGAAGCTTGAAAGAAGGGATTCTTCCAGAGGATGGTTGAGAAAGTGGATGGGGGGGTTTTCTAACGGTCCTTTCGAAGAGACATAGTGAGAGTGTGAGATTTGTCCGGATTGAAAGACATGTTCCAGTGGTTTGGACCAGTTTGTGATTTTATCCAGATCAGAGTGAGCGAAGAAGCTGCTGCTTGCGGTCTGAGGGATGACCGATGGTATGAGCAGAGGGTGGAGTCATCAGCAAAGAGATATAGAGGATTTTCCAGAGAGTCAGAGAGGATCATTGATGAAAACGAGAAAAAGAACAGGGCCCAGAACGCTACCTTGAGGAACTCCAGCCTGGACAGGAAGGGGGGATGAAAGAACTCCATTTAGGGCCACACGGTGACTGCGACAGGAGAGGAAGTCTGCGAGCCATGAGTGGAGATGGCCTTGATACCATAGGAAGAGAGTTTGGTGAGTAGGGCAGGGTGCCAGACTGTGTCAAAAGCACGTGATATGTCCAGGGATACGGCTCTAATTTCCTGTCTGGCATTGAGGACCTCCATCCATTGATGGGAGAGCAGAAGGCAGCATATCCAGGGTAGAGTGACCTGGTCTGAACCAATTGATGATCAGAAATCAGCCATTGGAGAAGAGGAAGATTTGATGTCTGAAGTGATGATGGATTCCATTACATTGCTGATGAATTTGGGAGACAAGCTAGGATTGGTCTGTCGTGCACGGGATCTGTTTTTGCACCTTTTTTGTGCAGGGCAGTGATGTTTTGCTGATTTCCAAGCAGATGGCAGATGACCTTGAGCAAATGAGAGGGTGATAGAACAGAGAGAGGGTGAAGCAAGAGCAGAAGAGGCAGGCCTTGAGGACATGTGGGCTGATGCCGTCTGGACGGTTTTGCAGATCTGAAGTCGAGGTTTGAGAGCAGCTCTCCACCTTGTCAGGAGAAAGGACACAGAGTCCAGGGACAGTTGGGTGCGCGACTGGGTTAAGGTGGTAGAGAAAGTGATGGGTTTTTGGACACAAAAGGTAGGGAAAGCTGCAAACACCGAGTTTTAGGCATTCAGCTTTTTCACGTGCGGTATCAGCAGTGCCGCCATTTGAGGTAAAGGAGGGATGGAGGGGGAACATACACCAGAAACAGATTTGATTAGACACCACCAGGATTTTGAGGAGGGAGAGAGGTTTGAGAGTTCAGACTTGAGATGAGAAAGATGTGTTTTTCTGGCTCTCCTGAGGGTAGATACACACTTGTTCGAGCTTTATGGAAGGAACTCAAATTGCCCTCAGTTGGGTTTGCTTTCCATGAGGCAAAGGCAAGTTGTTTCAGGACAACTGCTCGCACAAGCCTCAGTGAACCAAGGGCGGGAGGAAGGGTAGGACAACTGAAGACGAGAGGGGATAAATCTGTGCATTGAGGGAGAGCAAGTTTCTTTGAAAGAATTCCCAGGATGAGTTGATGTTGGAGAAAGTAGAGATAGGAGACAGTCTACTAAAGTTTTGAGGGCTGCTTGAAGACCCTGCCAGTCGCTTGAGTGAAATGTCAGACCTCGACGGCGGTGAGGTGGTTCTCTGATAATAGCCAGAGAGATGTCCACATTGACAAGGACGTGGTCAGAAGAACCGATTGGAGCGGAGGAAGAGCAGCAGATATTGTCAGGGAAATTTGTTCAAAATCAGATCCAGAAGAGATGAGTAGCATTGGTTGAGATTCGGGTGGGGAAGTTGACCGATTGAGTCAGTCCAAATGAGTCGCAGAATGCTTTTGTTGAACTGCCATGACAGGTGAGAGAGGTACCACACCTAGCCAACTGGCATGATGACAATTGAGTTGCCACAGTATGAAGAAGAGAGAGTTTGGATGAGAAGATAGAAGTTGGTCCGATGTTTTCAGATAGTGAGGTGTACATGGAGTCATCACTGTTAGGTGGAATGGTACAGTGCAAATATAAACATGAGGTGGGAGTGGAGGGGAGCCGTAGCCAGAGGTATTCCTGGGGTGTGGGGGAGTGAGGGCAGTGCATGGAGAGTGAGGAATAGAGTCTTTGATAGACGAGAAACTCTCCACCAGGGCGAGGCTTAGGTCTGTCAAATCGGAGGGAGTAACCACGGAGAGATACTTGGGAGTCAGACACGTCTGGGGGAAAAAGTTTCTGTTAGGCAGATTATGTCTGGTTTGTCAGTGGTAACCTGTGTGGAAAGATCTGAAAGGTTTGAGCGAAGGCCCCGGATATTTGAGGTCCATACTTTTAATGAAGAGGTAGGGGAGGTGGCTTTGGGTGCAGGGGTGGGGGGGGGGGGGGGGGGGGGGGAGGGGAGGGTAGGACAAGGGACGAGGGGGGGAGGTAAGGAGGGTTGTTGAAAGAGTGTGGGGGATTGCAGAATAGCTAGGGAGGGGGCCGAATGAGGAGGAGAAAAGGCTCTGTGGTGCTGGGGGGAGAGGGGGGACAAGAGAGGGGGAAGAAGGCAGTTGAGGATTTGAGGAGGTGGAGTGAAGAGGATGGAGGTGAGAGGGCAATGGGAGGAGGCAGCTTTGTGGATGGGAGGGGGGGGGCAACTTTGGGAAGGATGAGTGAGGGGATGAATGGTGGGAGAAAGGTGAGGGGGGAAGTTTTTGAGAGAGGTGAGAGGGAGGCCTTTGAGGGAGAAGAGTGGGATGTTGCTTTGAGATGAAAGGTGAGAGGAGTGAGTTGGCACTGAAGTTGGAAAAAAAATGGTTGATGGAAAGCGAACATTCATAGTCAAACTGGGGTTTTTAAAAGTTTTAGGTCATTTATTGCGATTAAACACATTTCTTGAGGGATGCAATAAAGGCGAATTCAGAGAATGGAGAGAAGAAAGCTGTAACAGTGGATTTTTTTTAGGCAAGGTATAAAGGAAAGGTCGAATTGAGAGCAGTCTGTTTAATAGCAGAAGAGTAGTGCAGTTCTGATACAGTAAAGAGAACACATGTGTTAAAGAGGAAGATGAGCATTAATAAGAGATTGTTTTTGTTATCATTATTATGTTTGAGAGAGTTTTCAACAGATTAGGTCATGGAAGTGTTGTAGAAAAACGAGAGAGAGAAGAAGGAGGAGAAAGAACAGGAGATTAAGAAGAAGAAGAAGAAGAAGAAGAAGAAATCGGAGAAAGGTAGCGTTTTTTTTATTTGTTTATTTTATTTAAGATAAGAAATAGAGTGATTAGTTGGGAGGGATGGGCGATGTTAAGAAAGTGGAAAGATAGAAATTGAAGATATGGGGAGAAAAACCAAATAAACACGATCATACACCGAGGGGAACAAAGGGTAGGCCTCAAGCCTTAGGATAGGCCTCAAGCACCCAGTAAGACAACTTCGACAAATCTCAAAATGCACGATTTTTGAAACAAAACGAACTAGGAACACACAGTAACATGTAGGTGAGAAAATAAACAGTTAAAAACGGGACAGATAACGACGGAAACTTAACTTTGAGATCGTCAGCAGGGAGCCCCGAAGGAGACCTGCCACGCTCAAACCCAGAACTGGAGTTTTTTGATGGTACGGCAGAGGGTGGAGTCATCAGCAAAGAGATATAGAGGATTTTCCATTTGAGGTAAGGGATATATATATATATATATATATATATATATATATATATATATATAGTATATATTATGCTTTAAAACATTAAAACTGCTTAATTTCAGTAAAATCTGGAAAATTGGGGTGTTCTAAAACTTCCTCGGACCGGTAAGTATATGTATATATATATATATGTTACATATATATATATATATACATATAAGAAGGTGCCGCGGAGAGGAGTGCGATGTAGGGACACATCGGTGCCATTGCGAGTTAATGGCCAATAGCATATTTTTAACCCTTACGCTATCATCTGAAGCTAAATCATCGTCATAATCATTAAAAGTTTGGCGCTTTAAATCAGCTCTCTGTAGGGGAAGGAGTGATACATATTATGTATAGCATATACATATTATGTATATGTATAGTTTATATAATATATATAATTATATATATATATACACCAGGCACGTATATATAACAGATATTCATAAATGTACATTATATTGATATATATATATATATATATATATATAATATATAATTTGGGTTTTTTTTATACATAATATATTATATATACAATGTATTTACTCTCTATATATTATATGTATATATAACCTATTATATAGTTTATACCTATATCTAATATTAAACCAAATATAAATATGTTGTTGTTTCTTCTTTCGGCTGCTCCAGTTTTAGGGGTACCGCACAGCGGCTTCATGTCTTTATGATCCGCATACTGATTTGGCACAGGTTTTACGCCGGATACCCTTCTGAGCACCCTGGTCCCTCTTAGCGACACAGGGATAATATATATTATATATATATATATATAATATATATATATTATAGATACATATTATATATACATATATATAAAATATTAAGCTGGTGTTGGCGTAGTGGTTAGGGTAGCGTCTTGGGATCCTAAAAGGTCCTGAGTTCAAGCCCCGCGTTGGCCGCTTGATTAATACAACACCAGGAGGTTGACTTCAGCCTGTCATTTTCCGAGGTCAGCGAAGTGAGTACCAGTGTACTGGGCCGGTGTTATGCCCGTTTAGAATATGTGTACCATATCCGCTGGGTGTCCGTAAGAGGCGACCAGGTTGCGTCAGGAAGGGGCATCTGGCGTCAAACCTGTTGCCAAATGCACTAATGCGGATCATACAGATGACCGCTGTGGCGACCCCTACGGGGAGCAGCTGAAAGAAGAAGATATATATCATATATATTATATATATATATATATATATATATATATTATATATATATTATATTGTTAGACGGCTGTGGAAATTCGGCAATAACCACCATTCAGGGCGCCGTAGGTGAGATATCTCTTAAGTACATGTGTTTAGTTAGCCCCAAACCCATTGTATAGAGGGAATTTTGTGATTTCTTCGGGCTGCGATCCTTTGAGTTAGCGTTTTTCTTTTCTATCTTTATTTTTGAACCAACCACGTCTCAACCGCCATCACACACAACAACACCAACACACACGCCGCTTCTCAATCAACCACCACCTCTCTCAACAACGCACGCCATCCTCACCACTCGCCAGCAACCGTCAACATCTCCCTCACGAGAACAAAAGGGGACAAAACTAACTACCCACCGCCGATTTCCCTGGTAAACAAGATGACGGTTTGGAAACTTCACTCCACCCCGATTTCTCTGCGGGTAAACAAGAAATGACGGTTGAAACTCAACTCCACGCCCGATTTCTCGGGAAACAAGAATGACGGTTTTGGAACTCACTCCACCCCGATTTCCCTGTTAACAAGAATGAGGTTGGAACTCACTCCCGCCCCGATTCCTCTTGGTGGAATGTCCCCCCCCAGCGTGCCGCGAAGGGAGGGGCGGGGTGCCGGGAAATAAAAGGGCGCTACGGTTTAGGCGCCGCCAAAAATGAGGAGAAGAGGTCAGGTCAGGACAGTCGGTGAGAGTGTCAGTGTCAGTTCGGGCGGTTCATGGTCTTCTGCCCGTGCTGGGTCTTCGGAGAAGCGGTGCGTAGAGCGACCCGCCTCGTTGGAGCTTGCAGTCAGTGGAGGTCCGGCGGACGTCGCGGAGGGGACGCGGACTGGAGGTCGCCGCTCTGCCAGCTGTGTTCGCGCGGACCCCTGCGCGTTCGTAAAAAGGAGCGCCGGAGAGAGCTTGCCCACCATCGCACCGCGAGGGTGCAGGTAAACCTGGCACGTCTCGTGGGACTCGTTGGTCTGGCCAAGTCCACGCCATAAAAGGCCCACGGGCCCCGTCTGCCCTTGTCTATGATGGTGGCTTCTTTTCCTTTGTTTTGGTGTTAATGTGTGTTTTGGTTGCCGTGCTGTAAAGTAGAACTGTATAAGTGTTCCTGTGTGCGGCTATGTCGGTATAACTGGTCATTTGCTTCGTGGTTTATATGTGCATTTTGATCTAGTTTGACTGTAATCATACTGGCCTCCGTGTGTCGTGGAACTAAATGTGCTTTTGTGTGAACTGTTTCCCGTTTCGCTCGTCCTTTCCTTTGTTTGACCTCCATCTGCTTCACGTAAGGGTTCGTAGTGGGCTAATCCGGTAATTAATCGAACCGTCAAGGCGACGATAACACCGCTCGCGTTATCACTGTAGCACGGAACGGCCGCAAGCGGCTTTCGGCGTCCGGAGTCGACCTGCGGCGGTCGAATCGCGCCGGTTTACATCCATTGGTTATTAGGTAGATCGAATTTGGCGAACAACCCTATCCTCGGTGGCGATTGGCACGATCGTGTGAGGCGAAACCCACCGTGACTAGCTCCCGGCGTTGTCGAGAGGGTCACGACTGAATTGTCCGTCCGGTGGCGACGTGCCGTGATTCGAGTACGTGGCCGTTCGCACGCCGGCGGCGCGCGAATTCGCAACAATATATATGCACACATATATTCCATCTCTGACAGTTTAAAGATGTGTCACCTCGGATGAGGAATTCTTTGTGGAGTGTGTATTGGACGAAACGGGAATTCAGCATAAAATTACGTCAAGCAGTAATATCACAGTGGATCACCACTATCCTTAGCAACCTTGTTCTGCTCCTAGCTCTGCTTTCATTATTTCCATTTGGTATTTCCTTCACAGGCATTTAATTTTGGTTTCCCATTTGATGATCGCATATATTAGTCATTTCAGTTTCATCACTTTTCAACATCAATTTGCTTTTTATTTTGGGATAATCAGTTTCGATTCGTTAGAAACACTGGTGGTCCAAACGTGAATGGTAGACGAAATACAAGTCCTCTATGAACGATTTTTAGGGTTTCATTTTTTTTAAGGGGTTGAAAGGGGTGGAAACGTCTTTAAATTGGTTAAATGGTTCAAATGGTCCTAAAGAGGGGTCAAAGGGTCTAATAAAGTCATACAGGGGTAGCAAAGGGTCGAACTGGTGGTACAGTTCTAGGGGTTAACAGGTGTTTTTACAGTGTCTTAAAAAGAGTCAAGGGGTCTATATGGGTCTAAGGGTCTAAAGGGTCTCAGAGCTAAACAGCAAGAGAGGGGGTCCGAAAGTGTCCCAAAGGGTCCTTAAAAAAGGTCTTATAGGGCTAAAAAAGTGTCCAAAGGATCGAAGAGTTTGAAGGTTTAATGGGCAAACCCCTGCCCCCCACCCCATGCCCTGTCCCGCGTCAACCTCCCCCCAAAAGAACAAGGAAATTTCTCTGCGCATGTATTGTGTGCATGTCCTGAAATGTTAGAAAGAAATAAGCTCGACCAATGCTCCACCAAATTTTGCACACGTTCTGGAGAACCGCATGGTCGGTCATTTTGCATGCAAAAAAAAAATCCCACCCTACCCCCCCGCCACCCCGCCCCCACTTGGTGAGGGAAGGAAGCACACTTATGATTTCCTCCTGTATGGAAATGGGCCAATTTCCACATCAAATGTTGCATTATATGTCTGGGTACACAGGGTTACATCAATGGATACAACCGCCCACTCCCCGCAGGCAATTTTCCATATGTTTGTGTGTGCATCCACAAAATATTTTTGGCAACAGCTATAAAATGTCAATCTTTCCTGATGGTTAACTGAGTCTCTGGAATACCCGATCTTGAATCGGAGTCGCAGCTTGGGTGGGGGTACCCAAGTGCTGCTCGGAAAGAACTGCACTAGGGGTTCCAGCACTTGTCGTGCATTGAAAACTGAAATCTTGTAATATTTTGAGTGGTTTGTATGTTTTGTTTTGTTCTCTTATCACAGCTGAACAGAGCACGAAGAGGCGCCAAGTTTTGGGTGTAGATACTTCAGAATCTGGTGTGAGGTTTTTCAACAACCACGTTTGACCTTTGACATCCGTTTTGAGGGCCACCAAAGGCCACTATATAGGTAATATTGGAATGTGGGGTCAGGCAGTGGTGCCCGCTGGCCGCATTGGCAAACATTACCACCAGAGGCTCAATAATCCAACAGCTTTTCGTTCAAATCACATCCGAAACCCTGCCGGGAAAAGCTCACCCAAGCCTGACAGCGCTGGTTTGAAGTGCAAGGACAGATTGTGGTTCCCGCATATCATGCAATTGCTACAGACATTCTGTGAGGCACAATGATCATCCAGACACAGCAAACACATTGTCCTCTGCCCATGATGTGCATCAGTTATGAAGGAGGTTTACAATCGGGTGGTAATAAATAAATCAGAAGCGGCCGTTTCCAGAACTCGAAGGCGACACACATTAAAAGTCATGCTCCCTGCAGATACAATTCGCCTGCCAATTCTGGATGGCCTTCCATGGGCGCCACTCAGGGTCTATTTTTTTTTAAGACTAGGATTTTTAAATGGTCATAAGGTAAGGGACGATCAATCCATGCCTTGCTGCTTCACCAAACTGGAGGGTTCATTCGTAATTTATCTGACTTGTTTTTCTTTGGTCAACAAGTAAAGAATTGTGTTGTAGGCCATCCTAAAGAGCCTAAAATAAGAGTGAAACCATGATTGGTGGCTCCACTGTTCTTTCTTGTGAGCTTTTAAAATAACCGCCTTTAAGAAAGACCTGAGCCAGGCCTGCAGAAGCCATCTGGAATCGGAGGCGAAGTGGTGTGAGCATGGGCATGGCGTTTATGGCATGTCACCCTCCGGGTCGGAGGGTATATAGTTCAAAGTGATCCGCATAATTAAGTCCATATTTTAATATGATATACGCTCATTAATTAATGTTAAATAAAACACCAAAATATCTCTTTTCCGAAAGGGCATTTATTTTCTCCGTTTAATAAACATCAATTTTTCAATCAACATTGGGCTCCTAACCATGTTTCCAAACACATTTTTTCAATCGTTTGAACAACATTTCGCCACTGAACCCAAATAATTTGACTGGCAAACTGGACAAAAAAAACATTGTTTGGATAAAACTACTGATATATTTCGTCCAAATTAGCAGGTTTGCACGTTTTATTTAGCCATGCCCAGCAAAAAAATTGCCATGGGGTTAAATGAGCATCTTTTGGATGGCTGCTCTACGGTTTCGTCGCCCGATCCATCTGTGTGTATATGAAATCCAACCTAATTACGAATTTCAATCGGAACAGAAGTGCGGAGAGGCAAACCTCTGCATAAAGAAAGTTTCAGGCTGTGTTTGTCCCATTGCTGCATTTTTGCAAGAGGAAAGTTTTGAAGCATTTCCTCAAGTATCTCCCGTCTGTTAATTGGATGCAGAGAATGTATGGTCGTTCATCGAGTTGGGTCGGTCTATTGTTGCACCAAATGAGCAGCTATTTGCCAGACTTTGGCTGCATTCGACTATCGTTTCTGGATCATTTCCTGAGCAGTATCGGCTGTTTGTCTGTTGACGAACCGCCAATATTGGAAAACAGCTCCTGTCAGACCAGATAATGTTATGTAACACACCTGGACAGTCATCAATCCACTGAGGAAATGTTGCAAAAATATCCATTCTCTTGTCACCATCATCTGGACAACAAATGGCTGAACATGAGGTGTGTTTGGGTTCCATTCTAAATCGCTTACAAAATTTGCCTGAATTTAAAATAACTTATTCGCGCCTCGCCCTCAGCGCTTGTCTGATCGACTTGTTTTTGATCAGAAACCTGTTCTCAGAACTTATTCCCTTTGACGCTGTTCGTACCGCAGTCAGATGTTTTTCTGGTGATCTTGCTGCGGTGTGTCTTCCTGATCCTTCATTCTTGACTGACCAGTTGTTGTAAAGGGTTGTTGAAAAATGTACTTGAAGAACTGGAGCTTATGTTGAATTTGATTGGTTCACAAATGAAAACAGCAATAATGATCTTTCTAGAAAAAAAAAAATGTTGGCGTTTCATTTTAATATTAACAACGTTGATTATCCGTAATTTCTACATACTCTTAAAAGATATGCCCTTTAGTGTGTCTGTCTGTCTGTCTGTCTGACCGTGATACAATCGTTCATTACTTCTGCAATCTCAATCAAAACTTGTCAGGGGGATTAAAGGCTTCACACAATTGGAACGGTTGTAGCGACTTAATTCCCCACCCACTCCCCAAGGGCAAAACATTCAGATGAATTACGAATTATAGTGAAAAAATGAACTTTTTATATTCGTATGAAGATTATCAAATGAAACACTGATGTTGAAGGAGGGTTATTGTTAGAAATATCTGCAAAAAACATGTACAATCAAAATTTCACTGGTTGCAAAAGTATTCACGCCTGAGTCAGTAGTGGGTGAAGCACCTTTTATACAGCAATGACTGCTATGAGTCTCTTTGAGGAAGGTCTCCACCTGCTTTTGCAGCATGTGAGATGAAGTCTTTGTCATTTTTCACGTTAAAATTGCTCTCATTCTGCCAAGTTTGAGGGGGGTCATCGATGGACGGCAATCGTCAAGTTTCACATTAAATGTTCAATTGGGTTCAAGTCAGGACTTTGACTGGGCCACTCAAGAACATTTAATTTTTCTTCTTATTAGCCACTTCAAGTGTGGCTTTAGCTTTTGTGCTTCAGATCATTGTCATACTGAAATGTGACTCTTCCTACTCAGTTTCAGATTCATGCTGACTCAAACATGTTTTTCATCAACGATTTTATCCTGTTTTTTTCATTGTCCATTGTTTCCTTATATCCTGACAAGCTTACAGTCACTCCCTGCTTGAATAAAAAACAGCCCCAAAACATGATGCTACCAACAGCATGGCTTGGACAGTAGGAATGTGTTGAACTGGGTGATGTGCGGTGTTTGGGCTTTGTGCGAGACGTAACGCTTAGAATAGAAACCAAAAATGTTCAATTTCTGTTTCGTTTTGACCACAAAACTTTCTCACACTGCCACAATATCATTAAGATGCTATTATTTTTTTGGAATATGAGCTTTAAGATGCGTCCTTTTTACCAATGGCTTCTTTTCTTGCCACCTGGTGCAAAGAGGTCAGCTTTGTGAAGGGAATGGGATATGTTGACTGATGAACACTGACCCACATCTTGCAACGAATCCCAACTGACCCTAGAGTTGCAAGATGTTTCAAAGTCATTGTTGGTTTACGTGATATCCTGAACCAGTTTTCTGCTTACCGACTGCTGAGTTTGGATGGGTGGACTTGATCTGGGTCGTGTCCTGGGTGGGTTATGATATGTCTTCCAACTTTTAATGATGGTTTCACAGCACTCAGGGATAATGGAAGTGACTTCTGAAATCTTTCTTATAACCCATCCTGAATGGTGCTTCTCCATCAGTTTTTGTTCTGACTTCTTTGGAAGCTCCTTGGTCTTCATGTTTTGCTTGTTTGGTTTCCCCAAGTGAGTTCACCTAAAAACTCTTAGATGGAGTGGGGGGAGTTTAATTATTAGTTAAATCACTGATTATATCAGGTGGAACCTTCTACAACTTGTTTTGTCTTTTCAAAAAAATTAATTTGCTCCAAAAGGATTTAGGGTTCATTAGGCAAGGGTTTGAATACTTTCAACTGAGAATCACTAATTTTCTCTGTTAATCTAACTTATTCACATTTTATCTGCATTTTTTAGCGTTATAACTTCGGTGTAGTTTGTGAAGCTATTAATTAAGTTTGATTGAAAGCCATCATGACTAAGCTCAAAAGGTGGCATTAAAATGTGAAAATTTTGGAGGTGGGGGGGGGGGTGGGGAGAGGGATACTTTTGCAAGCCACCTGTACAGTGGTGTTTTCCAAGGCTTGCTTCCTAATAACAAGTAACTAAAGGGCACTCGGTGGAGCACATACCTCGCCAGGCAATCCCTGATCCACGAAGAATATATCTGGCCTACATACATTTTTGAAATATCATGCCAGACAGTCATTATCGTTTTTGGCCCGTCATCTCACAATGGT
>CM068955.1:139600937-139615321 GCA_035128595.1 Eptatretus atami | reverse complement strand
CCCACGGGCCCCGTCTGCCCCCTTGTCTATGATGGTGGCTTCTTTCCTTTGTTTTGGTGTAAATGTGTGTTGGTGCCGTCTGTAAAGTAGAACTGTATAAGTGTTGCCGTGTGTGCGCGTAGGTTTCAATAATGCACAGTGATTGGATATGGAGTCAACTTTTACTGCATAACAGATTAGCACCCTCTACCTGTAATGCATCTTGCTTTCTCAAATTTTAATGAAATAAAATTTAGCTAAACTCTATAATGAGGCCAAAATTAGGTGAAGCCTGAGAAGTTTTTCAAAATGTAGAAAACTTGTTCTGCGTGGGCTTGCCTGTGTACAATTGTTTTGGTTCATCAGTATATTTAGTCGTAGAGTGGAGAGCACTAATATAGAAGAGCATAAATTTGAGAAGGAGGAAGGAGATTGGTTGTCAGGATATGAGAGAAAATGGAGCACAGCACAGTTCGGTAATTGAAGAGGGGAAAAAACGAGAGGGAACCGTGGGACATATAAATGTAACGAGTGTGAGTGTCTCAAATATGGTTTGTTATTTTGGATATGTAACAGTGTAAGATGGTCAACCGCAAGGTGACTTGACACCGATGCGTGTTCATTACTGTGGTGGATAAGGGCACATTTTATGAAGGTGTGGTTTTGACCGAGTGTGTACAAGGTCAACAAACAAACAATAGACATTGAGGGAAGCAGGTTGGAGGAGGAACGCACTGGATCTGCATGTGATAGCACTAGTGCTGGGCTCACTGGATGCCAGCAGTTGGCCAAGCATATTGCTTTGTTGCATCCCCCAAAGACCCAGAAAACATCAAATCCCTCATGCAAGTTTGATAATTTAAAGTCGATGATTTTAGGATCATGTAAAAGGAACTAACTATAAAATCGTTACTATCATAATATATAATTTAACCCACTCGAATAATGCATTTTGTTTTCCTCAAATTTTTTTGAGGTTTTTTTGGTGTTAAATGAGATTTATAAGTAGAATAGTAGAATAGTTAAAATAATGTCAATGTACAGGAGGTATTGGGGTTGAGCAAGAATCAGTTGTCCAATTCCATCGATTGAATTCGGATCAGGAAACGCTGGCACGGAGGTGATCCAAAGCATACAATCTCATCTTGTCCCACAGAAATCTTGCTAGCTCCGAGCTTTGTTAAGCTATTACTATAAAAATTCCATTGAACTATATGATTGCATAATGTTGATAGCATGAACAGACAAGCAATTATTTAACTACGATAACAGATCCAGCTCGACACGAGTTTGCGCAGCCAACGCACGTCAATTTCTAGCTTTCACTGAGTTCGATTAAAAAGAGCAAACAGAGTTTTTATTTGTCTTTGTTATACAAGCCTAAACGCTCATGGTGGAGCTTATATCGATTATTTGCATGCTGCAAAGGGACAACAGCCACATCAATGTACGTTTATGGAAGTCACATAGGATCTCCAAAGAGGGAGAGATAATCCACAATGCATGGGAATTTTTCACATGGGTATCCAGTAAACATGATATCGTGCTCAGCAAGGCATGCCCTAAACAGGTATAACAAAAGCTCAAACAGCTCTCCATCTGATAATACTTCACAAGCTAAGCAACCAAGATCTGGGAAATTTTAAATCAAATTAAAACATGAAACAAATTCGTCCTTATGGATGAGATAATTCGCCACTTTTAAATGATGGTGAATGGGTTTTCAATAAAAAATATTACATTTGGCAATTGACTGCATTTAGTCTGAACTTGTAATATACGCTCTCCCACCCGAGGCGACACAATTCATAGCATATTTGCTTTCAAGATAGTGGGGTCATCCCATTTATGGGCTCATTTAAGAGTATAGAAAATCAAATCAAATATATGTATAAATATATATATATATATATAAAATAAATACATATATAAATACAATATTTATATATATATATATATATATATATATATTATATATATATATATATATATATATATATATTGTTGCGGCTGTGGAAATTCGCCAACCACCATTCAGGTCCCGTAGTGAGGTATTTTTTAAGTACACATTGTGTAGTTAGCCCAAACCGTTGTTTAGAAGGAATTAATGATGATTCATCTCGGGTGCCGACGGCTTTTGAGTCAGTCGTTTTTCTTTCTTTCTTTATTTTTGGAATCAACCACGTCTCAACTCACAACCACGCCATCCCACCAGCGGGCCGACCGCGGCTGCGGCCGCTGCGCCTCCGCCATGCTGCGCCACTGCATCTTCGCCACCCACCATTATTCTCCGCGCGTTGGTGTGGGGGAAGAGAAACGGAGAGGCGCCGCTGTCGCCCGGAGTTGGTTGGATCGGCGGTGCTGCGCGGCAGGGAGGAGGAAACGGCCCTCTTCGAGACCCCTTCTCGAGCGCTTCGAGGGGGGTGGAAGCAGGGAACGGGGCGGAGGCAACAGGCGGAGCGTGAGGCGTATAACAAGACGCCGACGGAAGGCTGCAAGAGGAGGCTCGGAGAAGGCTCGGAGGGGCCTCGTGAAGGCTCAGAGAGCGTCGGAGGAGGCTCGGTGGGAGGTGGTGGGTGGCTCGTTTGTTCCCTGTTCCTGCCGGCCTGTGATCCCCTGGGAGCCCTTGATGCCTGACGAGCATTGGACTTTGGACAAACGACGGTTGTGAAGATTGTCCGAGGGTTCGGCCGGAGTCTGTGTGGTCCGAGATCCCGCTGGTGGGACGGGCGGTTCCCGCAATTTCCTCTCTCCTCTCGGACCCGAGTGTCGACGATTTCTTCCCCCCTCCCTCCCGTCCGACCGAGAGAGTGTGGCCGCTGAAAACCGTTCATTCCCCAAAACCCCGTCCGTGGCGTCCAAAACGGCGCACGTGCCAGCGCGAAGCAACGAGCTCGCCGATGCACCCGGAGGAAGCGGGGAGCTGAGGGCGCGGAGCAGGCACTCCGGTGCGGCGCACAGGGAATGTGACTACTTTATTTTCTTTGGGTTTTGGGCAAATGACTGTGAGAGGCACCTGTTTTGTGAAGTAGAACACTGTTATAAAGTGTTGCGTGTGTCGGTAGTCGGTGTAAAGCTCTGCGTCATCGTTTAGTCTTTTGACTGTATGGTTGAATTGTGCAGTGTTTGAGTGTCCGTGTGTGTCGTGTGAAATAAATGTGCTTGTGTGAACTTTTCCCGTTTCGCTCGTCTTTTCTTTATTGACCCATCCATCTTGCTTCACGTAAAGGGTTCGTAGTGGCTATACGCCCGTAATTAATCTGAACCTCGAGGTCGACATAACCCGCTCGGTTATTCCCTGATAGCACGAACGAGCCGCAAAGCGGTTCGCTGTCCGGAAGTCCGACTGTGGCGTGTACAAACCCCGCGTGGTACAACGCCGGCGGGCGCGATTCGCAAACAATATATATATATCTGAGTATAAATATGTATAAATAAATAACAAATAAATAACTATAAATAATTATCCATGTACATAATAAATAAATAACATATAAAATATTATATATATATATATATATTTATATATATATATAATATGTATATATTAATTAGTAATGTATATATATATATTATGTAGTGTATATTGTTATTTACGGAGATCCTCCGTGTTCGGAAACCGTTCTAGCACAAATTGCGTGTCGCCGCGCATGCCCACCGAAGGCCGCAAACCAGTCGTGACTTTCGGAGACCAGACGCCGAATCCAGTCACCGGAGATTGTCACGATGCCTGAACGCTCATAAATAGCCAATTATTCTCTTCCACCCGGCTGCAGGGTCGATCGCCGAATTATCGATGTACCTAATTTATATCGCGCCGGACAGAAATACCGGGAGTTTTAACCTCGACGGGACCGGCACGAAACGAGCCGCTAAGGGCTCGTTCGCGTATTGCGAAAGCCGAGCCGTTACTATAATCGCCAAGTCCAGTCGGACGAGATTTACTTTAGTGGCCTTTTAAAAGCCAGTTAATATCCCGGCGCACCAATGGCGGTCAATGGCAAGGAAGGGACGCAACCGAGCAGGTTTCACGTTCAACAATCAGGGCATTTATTTGCAGGTAGCAATGCAGTCAATAAACTGAGGGGGATGGGACAAGACACTGAGCAAAAGCCTACGCCGAGTTCTATCGGAATGTACAAGCAGTACACTCACAATTCTACTTAGAGACAACGCGCCACAAGGTTTCATACAAAAACCACAGAAAGAAAAAGCACGGGCTGCGTAAGCCTTTTCATATTCTCAGAGCCGGGATGACTGAAAGGCCCGAGAGGCCGGGCCAGTTACTCTCGCCGCCCTGGTGGCGACTTCACATGGTGCTACGGATTGCGACCCCTGGTTTCTCCGTTCGTCCAGTGCGTCGCGAACGCGCAGTCGCTTGGGGGCTTGAACGAGCAGCATGTACGGCTGCTTGGTCGGCTCGGTGGCGCCGGCTTCGTCGCGGCCCTTTTTGTTGCGAGCCTGGCCGGCGACGCTTCGGAGGAGCAAAAACGGGTCCTATGCCTCTTTCAGAAGTTGAGCTCCTCTAGACCCCGTTCACTCCTCAGCGTCGCCGGACCATATGCAGGGCTTTCTGCCCGGACCCCCACGCTCCGATGCTGCCGCTAGCTTCCGGACGACTCACAAGCTCCACCGGTGAAGGCCCGTGTTACAACGACGAACAACACCTCCGTGCGCCACTTCATCACCAACTGCTGGTCACTGCGCAGCTTCACCAACCAACTGCTCGCACGCTTCACCAACCAACTGCCTCGAGTTCACCACCACGCCCCCAGGGGGCTTTCACACCACAAACTTGCTCGCCAGCTTCAACCACAACTGCTCGTGTCGCGTCCCATCGTGCTTTCTTAATAGCCCGAGGGGAGAAGCCGCTGTAGGCTTCGCCACCCAAAATTGGTGCCTTCCCCTTTCACCTTTGAAACCTTCACCCAGGCTGGCTCCGCCCTTTCAGCTCTGATTGGCTGGCTTTTTCCACGCGAGAGCCGTTTTGATCAGTTTAAATGCAAATCAGCCGTTTCAACGCTGTCTGCACACAGACGTTCCGATGGCTGGATTTTTCCAAAGGCAAAGCCGTTTTGATCCGTTTGATGCAAATCAGCGCGAAACGGTGACTGCACGACGGAGGCTGGAAGTGTGGTTCCTCCTGTCGCGCCGCGGAGTTTCGTATCGACGGCCATATTCCCGCTGTCGCTCAGGCGGGCCGTGATGGTGTCGCGATGTTGATGGCACTGTGGTGGGGATGCGCATGGTTTGTTGAGTTGTTGGCATGTTTGTCGTGGTGATGGCGTATGGCTTGTAGAGTTGTTGTTATGGATGAATGTTGTTTGTTTAAAATAAAAGATAGAAAAAGGAATATCGGCTGACCTCAAAGATTTCACAGCCGAGCACAGTCGAAATAATGCCCTTTACACATCAGGGGGGATTTCCTATCCTGAAAGCACTTACTTATTGAAATAACTGATCTCTGAGGGAACCTGAATGGTGTTCTGTGAATTTCACCACCATAACACTATATATATATATAATATATATTATTGTTATTTAAAAAACCCATTGCCAAAGATAAAAAAAAAAGAAATTCGGTTTGGAACCGTAGCCTGTACATATACATTACCGGTCAAAAGTTTTTAGAACCACCCCATTTCTTCCCAGTTTTTACTGAAAATTTAAGAGCAGTTCAAGTCCAGTGAATTAACCTGAAATGGTACAAAGCTAGCAGGTAAACTGCCCAGGGTTAAAAAAAAGTTGTAAGTTCCAAAAACTGCAAAACATAAATGTAAACTTTCAGAGTTGTTAAAACAAGGCTCTTATTCAGGGACAAGTTTATGGTTTCGCAACTGCAGTGATGTGCAGCCAAATTGAAGCAATTAAGCATTGAAAGTTGATACAAGACAATTCTCGGCAGGCGTCCCCAACTTTTGTTGATTAGTTACAAACCTCTCTGTCTGTAAAAAGCAGTGTTGGACAGGGACTGTTGTTGGAAACGACTGTGTTGGAACAGACTGTGTTGCTCTACCTCTGAGCATTATAGATTATATGTACACATAAATATTACAGCAAATTACAGCAAACAATTATTGCACTGCAGGAAGTAGATATATTGCTATCATAATGGCAAGTAACAAGACAAATTAACAAAGGAACAGACAGACCATTTATAACCCTTAAAAGTGATCGGTCTTTCCTTTGAGAAATTTGACAAGGTAAGCCAAGGTTCACGTGAGTCGCTTCCTCCACCAGTCAAGGCACTTGGAAACTGGAGGAAACTCTGACAGGAAGAGGTCTTGGCAAACCCAAAGCCACACACCAATCCACAAGACAAGATTTCTGAGAGTCAACAGCTTGCAATGATAGGCAGCTCACAGGACAGGCAGCTTTCCAAACCACGCTAACACTGTCGAAGTAAGGATTCTCCAGCTTCAACCTGTAGAAGGAGAAGACTTGAGCTGCAGGTTTGACAGGTCGGTGGCAGTAGAATAAAAGCCATTGCTATAACGATTGCCCAAAATAGAAAAGAGGTTTGCCTGCGGCCATGAAGGCACCGCCACGTGGACTACTAAAAACTGGAAGAAGGTCTTATGGACGCGATGACATCAAAATTTGAAATCTTCCGTTCATCACGCAAGGTTTTGTACACGATCAGTAGGGAGAAAGGCATGGTTCGACAGTGTTGTGACATCAACTGGTCAACATGAAGGAGGAAGCGTGATGCTCTGGGTCTTTTTGCTGGATCCAGAGTCGGAGACTTACACAGAGTGACTGGCACTCTGAACCAAAGGCTACTACAGTTTTGCAGCGCCTATGCAAATACCCTCTGGTCCCCGCTAGCTTGGTCCAGGTGTATTCCTTCAACAAGACAACCGACGCAAAACACATAACCTCCTGGCTATGTCAGACTACCTTGGAAGAAAAGAAAAAAGATGGTAGGCTTTCAAATTCATGGAATGGCCAGCACAGTCTCCAGACTTAACCACAAGTCCGAGCTGGTTTGGGATGAACTGGGGACAGAAGGGTGAAAGAAAAGGCAACGTGCAAGTGCAACACCTTGTGGAACTTCTGCAACAGTGTTGGGAAGAACTTTCGAAAATTTTGATTTCCCATTGCAAGAAAGAATGCCACAAATGTATGTTTGGCTGTGTATAGCTGCAAAGTGGCTACTTTTGATGAATCAAAATTTTCCGATTAAGTTTGTTCAACAAAACGAATCGATGATTTCTTTTTATCTGCCAATTGTTTATTTTCCTATGCTTTTTCTTTTTTTTGTATACCTTGGCGAGGCTCGTATGAGAGCGAACACACAACGCAATCAAGGGGGGCATGAGACATAGAGGGGAGGGAGTGGGAAGGACAAGAACGTGGGGAAGAGACATTAGGAGATCTGTTGGAAAGGGCAGAGGGATGGGACAGGGAACATGGGGAATAAGAAAGATGACATTACAGGGAACTTTCAGGAAGAAAAGGCAGTGGAATTTGAAGATGGAGGTGGGCCTGTGTGGATTATCGGGGGTAGAAAAGATGCGAGGATTTGGATGAGGGATGGATAGCTGGTGGTAGTGAACAGCTGTTTGAAGCCTGGAGGGAGATGGGAATGAATACGAGTGAGGGAGTTTATTCAAAGGCGGGAAAAAGAGAATGAAAGGAGTGAAGGTGAGCAGCTGATTCGTGATTTTGGTAGTTTACCAGACAGGGGGTTGTTTGGCGGAACCTTTGAGCGCCCTGCGGAAATGTGGTGGGGACAAACGTGCAGAGAGAGCAGGGGGGCGAGGCTGGAGAGGAGAGGTGAAACAGAAAGACCACCGACCAACCTGCGGTGATTGAGTGAGAGGCCCAAAGACTCAGCCTCATTGCGGGAGATTCCGATGATCCGAAATTGCTTGGTTTCTACACGCGGTGAAGCGAGAAAGTTGGGAGCTAGAGCACGCAGCCCAGAGGGAGAGCAGTACTTCTCATCAGGCCTTGCGGACGAAAGCTTTGGTAAGTAGTGTCAGGAGCTCAGGTGGGCCGAGGAAGGACTTTTTGCACGGACGGAGGATTCCCGTCGGCGACTGGCATTGGAGGCGAAGGTTTATGAATTGTGGCGTTTCCCAGAAGGTTCATGGCAGATAGTTAATCAGAAGCTTGAAAGGGAAAGGGACTTCTTCCAGAGATGGTTGAGAAAGTGGATGGGGGGTTTTTCTAAACGGTCCTTTCGAAGAGCATAGTGAGAGTGTGAATTTGTCCGGAATTGAAAGACATTGTTCCTGTGTTGGACCAGTTTTTGTGATTTTATCCAGTCAGCATGAGCGAAGAAGCTGGCTGCTGCCGCGTCTGAGGGTGACGATGCTATGACAGAGGGTGGAGTCATCAGCAAAGAGATATAGAGGATTTTTCCAAGAGAGTCACGAGCAGGATATTGATGAATAACAGAAAAAGAACAAGGGCCCAGAACGCTACCTTGAGGACTCCAGCCTGGACAGGAAGGGGGGATGAAAGAACTCCATTTTAGGGCCACACGGTGACTGCGACAGGAGAGGAAGTCTGCGAGCCATGAGTGGAGATGGCCTTGGATACCATAGGAAGAGAGTTTAGGTGAGTAGGGCAGGGTGCCAGACTGGTCAAAAGCACGTGATATGTCCGGGATACGGCTCTAATTTCCTGTCTGGCATTGAGGACCTCCATCCATTGATGGGAAGCAGAAGGCAGCATATCCAGGGTAGAGTGACCTGGTCTGAACCAAAATTGATGATCAGAAATCAAGCCATTTGGAGAAGAGGAAGGATTTGATGTCTGAAGTGATGATGGATTCCATTACTTGCTGATGATTTGGGAACAAGGCTGATTGGTCTGTCGGTGCAGGGATCTGTTTTTGCACCTTTTTTGTGCAGGCAGTGATGTTTGCTGATTTCCAAGCAGATGGCAGATGACCTTGGAGCAAAATGAGAGGTGATGTAGAACAGAGAGAGGTGAGCAAGAGCAGAAGAGCAGGCCTTGAGGACATGTGGGCTGATGCCGTCTGGACCGGTTTGCAGAATCTGAGTCGAGGTTTGAGAGCAGACTCTCCACCTTGTCAGGAGAAAAGGACACAGAGTCCAGGGACGTTGGGTGCACTGGGTTAAGGTGGGTAGAGAAAGTGATGGTTTTGGGGGAAACACAAAAGAGTTTTTTTAGCTGCAAACACCGAGTTTAGGCATTCAGCTTTTTCACGTGCGGTATCAGCAGTGCCTGCCATTTGAGGTAAAGGAGGGGATGGAGGGGGAACATACACCAGAAACAGATTTGACTTAGACACCACCAGGATTTTTGAGGAGGGAGAGAGGTTTGAGAGTTAGACTTGAGATGAGAAGATGTGTTTTCTGGCTCTCCTGAGGGTAGTACACACTTGTTGCGAGCTTTATGGAAGGAACTCAAATTGCCCTCAGTTGGGTTTGCTTTCCATGAGGCAAAGGCAAGTTGTTTCAGGACAACTGCCTCGCCACAAGCCTCAGTGAACCAAGGGCGGGAGGAAGGGTAGGACAACTGAAGACGAGAGGGATAAATCTGTGCATGAGGAGAGCAAGTTTCTTTGAAAGAATTCCCAGGATGAGTTGATGTTGGAGAAAGTAGAGATAGGAGACCAGTCTACTAAAGTTTGAGGGTGCTTGAAGACCCTGCCAGTCGGCTTGAGTGAAATGTCAGACTCGACGGCGTGAGGTGGTTCTCTGATAATAGCCAGAGAGATGTCCACATTGACAAGGACGTGGTCAGAAGAACCGATTGGAGCGGAGGAAGAGCAGCAGATATTGTCAGGGAAATTTGTAAAATCAGATCCAGAAGAGATGGAGTAGCATTGGTTGAGATTCGGGTGGGAAGTTGACCGATTGAGTCAGTCCAATGAGTGCAGAATGCTTTTTGTTGAACTGCCATGACAGGTGAGAGAGGTACCACACCTAGCCAACTGGCATGATGACAATTGAGTTGCCACATATGAAGAAGAGAGAGTTGGATGAGAAGATAGAAGTTGGTCCATGTTTTCAGATAGTGAGGTGTACATGGAGTCATCACTGTTAGGTGGATGGTACAGTGCAAATATAACATGAGGTGGGAGTGGAGGGGAGCCGTAGCCAGAGGTATTCCTGGGGGTGTGGGGGAGTGAGGAGTGCATGGAGAGTGAGGAATAGAGTCTTTGATGAGAGAGAAACTCCTCCACCAGGGCGAGGCCTAGGTCTGTCAAATCGGAGGGAGTAACCACGGAGAGATACTTGGGAGTCAGACACGTCTTGGGGGAAAAAAGTTTCTGTTAGGCAGATTATGTCTGGTTTGTCAGTGGAACCTGTGTGGAAAGATCTGAAAGGTTTGAGCGAAGGCCCGGATATTTGAGGTCCATACTTTTAATTGAAGAGGTAGGGGAGGTGGCTTTGGGTGCAGGGGTGGGGGGGGGGGGGGGGGGGAGGGAGGGTAGGCAAAGGGACGAGGGGGGGAGGTAAGGAGGGTTGTTGAAAGAGTGTGGGGGATTGCAGAATAGCTAGGGGAGGGGGCCGAATGAGGAGGGAAAAGGCTCTGTGGTGCTGGGGGTGAGAGGGGGGACAAGAGAGGGGGAAGAAGGCAGTTGAGGATTTGAGGAGGTGGAGTGAAGAGATGGAGGTGAGAGGGCAATGGAGGAGGCAGCTTTGTGGATGGGAGGGGGGGGCAACTTTGGGAAGGATGAGTGAGGGGATGAATGGTGGAGAAAGTGAGGGGGGAGTTTTTGAGAGAGGTGAGAGGGAGGCTTTGAGGGAGAAGAGTGGGATGGTTGCTTTGAGATGAAAGGTGAGAGGAGTGAGTTGGCACTGAAGTTGGAAAAAAATGGTTGATGGAAAGCGAACATTCATAGCAAACTGGGGTTTTTAAAAGTTTTAGGTCATTTATTGCGATTAAACACATTTCTTGAGGATGCAATAAAGGCGAATTCAGAGAATGGAGAGAAGAAAGCTGTAACAGTGGATTTTTTAGGCAAGGTATAAAGGAAAGGTCGAATTGAGAGCAGTCTGTTTAAATAGCAGAAAGTAGTGCATTCTGATACAGTAAAGGAAGCACATGTGTTAAAGAGGAAGATGAAGCATTATAAGAGATTGTTTTTGTTATCATTATTAATGTTTGAGAGAGTTTTCAACAGATTAGGTCATGGAAGTGTTGTAGAAAAAAACGAGAGAGAAAGAGGAGGAGAAGAACAGGAGATTAAGAAGAAGAAGAAGAAGAAGAAGAAGAGAATCGGAGAAAGGTAGCGTTTTTTTTATTTGTTTATTTTATTTAAGATAAGAAATAGAGTGATTAGTTGGGAGGGATGGGAGCTGTTAAGAAAGTGGGAAAGATAGAAATTGAAGATATGGGGAGAAAAACCAAATAAACACGATCATCAACCGAGGGGAACAAAGGGTAGGCCTCAAGCCTTAAGGATAGGCCTCAAGCACCCAGTAAGACAACTTCGAACAAATCTCAAAATAGCACGATTTTTGAAACAAAACGAACTAGGAACACACAGTAACATGTAGTGAGAAAATAACAGTTAAAACGGGACAGATAACGACCGGAAACTTAACTTTGAGATCGTCAGCAGGGAGCCCCGAAGGAGACTGCCAACGCTCAAACCTCAGAACTGGAAGTTTTTTGATGGTACGCGCAGAGGGTGGAGTCATCAGCAAAGAGATATAGAGGATTTTCCATTTGAGGTAAGGGATATATATATATATATATATATATATATATATATATATATATATTATATATTATGCTTTAAAACATTAAACTGCTTAAATTTCAGTAAAATCTGGAAAAATTGGGGTGTTCTAAAACTTCCTGACCGGTAATATATATATATATATATATATGTACATATATATATATATATACCATATATATGAGGTGCCGCGAGGAGGAGTGATGTAGGGACACATCGGCCATTTTGGAGTTAATGCCATATAGCACTATTTTAACCCTTACCCTATCATCTGAGCTATCATCGTCATATCATTAAAAAATGGCGCTTAACATCACTCCTCGTGGGGAGGAGTGATACATATATGTATAATATACATATATGTATATGTATATATGTATATATATATATATATATATATATTATATACACACACGTATATATACGATATTCATAAATGTACATATATATATTATATATATATATATATATATATATATATAATTTGGGTTTTTTTTTATACAATAATATATTATATATACATGTATTTACTCTCTATATATATATATGTATATATACTATTATATAGTTATACCTATATTATATACAAATATATATGTTGTTGTTCTTCTTTCGGCTGCTCCAGTTAGGGGTCACCACAGCGGTTCATTCTTTATTGATCCGCATACTGATTTGGCACAGGTTTTACGCCGGATACCCTTCCTGACGCAACCCTGGTCGCCTCTTACGACACAGGGATAATATATATTATATATATATATATATATATATATATATTATAGATACATATATATATATACATATATATAAAATATTAAGCCTGGTGTTGGCGTAGTGGTTAGGGTAGCGCTTGGGATCCAAAAGGTCCTGAGTTCAAGCCCCGTTGGCCGCTTGAATTAATACACACCAGGAGGTTGACTCAGCCTGTCATCTTTCCGAGGTCAGCGAAGTGAGTACCAGTGTACTGGGCCGGTGTATGCCCGTTTAGAATAGTGTACCATATCCCTGTGTCGTAAGAGGCGACCAGGTTGCGTCAGGAAGGGCATCTGGCGTAAACCTGTTGCCAAATCACTAATGCGGATCATACAGATGACCGCTGTGGCGACCCCTAACGGGGAGCAGCTGAAAGAAGAAGATATATATATATATATTATATATATATATATATATATATATATATATATATATATTATATTGTTACGGCTGTGGAAATTCGCAAACCACCATTCAGGGCCCGTAGGTGAGATATCTCTTAAGTACATGTGTAGTTAGCCCCAAACCCATTGTATAGAGGGAATTTATGTGATTCTTCGGGCTGCGATCCTTTGAGTTAGGCGTTTTTCTTTTCTATCTTTATTTTGAACCAACCACGTCTCAACCGCCATCACACAAACAACACCAACACACACCCGCTTCTCAACAACCACACCTCTCTCAACAACCACGCCATCCTCACCACTCCGCCAGCAACCGTCAACATCTCCACGAAACAAAAGGGACAACAACAACTCCCACCCCGATTTCCCTGGTAAACAAGAATGACGGTTGGAACTTCAACTCCCACCCCGATTTCTCGGGGTAAACAAGAAATGACGGTTGAAACTCAACTCCCACCCCGATTTCTCGGGAAACAAGAATGACGGTTGGAACTCAACTCCACCCCGATTTCCCTGTTAACAAGAATGACGGTTGGAACTCAACTCCCGCCCCGATTCCTCTGGTGAATGTCCCCCCCCCGCGTGCCGCGAAGGGAGGGGCGGGGTGCCGGGAAATAAAAGGGCGCACGGAGGCGCCGCCAAAAATGAGGAGAAGAGGTCAGGTCAGGACAGTCGGTGAGAGTGTCAGTGTCAGTCGGCGGTTCATGGTCTTCTGCCCGTCTGGGTCTCGGAGAAGCGGTCGTAGAGCGACCCGCTCGTTGGAGCTTGCAGTCAGTGGAGGTCCGGACGTCGCGGAGGGACGCGGACTTGGAGGCGCCGCTCTGCCAGCTGTGTTCGCGCGGACCCCTGCGCGTTCGTAAAGGAGCGCCGGAGAGAGCTTGCCCACCATCGCACCGCGAGGGTGCAGGTAAACCTGCACGGTCTCGTGGGACTCGTTCGGTCTGCCAAGTCCACGCCATAAAGGCCCACGGGCCCCGTCTGCCCCCTTGTCTATGATGGTGGCTTCTTTCCTTTGTTTTGGTGTAAATGTGTGTTGGTGCCGTCTGTAAAGTAGAACTGTATAAGTGTTGCCGTGTGTGCGCGTAGTCGGTAGTAAATCTGCGTCATCGTTGCTTTTGTTTGGGTTGATATATGTGCATTTTGACTGTTTGGCTGTATATATGTGCTCCCGTGTGTCGGCGAAATAAATGTGCTTTTGTGTGACTGTTTTCCCGTTTCGCTTCGTCTTTCTTTTCTTTTTGCCCTCCATCCTGCTTCACGTAAAGGGTTCGTAGTGGGCTTAATACGCCGGTAATTAATCTGAACCGCTGAGGTCGACGATAAACACCGCTCGGTTATCCGATAGTACGGAACGGGCCGCCCAAGCGGCTCGCGTCCGGAGTCGACCTGCGGCGAGGTGCGATCGCCCGGTTTACCATCCATGTGGGTACTTAGGTAGGTCGAGTTTGGCGAACAACCCTATCCACACGGTGGCGATTGGCACGATCGTGGTGAGGCCGAAGGCCCACACGTGACTAGCTCCCGGCGTTAGTCGAGAGGGTCACGGACAGAATTGTCCGTCCGGTGGCGACGTTTGC
>CM068955.1:139563245-139574606 GCA_035128595.1 Eptatretus atami | reverse complement strand
AATACCGTGCAATATACTTCATGCAAAGGGACTTAATACCGTGCAATATACTCGATACAAAGGAAGTTAATATGGAACAATATACTCGATACAAAGGGACTTAATACGAAGCAATATACTCGATACAAAGGGACTTCATACCAAGCAATATACTCCATGCAAAGGGACTTCATACCATGCAGTATACTTCATGCAAAGGGACTTAATACCATGCAATATACTTCATGCAAAGGGACTTAATACCATGCAATACAAAAACTCTTGCTACCTATCTTAAGTACATTCCAGAAGACCAAGCAAGGAAGACATGCTATATGGTCGAAGAGAATGGCATCGCGATTCCTTTAGGTGCTGAAATAATTTATCGTAATAGTTTTCTGGATTGTACCTGGATGTTGGCTGCAGTATGAGAGCTAGGCATGTCTCACTTAATAGTTGGCAGCTCCCTGTGGCTTGGCAGCAATGAGACGTACAATGCCTCAAGCAGTGATGGCTAGCTGTTGTTTTGGTCAAACTAGCTGAAAGAAATGCTGGGGAGTGCTGGTGCCAACAAGGATTTCTGGGTTTAAGGACAGCTCTGGGGCAAACCTCATGCTATATTCACTTAAAGCCCCTATCATCATGTTATTTCTGCACAAATAGGAGACAAAACAAAAACAATCCATGAAACCACTTGAAGTGAAGTGTGGCAGAAACACATCATTTAGGATTTGTATAAATAATGGGAATGAGAAATAGAAAGACTGCAAGCTCAGCATTTTAAGCAAGTCTTGCAAATAATGCTTCTGCCTTATTTGTGTCAAAAAAAAAGGATCAGCTTCAAGTGAAAAGCTTACCTAGTATAGAGAGCCATCACCAGATCACACACATAGTAGCAGCAGCAATGTGAATGTATAGGATTTATTTATTTCAGGAAATAAAAAACAAAAACTATCGACATCTGTACCCACAATAGAAACACATAATGAGTACATATACATAAGAGACCAGGCTGCAAACATTCGAGAACTGATCATACTACGTGCAAAATTAACGAGTAAAACAGAAACAACAACATCATTTCTGGTCCATTCTGGCACAGTATTTATTGAATACTGATGTTGAATGAGGATGACTCATCACATCGGCCAACGTGTCGTTCGTGTTTTTAATTGGGTATACAGAGGGACGACAGCACATTACTGCAGACTACACAAAGGAGCAATGCGTGATTGTTACGTGACTTGTCGAAAGTTAGAACCACCACCAGCCTGGACCAATGTCAATAGTTCAGACAAGGTCCTCATTCATAGATCATAGGACAAAACCGATTGAACAAATACAATGTGCATGTCCTTGATAGGGTCCTCAAGAACACCGTAAAGCAGCAACTCTAGCAAAACACACACACACAACACACACACACAAACACACCCATAGGCCTACACACAAAAAAAAAACAACAACATGAATGTCAATGAAACAAAGACCCCAAGGTGGACATAGTGGTAGGAAGATGAGTCGAGGAAATTGCAAAAGTAAATATATTATTTTGTATGCATCTTGTGGCTGCTGGTTGCGTCATTGCTGGAGCATGGCTGTGCTGCAAATGCAGTGGCCCCCTGCTCCCATGAAGCTGATACTCATTTTGCCGACCTCAGAAGGATGACGGAATGAGTGAACCCAGCTGTGATATTTAACGGTATGATCGGGGTTCAACCTCAAGACCCAAAGATCTTAAGCACCTACCTTAACCGTTAAGGCCAACACCAGGCTTGTCATGTAAATGAAAGCAGAGATATAAAACTGTAAAGAGAAAGGACAAGAGGCAGGAAAACGATGCACAAGCCCCCACCAAAAATAAGGCCGGCAAGCGATAACCGTGTGGGTTTGTAAAAGTTTGAAATTTTTTCTTGAAATTGTAAAAAAAACACAAAACAAATGAAATACAACAGAAGCACAGACGGTGAGAAGAAATGAAAGTTGGATTAGAGAGTGGAGTTGTTCCGTATCTCAGGCACATGATAGCTCTTCACTTACCAGCTGAGTGTGCTTTGGGTTAATGAAACAGTAAAGTTGAATGGTCACCTGATATGACTACGACCATTACGAAAGGACTCAACTGGCTTGCTCAGTGTGATTCGACGTGCAAGTGAAATATCACTGATGTCATCATCTTCACATGATCATTGCAACATGAACTGTGGATTTACTCGTGGCCGAGCATGCTTCACCGTGATGGCCGATCGACTCCCGTGACATGCATCATCGCTTTAAGCGTCTCCACCATTATTAACGTCCATCAATATGATACATCAGCCAAACATTGGCATGGAATTCAGCAGACAATAATAAACACTAATATATTTATATGTAGCTTACACGTGAATACAGTAGTTATCTATGAGGGAAAAGCCTGTGTAACCTCCTCTGAAATGAGAAGCGCACAAACGGACTTAAAGGTCTACAAACCTGTCACTCACAACAGACCATCGTGTGCTGAAATAGTATAAACGAGCTGGTTGAATAAATAATAAGACTATCTTTTACAGATATCTACACTTGATTTTTGCAAAAAAAAAAATTCATCTTGGTGTTTCTTGTGCCACCAGAGCTCGTTCGGGGAACTTCGTGAATGCCTCTCGGACATGGACAACAGAGTGGCCAACAAAAGGATGACGGTTTGCATTTTCTTTTTTCATGAAATATTGTCCATCAATGATCCTGAGAGATGACATCTCAAGGACGAACAAGAAACATGAAAAAACAGATGAGTTCACTTTGGTTTGAGGTGATAACAGAGAGAGAGGGATTGTCGTCAAGATGAATATACTGTACGTGACCGCATTGATTACGTCCGTGCGACCATGTTCCACGGGCCACTTCAGCGTTTACACAAAAGTCACAACTTTGGTGGACTCGGGGAGAAAGTTGTGAAATTATACAACTCGATCTACAAGGACTTGTGTCACATAAAAGTGAAATCCATTCCTTCTCGGTTGGAGAGGTTGCGGAGGAAATTCAGGGTCACCTCTGACGTGTCGTTTACCATAAAAATATATCTACAAAATTTTTGTTCCCGAATAGATCGATAATATAATACGCTGCGTGCATAAAAATACTTTACCATCACAACTGTAAATATGTCGTTCATTTCTGGGCAACACTGCTTTCCAAAGGTGCGAATGAGAAAACAAACCACAATGAGCAAAACGGCAGCGAATATAGAGATAAACGGCGGAAGAGAGTTCGGCATAAAGGGAATAAACACAAAAGGCAAGAGCATGGAGGTGAGAAAGAGTAGATAGACAGGGAGAGATAGACAATATTTAACATGTTGCATGAGAATATAAGAGTTGACGCTGTGTAATAAGCAGAGCAGGCAAATGCAATTTTTAGTGCTCCTAACTATCGATCCCTCCTGCCTTGGAGCTGGAGTGCACTGTTCCACTAGACAACGAGGCTCGGTGAACAAGAACTTTTCACCCTGACCCTTAGTGCCGAATCACGTGTCAAAAATACCGGCAGGGTCGCTCAGAGGTCACGCGCACTCTACAACGTTCCGTCTAGACGCGGGTAAGCCATCTTACAAGAGGCGCATACTCAGCCGGATGTCTCCTCCGCTTGCACTCGCCGAGGGCGTTTGAAATTCTCATGTCACTTGTGGAAAAGAGCAGCCGTTGTGTGCGCGTGTGTGTATCGGGTTGTACTTTTATAAATTTCAGCTCAGGTTTGAGAAGTTGAGAGCATCATCATGCGACCTGCCCGCCAGGCAATATTCAGCCACAGAGACAGGAACGACGTTTCCTCAGTGACCTGATCCCTCAGAGGGGTGTGGAACTGCAAGTACGGACGAAGTTCTAGAGAGTTCATGAACACCTTACCCTGTGCAGTATTGAAAAAAAGGGACATGGGCGGGGTCTGCGAGGAGCACATTGGTTTGGTCGAAATGATGTAAAAGCCATGAAATTTTGTCCAAGTATTGATAAACGGAAAGGTTTTTGAAAGTGCCAAAAAAAGACATTTTGTGTTCTCCAGTGTTCAAATATAAAATTAAATTGAAATTAAATAAAGATTTTCAAGGTTGTAGAAAAATATTTTTCGGAAGTTTACCGCCATTTGATGCAGCGTCTTCTGCATCACCCATTCTCAACATGTTACATCATTCTTAATGCCCGTTTGTGTCCTTTTATTGACGTCATTGAAAACAGTACGTTTCATGTTTGGAATGATTTTCAATTTGTTGACCACCAGACAGGCAGAGAGAGTGAATGAATCACACCAGTGTCCAGAGGAAGCAGTGGCAGTGCAGTTTGGTATTCCCTTCTTGTTTCGAGGCAGCTCGAGCTCCCCCTTGTGTCAATTCAGCATTGCCCACCGCTTAAAGAAATTTGACGGACAGACGGATGGATATACCAAATAATGAGCGCTACACCGCTTAAAAATTATGTCACTTTCTCTCCAGTGCTTTGCGATCGGAACAAATTCAGAACCAAAGTGATGCTAACTACAGTTCATGTTCAGATTTGTGTTCAAAATGTACCATTCAATATGAAATAAAGGGGTTCCTCAATCATAAACTGGCATTTGGACAGACGGACAGACAGACAGAAGTGAACCGATTGATTAACCCGGTTTCACTTCGCACGTGTGGGGTAATACCAATAACCAAAGGATTGATGTGAGGAGTGCAGAGTGAAAAGTTGAGGGGAGGGAAGAGGTGGGTAATGAGGGAGGAGAAGTCGGGTAGGTTATTGGTAGTGGGAAAAAGCAGGGCAGTGGGGAAAGGAGTGGAGTAAGCAGAACAGTGGAGCCATGGGGGAAGAGTGGGAGTAACGGGGAAGTGGGGCCGTGGGTGAAGGATGGGATTAAGCGGGAAGTTGGGGAAGGAGTGCAAGTAAGGAGTGCAAGTAAGTAGGGCAGTGAGGGAGGAAGGGAGTAAGCGGACATGGGGCATGTGGGAAGGAGTGGGAGTAAGTGGGGTCTTGGGAGGAGTGGAAGTAAGTGAGGCAGTGGGGCCGTGGGGAAGGACTGGGAGTAAGCGGGGCAGTGGGGTCGTGGGGAAGGAGTGGGAGTAATCGGGGCAGTGGCCAGGGGAAGGAGTGGGAGTAAGCGGGGCAATGGGGCCGTGTAGGAAGGAGTGGGAGTAAGTGGGGTCTTTGGGAAGGAGTGGGAGTAAGCGGGGAAATGGGGCCATGTAGGAAGGAGTGGGGAGTAAGTTGGGAAATGGGGCCATGTAGGAAGGAGTGGGAGTAAGTTGGGTCTTGGAGAAGGAGTGGAAGTAAGTGGGGCAGTGAGGCCATGGGGGAAAGGGTGGGAGTAATTAGGGCAGTGGGGCCATGGGGAAGGAGTGGGAGTAAGAGGGGCAGTGGGGCCATGGAGGAAGGAATGTGATTAAACGGGGCAGTGGGGAAGGAGTGCGAGTAAGTGGAGGAAGGAGTGGGAGTAAGCGGGAAATGGGGACGTGGGCCGTGGGGAAGGAGTGGGGTAAGCGGGGCAGTGGGGCCATGTAGGGAATCAGTGGTAGTAAGTGGGGTCTTGGGGGAATGAGTGGAAGTAAGTGTGGCAGTGGGGGAATGAGTGGGGGTAAGCAGGCAGTGGGGCCGTGTGGGAAGCAGTGGTAGTAAGTGGGTCTTAGGGAAGGGGTGGAAGTAAGTGGGGAAGTGAGGCCGTGGGGGAAGGAGTGGGAGTAATTTGGGCAGTGGGCCGTGGGGGAAGGAGTGGGAGTAAGAGGGACAGTGGGTGAAGGATGTGGGAGTAAGTGGGGCAGTGGGTGAAGGTGTAGGAGTATGTGGGGCAGTTTGAAAGGAGTGGGAGTAAGTTGGGCAAGGAGTTGGCAAATGGAGGGGGAGAGGATTTGGGGAATATTGTGATGAAAGTGTGGCATTCGGTGAGGAAAGGAGGGAGTGGGAAGGGAGGATTTTAGAGAAGTTGGTGAGGAGAGGTATTGAGGGAGGTGAGAGAGGGGTGTGGAAGGGAGGATTTTGGGGGGTTTGTGAGGAGTGAGGTATTAGGGGAGGAGGGCAGGAGGGGGGAAGGGGGATTTTGGGACATTGTCAGGAGTGTGGCATAATGGGAGGTGAGGATGGTGTGGGAAGTGGGGATTTTGGGAGGCTTGTGATGAGTGAGGTGTATATTGGTGTGGAATTATGCAGGGGTGGAGGGTGGGAAGAGAGGATTTTGGGAGGTTTGTGAGGAGTGAGGTGAGGTATTAGGGGAGGTGATGAAGGAGGAGATGTGACATTTGGGACATATGTGAGGAGTGAGGTATTTATGGGAGGTGAGGAGGTGTGGGAATGGAGGATTTTGTGAGGTTTGTGAGTGAGTGAGGGATTAGGGGAGGTGATGAGGGGAGGGGATGTGAGATTGGGACATATGTGAGGAGTGAAGTATTATGGTGGTGATGAGGGTGTGGGAATGGAGGATTTTGGGAGGTTTGTGATGAGTGAGGGATTAGGGGAGGTGAGGAGGGAGTGGGATGGGAGGATTGTGCGCCATTTTTGAGTAGTGAGGTATTTGGGGAGATTAGGAGGGACGGGGAAGGGGGGATTGTGGGAGGTTGTTGTGAGAAGTATTTGGGGAGATTAAGAGGGAGGGGAAGGGGGATTGTGAGGAGTGAGGCTTTCGGGGAGGTTGATTGGAGTGAGGTAGAGGGAGTAATGACGGTTGGGGGAAGGAATTGGAGGAGATTAGTGTGGAGTTGGGAGAGTGGGAAAGGAACCATTTATGATCGAACGAACAGGTAATGAGAGTCAGGGTATGTACTTGCACATTATTTAGCAACGCGTGCATTCGTGCGGCGCTCAGGTCCAGGTTGAAAAACTCTCCACGGTCTTCGTGCGTGCCTTCAAAGAGTCGAACACCTAATCCGTGCAGTGCACGCACGAAAATTCATCCCGGCCGTTGCTAAAGAACTCACATCAGGATCATGAGATGTAAACTGAACACGAGACCAGGTGATGCGAGTTGATCGCTCTTTGCATGAAAGGGCATTCAAGCAGTCGCTGGGCCTTTTCGTACTTAGTCCGCCCGTACTGTCGTTCCGTACTAAGAAGTAGAAAGAACAGCTTCGCACTGCGGCGTTTGTGCTCGACATCGATTCGAGCTCACCAAGAGGCACGTACGTGCTCTCAAGCGGTCCACCATGCTTCAACACGAGGGTGTGATCAGCACCGAGCCGGTGATCATGGTGCACCTACGGACGGAGGCACGTGATCGAGTCAGGGTGATGTTCTTCAGCTCCGATTCCTCCCCAAGGAGATTCGAGTCGTGTTCGAGCTGATGTGTACGTGCTCGGAACGAGAAAGATGTTCTCACCGCACGGTGGCATCGCGGAGATAATGTCCTCGGAACAGATATTCCTGCATTCCGGTTTGGCAGGAATTCTGAGAGAAGCGATCCTTTGGGAGTCCCTCATCACGTGAACCTCAGTGTCCCACAATGGACGGATGGTCCTCGTTGGGGGTCTTGGGAAACCCCAGTACGTGCCAGATTCTGTGCTCTGAAATATCCAAGTGCAAACGTACTCCCAGGAGCAGGAGTGATATCTGTGCAGGTTCGACATGCAACGGTCCCACCGTACTCGAACAATATGTTCACATTCATCTGTAGGCGCACACCTTCACTGTGGGCCAGGTACATGCAGGGTGTGAAGGTGTTCGTGTATGCCAAACGTTCGAGGATATGTGGGTGCAGTGTTCGAGAGTATTGTCATAGTTCATGCGTACTTAATGACTGTGTATCCAGCGTGTTTTAGGGCATAATCAGGTATGTGAAGGTATGCAGACCAAGACCGTGTGATGAGACGAGCTGTATTGCCCTCCATTAACATTGGAATTAAAACCCAAGGGGTCATGAGAGACACCATAGGTCAAGTTCGCTTTACACCGTGAACATGTCGTCACTCCAAGCAACCCTCTGCCAGGACGGGAATGTGGAACTGGCACACAATGACCTGCCCTTTTCCAACCGTTACTGTGGGACCTGGGGAATGCGACACGGGTGAATGTGAATCCTATAAACGACCCCTTGGGCGCGAAATACAAGAGAGGATCGCGCGATTCGTGATCCTTTTACCGCAAAATGGATCCTCGAGCATCACGGTCGGCGCAACACCCGTTTCGGTACATCAGCTGAACTGTTGTGCGTACGAGTGTACATGCGCCACACGGAACTATGTGGTAACACACAGAGGTCTCACGATTAACGTGTGCGGGCACGCTCGTCAGTCCGTTTCACAACACCTTTAATGAGCCATCTCACTATCCTGGAAACCAAGCGATCCACGCACCCTTGGGATCTTTACAGCATATAAAGCTCAGTGATCTGAAAACTGAACGAGCTGAAACTGAAGACGAAAACAACAAACAAACAAACAAACAAACATCCTGAGTGAGACACGAGTACCCGTCAACCACAACAATTGCACCAAGAAGGTGCACCACCTTAAAACACAAACCGCGAACCACGAACCGGACAGCAGAGGCCACGAACTTTAAAACCATTAAACGGTAACCCAGCACCACGAACTAAATATGGTTGAAACCAAGATCTTCAAATGTTGCCCAATGATGGTGAACCTGACTAAGTAAGTGCGAACCGTGAGAGGCGTCGCCTCGACAAACAGGCTCCCTGCGGGGTGCCTTGCGTGCATGAGCGCGCCTTGAGTAGGGTTCATAATACGAGTGCAGACGCTTACGATCGACAAGGCGACGAACAAGCGACGACCTCGGTGCAATTGCGGGCCAAAATGGCCTGAAGGCGCGATCGAGCTGAGGCCGTGCGGGGTGTGTGGGAGGTGCGTCGGCCGACAGACACGGCAGAGGTGAAGGGGCGCGGAGGCGGTGGACGGGTACGCGCCACCTAGACCCCGACGATATACCGACGATATTTGATGAGAGACATCATACGTAGCCCCGGAGGGACACGGATCGCTTGGGTGACGAGTTCTTGGTGTGCTCGTAAATTTCGTGGAAACGTGGCTAAAGGCGAAACCCTTGAAGCAGCGCGGTTGGTTCCGGCGCAGTCGAGCATGACGATCCGGGTGCGACAGGTCCCCCGGGGGAGAAGCTTTAATCCACTCAAGCGCTTCCTTACAATACTTCAACGACGCGCTATTTGATCTTCAATTGGATCCGCATCGCCTCTCCCCCGCTTCCCTTACGTGTCCACAGTGTTTCCCGCACACCGGACTCTCTCTCTCTCTGTTCGCCTATGCGAACTTTTCCATCACACATTCTGAAAGTGTCACCTGCAAACACCTAGCCCGAGAAATACTGAGGCAGTTTGTAGTTCCAAGGTCTCGGTCTCACAAAGGTCTGCGCCAATGGTTACACCTCTTGGCAGATCCTGCATCTTCATACCATGTGGAAGTAAGTGCGGCGCAAAATGAGGTGAAGTGCAATTGGGCTCAGCCTGTTAATATGAAATATTTCAGAGTGCGTTCAACGTCCCTTAAAAGCACGCAAGGTACAACCCAGACCCATGTTGTGTTCCCACGTCAGTGCGATCTCAACGTCCCTGAATAGGACATGAGGCACAACCCAGACCCCATATAGTGTTCCCTGGCTGGTGCGATCTCAACGTCCCTGAAAAGCACGCATTCCACGCAAGGTACAACCCAGAACCCATGTAGTGTTCCCTGGTCGGTGCGATCTCAACGTCCCTGAATAGGACATGAGGCACAACCCAGACCCCATATAGTGTTCCCTGGCTGGTGCGATCTCAACGTCCCTGAAAAGGATGCGAAGTACAACCCAGACCCCATATAGTGTTCCCTGGTCGGTGCGATCTCAACGTCCCTGAAAAGCACGCAAGGTACAACCGAGACCCAATACAGTGATCCCTGGTCGGTGCGACTTCTGCCGTGGAATTGCACAAATAAGCACCGTGGCGCACGGCAGGTGCCCGTCGGGCGATGTAGCTTACCTTCGCTGTCGGAGTTCAAGGACCTACTCCGGATTAGGGTCCAAGAGAGAAGAGCAAAGGCCATGAGAAAGGCCGCGCCATGACTTGAGAGAAAGCAGAATACCGTGCGGACACCGTGAACGCACTATAGGGTTAGACACGTCCCTCACATGTTCTCGCTTGCGAGTGCGGACGCTCATCACCGTGCACTCCCTCCCTCCCATCTCGCTCGCTCTCCTTTCTCTCGCCTCCTCCCCAATTCTCTCTCCCCCCCCCCACCTTCTCTCTCTCTCTCTCTCTCTCTCTTCTCTCTCTCTCTCTCTCTCTCTCTCTCTCCTCTCTCTCTCTCTCTCTCTCTCTCTCTCTCTCTCTCTCTCTCTCTTTCTCTCTCTCTCTCTCTAACTGCTCCTTTTCTCTGCCGAAGGACCTGCTTGAGTCTCCCTCTAGGGTGATTGTAGTTGCACATGGCATGGTGCAATTGGTAGTATCCAACACAAGACAAACTGATGACCGCCTGAACGACATTCATATGAAATCATTAATGTACGGAATCACTGCTTCAGGAGTCCGACAGACGGACTGACATCTGCACATGATGAGCAACTGTCCTGAATTTGTTTGGTTGTTTTACTTTTACTTCAAATTTGCTCAGACGTTCACGGAAATGATAGGTAAAAAAAAAAACGATCATCGAGTGAAGACCGTGCAAGAGAAGAGTGACACAAGAATGGAGAGTTTAAAATGTACAGTGCGCCTTGGAGCAGAATGAAGAGAAATGAAAGAATAAAAAATACTTGGTGTCCCTCTGGGGGTACATAGGGAGTTACTGCGGTGCCAGAAACTCGATACAAAGGGACTTTATACCGTGCAATATACTTCATGCAAAGGGACTTAATACCGTGCAATATACTTCATGCAAAGGGACTTAATACAGTGCAATATACTCGATACAAAGGAAGTTAATACGGCACAATATACTCGATACCAAGCAATATACTCGATACAAAGGGACTTATAACCAGCAATATACTTCATGCAAAGGGACTTCATACTATGCAATATACTTCATGCAAAGGGACTTAATACCGTGCAATATACTTCATGCAAAGGGACTTAATACCGTGCAATATACTTCATGCAAAGGGACTTAAATACCGTGCAATATACTCGATACAAAGGAAGTTAATATGGAACAATATACTCGATACAAAGGGACTTAATACGAAGCAATATACTCGATACAAAGGGACTTCATACCAAGCAATATACTCCATGCAAAGGGACTTCATACCATGCAGTATACTTCATGCAAAGGGACTTAATACCATGCAATATACTTCATGCAAAGGGACTTAATACCATCAATATACTTCATGCAAAGGGACTTAATACCGTGCAATATACTCGATAAAAAGGAAGTTAATACGGAACAATATACTCGATACAAAGGGACTTAATACCAAGCAATAACTTCCA
>CM068955.1:139533784-139560827 GCA_035128595.1 Eptatretus atami | reverse complement strand
GTCCTCTTTGCATGAAGTATATTGCATGGTTATGAAGTCCTTTGTATCGAGTATATTGCTTGGTATTAAGTCCCTTTGTATCGAGTATATTGTTCCGTATTAACTTTTTTGTATCGAGTATATTGCACGGTATTAAGTCCCTTTGCATGAAGTATATTGCATGTATTAAGTCCCTTTGCATGAAGTATATTGCTTGGTATTAAGTCCCTTTGTATCGAGTATATTGTTCCGTATTAACTTCCTTTTTATCGAGTATATTGCACGGTATTAAGTCCCTTTGCATGAAGTATATTGGATGGTATTAAGTCCCCTTTGCATGAAGTATATTGCATGGTATAAGTCCCTTTGCATGAAGTATACTGCATGTATGAAGTCCCTTTGCATGGAGTATATTGCTTGGTATGAAGTCCCTTGTATCGAGTATATTGCTTCGTATTAAGTCCCTTTGTATCGGATATATTGTTCCATATTAACTTCCTTTGTATCGAGTATATTGCACGGTATTTAAGTCCCTTTGCATGAAGTATATTTGCACGGTATTAAGTCCCTTTGCATGAAGTATATTGCACGTATTAAGTCCCTTTGCATGAAGTATATTGATTAGTATGAAGTCCCTTTGCATGAAGTATATTGCTGGTATTATAAGTCCCTTTGTATCGAGTATATTGCTTGGTATCGAGTATATTGTGCCGTATTAACTTCCTTTGTATCGAGTATATTGCACTGTATTAAGTCCCTTTGCATGAAGTATATTGCACGGTATTAAGTCCTTTGCATGAAGTATATTGCACGGTATAAAGTCCCTTTGTATCGAGTTTTCTGGCACCGCAGTAACTCCCTATGTACCCCCAGAGGGACACCAAGTATTTTTTATTCTTTCATTTCTCTTCATTTCTGCTTCCAAGGCGCACTGTACATTTTAAACTCTCCATTCTTGTGTCACTCTTCTCTTGCACAGGTCTTCACTCGATGATCGATTTTTTTTTTACCTATCATTTCCGTGAACGTCTGAGCAAATTTGAAGTAAAAGTAAAACAACCAAACAAATTCAGGACAGTTGCTCATCATGTGCAGATGTCAGTCCGTCTGTCGGACTCCTGAACCAGTTGATTCCGTACATTAATGATTTCATATGAATGTCGTTCAGGCGGTCATCAGTTTGTCTTGTGTTGGATACTACCAATTGCCACCATGCCATGTGCAACTACAATCACCTAGAGGGAGACTCAAGCAGGTCCTCTCGGCAGAGAAAAAGAGCAGTTAGAGAGAGAGAGAGAGAAAGAGGAGAGAGAGAGAGAGAGAGAGAGAGAGAGAGAGAGAGAGAGAGGAGAGAGAGAGAGAGAGAGAGAGAGAGAGAAGAGAGAGAGAGAGAGAGAGAGAGAAGGTGGGGGGGGGGAGAGAGAATTGGGGAGGAGGCGAGAGAAAGAGAGCGAGCGAGGATGGGAGGGAGGGAGTGCACGGTGATGAGCGCTCGCACTCGCAAGCGAGAACATGTGAGGGACGTGTCTAACCCTATAGTGCGTTCACGGGTCCGCACGGTATTCTGCTTTCTCTCAAGTCATGGCGCGGCCTTTCCTCATGGCCTTTGCTCTTCTCTCTTGGACCCTAATCCGGAGTAGGTCCTTGAACTCCGACAGCGAAGGTAAGCTACATCGGCCCGACGGGCACGCTGCCGTGCGCCACGGTGCTTATTTGTGCAATTCCCGGCAGAAGTCGCACGACCAGGGATCACTGTATTGGGTCTCGGTTGTACCTTGCGTGCTTTTCAGGGACGTTGAGATCGCACGCGACAGGGAACACTATATGGGGTCTGGGTTGTACTTCGCATCCTTTTCAGGGACGTTGAGATCGCACCAAGCCAGGGAACACTATATGGGGTCTGGGTTGTGCCTCATGTCCTATTCAGGGACGTTGAGATCGCACCGACCAGGGGAACACTACATGGGTTCTGGGTTGTACCTTGCGTGGAATGCGTGCTTTTCAGGGACGTTGAGATCGCACCAGCCAGGGAACACTATATGGGGTCTGGGTTGTGCCTCATGTCCTATTCAGGGACGTTGAGATCGCACTGACGTGGGAACACAACATGGGTCTGGGTTGTACCTTGCGTGCTTTTAAGGGACGTTGAACGCACTCTGAAATATTTCATATTAACAGGCCTGAGCCAATTGCATTCACCTCATTTTGCGCCGCACTTACTTCCACATGGTATGAAGATGCAGGATCTGCCAAGAGGTGTAAACCATTGGCGCAGGACCTTTGTGAGACCGAGACCTTGCGAACTACAAACTGCCTCAGTATTTCTCGGCTAGGTGTTTGCAGGTGACACTTTCAGAATGTGTGGATGGAGAAAGTTCGCATAGGCGAACAGAGAGAGAGAGAGTCCGGTGTGCGGGGAAACACTGTGGACACGTAAGGGAAGCGGGGGAGAGGCGATGCGGATCCAATTGAAGATCAAATAGCGCCTCGTTGAAGTATTGTAAGGAAGCGCTTTGAGTGGATTAAAGCTTCTCCCCCGGGGGACCTGTCGCACCCGGATCGTCATGCTCGACTGCGCCGGAACCAACCGCGCTGCCTTCAAGGGTTTCGCCTTTAGCCACGTTTCCACGAAATTTACGAGCACACCAAGAACTCGTCACCCAAAGCGATCCGTGTCCCTCCGGGGCTACGTATGATGTCTCTCATCAAATATCGTCGGTATATCGTCGGGGTCTAGGTGGCGCGTACCCGTTCCACCGCCTCCGCGCCCCTTCACCTGCCGTGTCTGTCGGCCGACGCACCTCTCCACACACCCCGCACCGGCCTCAGCTCGATCGCGCCTTTCAGGCCATTTTGGCCCGCAATTGCACCGAGGTCGTCGCATTGTTCGTCGCCTTTCGATCGTAAGCGTCTGCACTCGTATTATGAACCCTACTCAAGGCGCCGCTCATGGCACGCAAGGCACCCCGCAGGGAGCCTGTTTGTCGAGGCGACGCCTCTCACGGTTCGCACTTACTTAGTCAGGGTTCACCATTCATTGGGCAACATTTGAAGATCTTGGTTCAACCATATTTAGTTCGTGGTGCTGGGTTACCGTTTAATGGTTTAAAGTTCGTGGCCTCTGCTGTCCGGTTCGTGGTTCGCGGTTTTGTGTTTTAAGGTGGTGCACCTTCTTGGTGCAATTGTTGGTGGTTGACGGTACTCGTGTCTCACTCAGGATGTTTGTTTGTTTGTTTTTGTTGTTTCGTCTTCGTTTCAGTCTCGTTCAGTTTTCAGATCACTGAGCTTTATATGCTGTAAAGATCCCAAGGGTGCGTGGATCGCTTGGTTTCCAGGATAGTGAGATGCTCATTAAGGTGTTGTGAAACGGACTGACGAGCGTGCCGCACACGTTAATCGTGAGACCTCTGTGTGTTACCACATAGTTCGTGTGGCGCATGTACACTCGTACGCACAACAGTTCAGCTGATGTACCGAAACGGGTGTGCGCCGACCGTGATGCTCGAGGATCCATTTTGGCGGTAAAAGGATCACGAATCGCGCGATCCTCTCTGTATTTCGCGCCCAAGGGGTCGTTTATAGGATTCACATTCACCCGTGTCGCATTCCCCAGGTCCCACAGTAACGGTTGGAAAAGGGCAGGTCATTGTGTGCCAGTTCCACATTCCCGTCCTGGCAGAGGGTTGCTTGGAGTGACGACATGTTCACGGTGTAAAGCGAACTTGACCTATGGTGTCTCTTCATGACCCCTTGGGTTTTAATTCCAATGTTAATGGAGGGCAATACAGCTCGTCTCATCACACGGTCTTGGTCTGCTACCTTCACATACCTGATTATGCCCTAAAACACGCTGGATACACAGTCATTAAGTACGCATGAACTATGACAATACTCTCGAACACTGCACCCACATATCCTCGAACGTTTGGCATACACGAACACCTTCACACCCTGCATGTACCTGGCCCAAGTGAAGGTGTGCGCCTACAGATGAATGTGAACATATTGTTCGAGTACGGTGGGACCGTTGCATGTCGAACCTGCACAGATATCACTCCTGCTCCTGGGAGTACGTTTGCCACTTGGATATTTCAGAGCACAGAATCTGGCACGTACTGGGGTTTCCCAAGACCCCCAACGAGGACCATCCGTCCATTGTGGGACCACTGAGGTTCACGTGATGAGGGACTCCAAAGGATCGCTTCTCTCAGAATTCCTGCCAAACCGGAATGCAGGAATATCTGTTCCGAGGACATTATCTCCGCGATGCCACCGTGCGGTGAGAACATCTTTCTCGTTCCGAGCACGTACACATCAGCTCGAACACGACTCGAATCTCCTTGGGGAGGAATCGGAGCTGAAGAACATCACCCTGACTCGATCACGTGCCTCCGTCCGTAGGTGCACCATGTACACCGGCTCGGTGCTGATCACACCCTCGTGTTGAAGCATGGTGGACCGCTTGAGAGCACGTACGTGCCTCTTGGTGAGCTCGAATCGATGTCGAGCACAAACGCCGGCAGTGCGAAGCTGTTCTTTCTACTTCTTAGTACGGAACGACAGTACGGGCGGACTAAGTACGAAAAGGCCAGCGACTGCTTGAATGCCCTTTCATGCAAAGAGCGATCAAACTCGCATCACCTGGTCTCGTGTTCAGTTTACATCTCATGATCCTGATTGTGAGTTCTTTAGCAACGGCCGGGATGAATTTTCGTGCGTGCACTGCACGGATTAGGTGTTCGACTCTTTGAAGGCACGCACGAAGACCGTGGAGAGTTTTTCAACGCTGGACCTGAGCGCCGCACGAATGCACGCGTTGCTAAATAATGTGCAAGTACATACCCTGACTCTCATTACCTGTTCGTTCGATCATAAATGGTTCCTTTCCCACTCTCCCAACTCCACACTAATCTCCTCCAATTCCTTCCCCCACCGTCATTACTCCCTCTACCTCACTCCAATCAACCTCCCCGAAAGCCTCACTCCTCACAATCCCCCTTCCCCCTCCCTCTTAATCTCCCAAATACTTCTCACAACAAACCTCCCACAATCCCCCCTTCCCCGTCCCTCCTAATCTCCCCAAATACCTCACTACTCAAAAATGGCGCACAATCCTCCCATCCCACTCCCTCCTCACCTCCCCTAATCCCTCACTCATCACAAACCTCCCAAAATCCTCCATTCCCACACCCTCATCACCACCATAATACTTCACTCCTCACATATGTCCCAATCTCACATCCCCTCCCCTCATCACTCCCCTAATCCCTCACTCACTCACAAACCTCACAAAATCCTCCATTCCCACACCTCCTCACCTCCCATAAATACCTCACTCCTCACATATGTCCCAAATGTCACATCTCCTTCCTTCATCACCTCCCCTAATACCTCACCTCACTCCTCACAAACCTCCCAAATCCTCTCTTCCCACCCTCCACCCCTGCATAATTCCACACCAATATACACCTTCACTCATCACAAGCCTCCCAAAATCCCCACTTCCCACCACCATCCTCACCTCCCATTATGCCACACTTCCTGACAATGTCCCAAAATCCCCCTTCCCCCTCCCTGCCCTCCTCCCCTAATACCTCACTCCTCACAAACCCCCAAAATCCTCCCTTCCCACACCCCTCCTCACCTCCCTCAATACCTCCTCTCACCAACTTCTTAAAATCCTCCCTTCCCACTCCCTCCTTTCCTCACCGAATGCCACACTACATCACAATATTCCCCAATCCCTCCTCCCCCTCCCATTTGCCAACTCCTTGCCCAACTTACTCCCACTCCTTTCAAACTGCCCCACATACTCCTACACCTTCACCCACTGCCCCACTTACTCCCACACCTTCACCCACTGTCCCTCTTACTCCCACTCCTTCCCCCACGGCCCCACTGCCCAAATTACTCCCACTCCTTCCCCACGGCCTCACTTCCCACTTACTTCCACCCCTTCCCCTAAGACCCACTTACTACACTGCCTTCCCACACGGCCCCACTGCCTGCTTACCCCCACTCATTCCCCCACTGCCACACTTACTTCCACTCATTCCCCAAGACCCCACTTACTACCACTGATTCCACTACATGGCCCCACTGCCCCGCTTACCCCACTCCTTCCCCACGGCCCCACGTTCCCCACTTTCCCGCTTACTCCCACTCCTTCCTCCACTTACTCGCACTCCTTCCCCACTGCCCCTTTAATCACATTCCTTCCTCCATGGCCCCACTGCCCCTCTTACTCCCACTCCTTTCCCCATGGCCCCACTGCCCTAATTACTCCCACCCTTTCCCCCATGGCCTCACTGCCCCACTTACTTCCACTCCTTCTCCAAGACCCAACTTACTCCCACTCCTTCCTACATGGCCCATTTCCCAACTTACTCCCCACTCCTTCCTACATGGCCCCATTTCCCCGCTTACTCCCACTCCTTCCCCAAAGACCCACTTACTCCCACTCCTTCCTACACGGCCCCATTGCCCCGCTTACTCCCACTCCTTCCCCTGGCCACTGCCCCGATTACTCCCACTCCTTCCCCCACGACCCCACTGCCCCGCTTACTCCCAGTCCTTCCCCCACGGCCCCACTGCCTCACTTACTTCCACTTCCTCCCCAAGACCCCACTTACTCCCACTCCTTCCCCATGCCCCCTGTCCCGCTTACTCCCATTCCTCCCTCACTGCCCTACTTACTTGCACTCCTTACTTGCACTCCTTCCCCAACTTCCCGCTTAATCCCTCCTTCACCCACGGCCCCACTTCCCCGCTTACTCCCACTCTTCCCCCATGGCTCCACTGTTCTGCTTACTCCACTCCTTTCCCCCTGCCCTGCTTTTTCCCACTACCCAATAACCTACCCGACTTCTCCCTCCCTCATTACCCACCTCTTCCCTCCCCTCAACTTTTCACTCTGCACTCCTCACATCAATCCTTTGGTTATTGGTATTTACCCACACGTGCGAAGTGAAACCGGGTTTAATCAATCGGTTCACTTCTGTCTGTCTGTCCGTCTGTCCAAAATGCCAGTTTATGATTGAGGAACCCTTTATTTCATAATTGAATGGTACATTTTGAACACAAATCTGAACATGAACTGTAGTTAGCATCACTTTGGTTCTGAATTTGTTCCGATCGCACAAGCACTGAGAGAAGTGACATAATTTTTAAGCGGTGTAGCGCTCATTATTTGGTATATCCATCCGTCTGTCCGTCAAATTTCTTTAAGCGGTGGGCAATGCTGAATTGACACAAGGGGGAGCTCGAGCTGCCTCGAAACAAGAAGGGAATACCAAACTGCACTGCCACTGCTTCCTCTGGACACTGGTGTGATTCATTCACTCTCTCTGCCTGTCTGGTGGTCAACAAATTGAAAATCATTCCAAACATGAAACGTACTGTTTTCAATGACGTCAATAAAAGGACACAAACGGGCATTAAGAATGATGTAACATGTTGAGAATGGGTGATGCAGAAGACGCTGCATCAAATGGCGGTAAACTTCCGAAAAATATTTTTCTACAACCTTGAAAATCTTTATTTAATTTCAATTTAATTTTATATTTGAACACTGGAGAACACAAAATGTCTTTTTTTGGCACTTTCAAAAACCTTTCCGTTTATCAATACTTGGACAAAATTTCATGGCCTTTTACATCATTTCGACCAAACCAATGTGCTCCTCGCAGACCCCGCCCATGTCCCTTTTTTTCAATACTGCACAGGGTAAGGTGTTCATGAACTCTCTAGAACTTCGTCCGTACTTGCAGTTCCACACCCCTCTGAGGGATCAGGTCACTGAGGAAACGTCGTTCCTGTCTCTGTGGCTGAATATTGCCTGGCGGGCAGGTCGCATGATGATGCTCTCAACTTCTCAAACCTGAGCTGAAATTTATAAAAGTACAACCCGATACACACACGCGCACACAACGGCTGCTCTTTTCCACAAGTGACATGAGAATTTCAAACGCCCTCGGCGAGTGCAAGCGGAGGAGACATCCGGCTGAGTATGCGCCTCTTGTAAGATGGCTTACCCGCGTCTAGACGGAACGTTGTAGAGTGCGCGTGACCTCTGAGCGACCCTGCCGGTATTTTTGACACGTGATTCGGCACTAAGGGTCAGGGTGAAAAGTTCTTGTTCACCGAGCCTCGTTGTCTAGTGGAACAGTGCACTCCAGCTCCAAGGCAGGAGGGATCGATAGTTAGGAGCACTAAAAATTGCATTTGCCTGCTCTGCTTATTACACAGCGTCAACTCTTATATTCTCATGCAACATGTTAAATATTGTCTATCTCTCCCTGTCTATCTACTCTTTCTCACCTCCATGCTCTTGCCTTTTGTGTTTATTCCCTTTATGCCGAACTCTCTTCCGCCGTTTATCTCTATATTCGCTGCCGTTTTGCTCATTGTGGTTTGTTTTCTCATTCGCACCTTTGGAAAGCAGTGTTGCCCAGAAATGAACGACATATTTACAGTTGTGATGGTAAAGTATTTTTATGCACGCAGCGTATTATATTATCGATCTATTCGGGAACAAAAATTTTGTAGATATATTTTTATGGTAAACGACACGTCAGAGGTGACCCTGAATTTCCTCCGCAACCTCTCCAACCGAGAAGGAATGGATTTCACTTTTATGTGACACAAGTCCTTGTAGATCGAGTTGTATAATTTCACAACTTTCTCCCCGAGTCCACCAAAGTTGTGACTTTTGTGTAAACGCTGAAGTGGCCCGTGGAACATGGTCGCACGGACGTAATCAATGCGGTCACGTACAGTATATTCATCTTGACGACAATCCCTCTCTCTCTGTTATCACCTCAAACCAAAGTGAACTCATCTGTTTTTTCATGTTTCTTGTTCGTCCTTGAGATGTCATCTCTCAGGATCATTGATGGACAATATTTCATGAAAAAAGAAAATGCAAACCGTCATCCTTTTGTTGGCCACTCTGTTGTCCATGTCCGAGAGGCATTCACGAAGTTCCCCGAACGAGCTCTGGTGGCACAAGAAACACCAAGATGAATTTTTTTTTTTGCAAAAATCAAGTGTAGATATCTGTAAAAGATAGTCTTATTATTTATTCAACCAGCTCGTTTATACTATTTCAGCACACGATGGTCTGTTGTGAGTGACAGGTTTGTAGACCTTTAAGTCCGTTTGTGCGCTTCTCATTTCAGAGGAGGTTACACAGGCTTTTGCCCTCATAGATAACTACTGTATTCACGTGTAAGCTACATATAAATATATTAGTGTTTATTATTGTCTGCTGAATTCCATGCCAATGTTTGGCTGATGTATCATATTGATGGACGTTAATAATGGTGGAGACGCTTAAAGCGATGATGCATGTCACGGGAGTCGATCGGCCATCACGGTGAAGCATGCTCGGCCACGAGTAAATCCACAGTTCATGTTGCAATGATCATGTGAAGATGATGACATCAGTGATATTTCACTTGCACGTCGAATCACACTGAGCAAGCCAGTTGAGTCCTTTCGTAATGGTCGTAGTCATATCAGGTGACCATTCAACTTTACTGTTTCATTAACCCAAAGCACACTCAGCTGTAAGTGAAGAGCTATCATGTGCCTGAGATACGGAACAACTCCACTCTCTAATCCAACTTTCATTTCTTCTCACCGTCTGTGCTTCTGTTGTATTTCATTTGTTTTGTGTTTTTTTTACAATTTCAAGAAAAAATTTCAAACTTTTACAAACCCACACGGTTATCGCTTGCCGGCCTTATTTTTGGTGGGGGCTTGTGCATCGTTTTCCTGCCTCTTGTCCTTTCTCTTTACAGTTTTATATCTCTGCTTTCATTTACATGACAAGCCTGGTGTTGGCCTTAACGGTTAAGGTAGGTGCTTAAGATCTTTGGGTCTTGAGGTTGAACCCCGATCATACCGTTAAATATCACAGCTGGGTTCACTCATTCCGTCATCCTTCTGAGGTCGGCAAAATGAGTATCAGCTTCATGGGAGCAGGGGGCCACTGCATTTGCAGCACAGCCATGCTCCAGCAATGACGCAACCAGCAGCCACAAGATGCATACAAAATAATATATTTACTTTTGCAATTTCCTCGACTCATCTTCCTACCACTATGTCCACCTTGGGGTCTTTGTTTCATTGACATTCATGTTGTTGTTTTTTTTTTGTGTGTAGGCCTATGGGTGTGTTTGTGTGTGTGTGTTGTGTGTGTGTGTTTTGCTAGAGTTGCTGCTTTACGGTGTTCTTGAGGACCCTATCAAGGACATGCACATTGTATTTGTTCAATCGGTTTTGTCCTATGATCTATGAATGAGGACCTTGTCTGAACTATTGACATTGGTCCAGGCTGGTGGTGGTTCTAACTTTCGACAAGTCACGTAACAATCACGCATTGCTCCTTTGTGTAGTCTGCAGTAATGTGCTGTCGTCCCTCTGTATACCCAATTAAAAACACGAACGACACGTTGGCCGATGTGATGAGTCATCCTCATTCAACATCAGTATTCAATAAATACTGATGCCAGAATGGACCAGAAATGATGTTGTTGTTTCTGTTTTACTCGTTAATTTTGCACGTAGTATGATCAGTTCTCGAATGTTTGCAGCCTGGTCTCTTATGTATATGTACTCATTATGTGTTTCTATTGTGGGTACAGATGTCGATAGTTTTTGTTTTTTATTTCCTGAAATAAATAAATCCTATACATTCACATTGCTGCTGCTACTATGTGTGTGATCTGGTGATGGCTCTCTATACTAGGTAAGCTTTTCACTTGAAGCTGATCCTTTTTTTTTGACACAAATAAGGCAGAAGCATTATTTGCAAGACTTGCTTAAAATGCTGAGCTTGCAGTCTTTCTATTTCTCATTCCCATTATTTATACAAATCCTAAATGATGTGTTTCTGCCACACTTCACTTCAAGTGGTTTCATGGATTGTTTTTGTTTTGTCTCCTATTTGTGCAGAAATAACATGATGATAGGGGCTTTAAGTGAAATATAGCATGAGGTTTGCCCCAGAGCTGTCCTTAAACCCAGAAATCCTTGTTGGCACCAGCACTCCCCAGCATTTCTTTCAGCTAGTTTGACCAAAACAACAGCTAGCCATCACTGCTTGAGGCATTGTACGTCTCATTGCTGCCAAGCCACAGGGAGCTGCCAACTATTAAGTGAGACATGCCTAGCTCTCATACTGCAGCCAACATCCAGGTACAATCCAGAAAACTATTACGATAAATTATTTCAGCACCTAAAGGAATCGCGATGCCATTCTCTTCGACCATATAGCATGTCTTCCTTGCTTGGTCTTCTGGAATGTACTTAAGATAGGTAGCAAGAGTTTTTGTTAATACCATGCAATATACTTCATGCAAAGGGACTTAATACCATGCAATATACTTCATGCAAAGGGACTTCATACCATGCAATATACTTCATGCAAAGGAACTTTATACCATGCAATATACTTCATGCAAAGGGACTTAATACCATGCAATGGGACTTAATACCATGCAATATACTTCATGCAAAGGGACTTCATACCATGCAATATACTTCATGCAAAGGGACTTGATACCATGCAATATACTTCACGCAAAGGGACTTTATACCATGCAATATACTTCATGCAAAGGGACTTAATACCATGCAATATACTTCATGCGAGAGAGATTTTCTCTCTCTCCTCTCTCTCTCTCTTCTCTCTCTCTCTCTCTCTCCGGAGGTGCAGGTCGTGGTGTTTTTGTCTCTCCATCTCCTCTCCGCCCTCACCCCCCCCCCCCACCCACCATCTCTCTCTCTCTGCGATCTGCCCCACCCCCATATTTCTACAGGGTGCAAGGCTCCGTCACAACCCCTTTTGTAAACTAACAAAATCAAGAAATCACTCTTTCAACCTTTCACTCTGTCGTTCTCTTTTTCTCCACTTTGGACAACTCCACATCCTCTTCAATCCACTGCTCCCTCCACGTCTTCAAAAGCAGCTCTTCTCTCACCCACTTTATCCTCCCATCCAACCATGATCTTTCTACCCCGGTTCATCCCACCCTCTTCCCAATTCCCTTTTGAAAGTCCCTGTTTGTGTGCCATCTTGTATACCATGTGTACCCCACCCATCCCTCGCCCTTGCACAAGATTCCTAATGTCTCTGTTCCCCAACTGTTTGTGCTTCCCCTTCCTGCCCTCTTTCTTCCTGGCCCCCTTTTATGCATTCTGTGTGTTAGTCTTCTATGAGCCCCTCGACATGTAATATTAAAAAAAGGAACGTTTCATGTTTTTTAATGTGTCTTTCATGTCGAAGTGAAGGTCTATAATGAAAGACATCGGTATACAACATCGAAATAAATTCCCAGCGATCGAGCCACCACAATGTGGGTCAATGCGGGGGGCCAAACTGCCGGCAATTAAGGGCCGATCTTTGGTCAAGTCAATCGATATATTCGATGACAGTGTGAATACTTTTGGCGTGTGTCGCCAACCATGGCTTGGAAACGAAAATGAACATTGTTTTGCCACTTGCCAAGTGGCTTAAGCATCTAACAAGCACTCCTACAAAACCGTTTGATAAGGAACAGCTGGCCTGACAAGCGATTAGCAATCGCCAATACTGTCTTATAAATACGCATGCAGTGGGAGACACCCCGGACTGTCAAGCGATGTCCGATTTGGACCAAATGAAACCTTTCTTAGCAAGTCGAGAACTGCTGCTGAAGTCAAGAAAGAAGTTATACATTTGAAATTTGCTAATTAAGAAGATTCTAGGAGGTTATGGCATGTTATGGATCGTTTGACTTGCCTCTTAAAGAGTTCAATGAGCCACTATTACCCAAAAATAAAAACATTTAATAAAGAAAAAAAAAAATTTGCATTTCTTGTTTGATCTGTTGTTGATAAATTAGTGTGGCGTTGAATGTGGTGCATGGCAGGATGGGCCTGATAAGCCTTAAGAATCTTGTGATTCTGTGCAGAAATGAATAAAGACACAAAGCTGTGTCTACAGCATTTAATAAGTGTTGCAATATATCCAGCAATTTGTAAGGTAAATGACAGGCATTTCGTTGATATGAGGTGAGGAAAGTGAAAAAAAAACTTCATCATTACAAAAACTGTTGCAGTCTTTTCCAAGTCAGCATTTTTTGAACGGCCAAAACAATGGAAATTAAGACCCAGCAAGGGACAAGCGAGTTGACAGTAATAATGCTTGAATAAAGGTAATAAAAATAAGGCTGTTTAATTTGGTCTTCAAAAGTGATGCTTACATTACCCAACACCCAATTTCTCATCATGCCTACCGTTGAATTTCCCTTAAAATGCACTACAAAACTCGGTATGGGCAATTAGACAATCACAGGCAATGGGACAAATCAAACAATACACATTCGAACCCGGAATGGCCAGATACTGTACGTATGGTCATAAATTTGAATAGCATTGCTTCCATGGAGAACCACCATAATTGTCTAAGCGTGCCGAGCACTCCATTGTGTTGGAGTGCTTGCTTGATGCTATTTGTAATCAAGCAAGCTGCTTGGTGAGCGCGTAAACAAGCCGCTTGCTATGGAACAACGCCCTCAGTTATGTGAATGTTATGCAAATTGCTGCAGCACTATCACAAATTCAATGCCAGACGTCTCACAGAGCAGTGATTGGTTGAAAGAGGGTATAATTTGTCAAATGACAACATCTCAGCATCATGGAAGAGTAGGTCATCCTCAGAATTAAAAAAAATGCGGTGCACAAAGTCCTGGAGTACCAGACCATGGTGGAGAGTGGGCAGCCATCAAAGGTGGACTGGGCTTAACGTTTGACCGCCTGTCTGTTTGTCTTATCTGTGAGCTGGAATATTCAAAAAGTAGAACAGATTCAGACAAAACTTGGTTGACGGTGGGTTGTGTGACAAGGACGAATTGATTCAAATTTGGTGAAGATCTGGATGGATATGAGAATTTTCAAGTGATTCTCAACCATTGGAGAGATGGGCTTAAAACTATGTAAGCCATATCTCAAACAGTTGGGACAGATTGTAAAAAACTAGGTGGATGCGTTTGGTTTGATGATAGGACAGTCGATTCGATTTTGGTTTCAGCTCTGAATCCAGATCGCTGCCAGTGGGATACAATGTAAACTGTTAGCCTTGCAGTGTATGCGCTCTACCGAGTGCTGTTCTAGTCTTTAAAAAAAAAATATTTTATTGGATTCATTATCATTAGAAGAAAATTTTACCTCATAGACATATCTTTTGTATCTGTCTTTTCATTAAGCATAAAAATACTTTTGATGTTTAAATGTTTGCAGAATTTTGACAAACTGGAAAACAATTTATGAGTAAGTGGATTAATCATCTTTCCAGCATCAAGAGTAGGTTGGATTCAGCTCCGCACAAACAGCAAACGTGTGTGTGTGTGTGTGTGTGTGTGGTGTGTGTGTGTTGTGTGTGTGTGTGTGTGTGTGTGTGTGTGTGTGTGTGTGTGTGTGGAATGAGGAGAGGCTCATTAAATCAAAAGCTCTGCTGACCTATCTAAGTACATTCAGAAGACCAAGCAAGGAGACATGCTATACTGTCGAAGAGAATGGCATCGCGATTCCTTTAGGTGCTGAAATAATTTATCGTAATAGTTTTTCTGGATTGTACCTGGATAGTTGGCTGCAGTATGAGAGCTAGGCACAATGTCTCACTTAATAGTTGCAAGCTCCCTGTGGCTTGGCAGCATGAGACGTTACAATGCCTCAAGCAGTGATGGCCTAGCTGTTGTTTTGGTCAAACCTAAGCTGAAGAAATGGTTGGGAGTGCTGGTGCAACAAGGAATTTCTGGGTTTAAAGGACAGCCTCTGGGCAAACCTCATGCTTAACTATTTAACTTAAAGCCCCTATCATCATGTTTATTTCTGCACAATAGGAGACAACAAAACAAATCCCATGAAACTTGAAGTGAAGTGTGGCCAGAACAACATCCATTTAGGATTTGTATTAATAATGGAATGAGAATAGAAACGATGCAAGCTCAGCATTTTTAAGCAAGTCTTGCAAATAATGCTCTGCCTTATTTGTGTCAAAAAAAAAGGATCAGTTCAAGTGAAGCTTACCTAGTATAGAGAGGCCATCACCAGATCACACATAGTAGCAGCAGCAATGTGAATGTATAGGATTTATTTATTTCAGTGAAATAAAAACAAAACTATCGACCATCTGTACCACAATAGAAACACATAATGATACATATACATAAGAGACCAGGCGCAAACATTCGAGAACTGATCATACTAACGTGCAAAATTAACCGAGGTAAAACAGAAACAACAACATCATTTCTGGTCCATTTCTGGCAATCAAGTATTTTATGAATACTGATGTGAATGAGGAAACTCATCAACATCGGCCAACGTGTCGTTCTGTGTTTTTAAATTGGGTATACAGAGGGACGACAGCACATTACTGCAGACTCACAAAGGAGGCAATGCGTGATTGTTACGTGATCTTGTCGAAAGTTAGAACCCCACCAGCCACTGGACCAATGCAATAGTTCAGACAAGGTCTCATTCATAGATCATAGGACAAAACGCGATTGAAAAAAATACAATGTGCATGTCTTGTAGGGTCCTCAGAACACCGTAAAGCCAGCAACTCTAGCAAAACACAACTACACACAACACACACAACACAAACACACCGCATAGGCCTACACACAAAAAAAAAACAACAACATGAATGGCAATGAAACAAAGACCCCAAGGTGGACACTAGTGGTAGGAAGATGAGTCGAGGAAATTGCAAAGTAAATAATATTATTTTGTAATGCATCTTTGGTGCTGCCTGGTTGCGTCATTGCTGGGCATGGCTGTGCTGCAAATGCAGTGGCCCCCTGCTCCCATGAAGCTGATACTCATTTGCTGCGACTCAGAAGGATGACGGAATGAGTGAACACCAGCCTGGTGATATTTACGGTTGATGGGGTTCAACCTCAAGATCCAAAGTCTTAAATGCCCTACCTTAAGCCGTTAGAGCCAACACCAAGGCTTTGTCAATGTAAATGAAAACCAGAGATTATAAACTGTAAAGAGAAGGTACAAGAGCAGGAAACGATGCCAAGCCCCCCCAAATAAAGGCCGAGCAAGCGATATACCGTGTGGTTGTAAAAGTTTGAAATTTTTCTTTGGAAATTGTAAAAAAAAAACAAAAACAAATAAATACAACAAGAAGCACATGAGGTGAGAAGAAATGAAAGTTTGGATTAGAGAGTGGAGTTGTTCCGTAATCTAGGCACATGATGAGCTCTTCACTTATCAGCTGAGTGTGCTTGGGGTTAATGAAACGTAAAGTTGAAAGTGGTCACCTGATATACTACGACCATTACGAAAGGACTCAACTGGCTTGCTCGTCAGTGTGATTCGACAGTGCAAAGTGAAATATCCTGATGTCATCATCTTCACATGATCATTGCAACATGAACTGTGGATTTACTCGTGCCGAGCATGCTTCACCGTGATGGCCGATCGACTCCGTGGACCATGCACTCCATCGCTTTAAGCGTCTCACCATTATAACGTCCATACATATGATACATCCAGCCAAACATTGGCATGGATATCAGAAGACAATAATAAACACTAATATATTTATATGTAGCTAAACGTGATATCAGTAGTTTATCTATGAGGGAGAAAAGCTGTGTAACCTCTCTGAAATGAGAAGCGCACAAACGGACTTAAGGTCTACAAACCTGTCCACTCACAACAGAAGCCATCGTGTGCCTGAATATGTAATAACCGAGCTGGTTGAATAAATAATCAAGAACTATCTTTTAAAGATATCTACACTTGATTATTTGCAAAAAAAAAATTCATCTTGGTGTTTCTTGTGCACCAGAGCCTCGTTCGGGGCACACTCGTGAATGCCTCTCGGACATGGACAACAGAGTGGCCAAACAAAAGGATGACGGTTTGCATTTTTCTTTTCATGAAATATTGTCCATTCAAATGAATCCTGAGAGATGACATCTCAAGGAGAACAAAGACATGAGAAAACAGATGAGTTACTTTGGTTTGAGGTGATAGAAGAGAGAGGGATTGTCGTCAAGAATGAATATACTGTACAGTGACGCGCATTGGATTAGCGTCCGTGCGACCATGTTCCACGGGGCCACTTCAGCGTTTACAGCAAAGTCACAACTTTTGGGTGACTCGGGGAGAAAAAAGTTGTGAAATTATACAACTCGATCTACAAGGACTTGTGTCACATACAAAGTGAAATCATTCCTTCCGCTTTGGGAGAGGTTGCGGAGGAAAATTCAGGGTCACCTCGACGTGTCGTTTACCATAAAAATATATCTACAAATATTTTGTTCCCCGAATAAGATCGATAATATAATACGCTGCGTGCATAAAAATACTGTTACCATCACAACTGTAAATATGTCGTTCATTTCGTGGGCAACACTGCTTTCAAAGGTGCGAATGAGAAAACAAACCACAATGAGCAAAACGGGCAGGAATATAGAGATAAACGGCGGAAGAGAGTTCGGCATAAAGGGAATAAACACAAAAGGCAAGAGCAATGGGGTGAGAAAGAGTAGATAGACAGGGAGAGATAGACAATATTTAATACATGTGCATGAGAATATAAGAGTTGACGCTGTGTAATATAAGCAGAGCAGGCAATGCAATTTTTAGTGCTCCTAACTATCGATCCCTCCTGCCTTGGAGCTGGAGTGCACTGTTCCACTAGACAACGAGCGTCGGTGAACAAGAACTTTTCCCTGACCCCTTAGTGGCCGAATCACGTGTAAAAATAACCGGCAGGGTCGCTCAAGGTCACGCGCACTCACAAACTTCGTCTAGAGCGGGTAAGCCATCTTACAAGAGGCGCTACTCAGCCGGATGTCTCCCTACCGCTTGCACTCGCTCGAGGGCGTTGAAATTCTCATGTCACTTGTGGAAAAGAGCAGGCGTTGTGTGCGGTGTGGTATCGGGTTGTACTTTTATAAATTCCGCTCAAGGTTGAGAGTTGAGAGCATCATCATGCGACCTGCCCGCCAGGCAATATATCAGCCACAGAGACAGGAACCGACGTGTCTCAGTGACGCTGATCGCCTCAGAGGGGTGTGGAATGAAGTACGGACGAAGTTCTAGAGAGTTCATGAACACCTTAACCCGTGCAGTATGAAAAAAAGGAGACATGGGCGGGGTCTGCGAGGAGCACATTTGTTTGGTCGAAATGATGTAAAATGCCATGAAATTTTTGTCCAAGTATTGAATAAACGGAAAGTTTTTGAAAGTGCCAAAAAAAGACATTTTTGTTCTCCAGTGTTCAAATATAAAATTAAAATTGAAATTAAATAAGATTTTCAAGGTTGTAGAAAAAATATTTTTCGTGAAGTTTAACCGCCATGATGCAGTGTCTTCTGCATCACCCATTCTCACATGTTACATCAGTTCTTAATGCGCGTTTGTGGCCTTTTATGACGTCATTGAAAACAGTACGTTCATGTTTGGAAATATTTTCAAATTTGTTGACCACAGACAGGCAGAGAGAGTGAATGAATCACACAGTGTTCCAGAGGAAGCAGTGGCAGTGCAGTTTGGTATTCCCTTCTTGTGATTCGAGGCAGCTCGAGCTCCCCCTTGTGTCAAATTCAGCATCTCTGCACCGCTTAAAGAAATTTGACGGATCAGACGGATGGATATACCAAATAATAACGCGCTACACCGCTTAAAAATATGTCACTTCTCATCAGTGCTTGTTGCGATCGGAACAAATTCAGAACCAAAGTGATGCTAACTACAGTTCATGTTCAGATTTGTGTTCAAAAATATGTACTAAATTCATAATTACTATTCAATGAAATAAAGGGGTTCCTCAATCATAAACTGGCATTTGTGAACAGACGGAACAGACAACAGAAGGATACCGATTGATTAAACCCCGGTTTTCACTTCGCACGTGTGGGTAATACCAATAACCAAAGGATTGATGTGAGGAGTGCAGAGTGAAAAGTTGAGGGGAGGGAAGAGGTGGGTAATTGAAGGGAGGGAGAAAGTCGGCGTAAGGTTATTGGGTAGTGGGAAAAAGCAGGGCAGTGGGGAAAGGAGTGGGAGTAAGCAGAACAGTGGAGCCATGGGGGAAGAGTGGGAGTAAGCGGGGGAAGTGGGGCCGTGGGTGAAGGAGTGGATTAAGCGGGAAGTTGGGGAAGGAGTGCAAGTAAGGAGTGCAAAGTAAGTAGGGCAGTGAGGGAGGAAGTGGGAGTAAGCGGGAACAGTGGGGCATGGGGAAGGAGTGGGAGTAAGTGGGTCTTGGGGGAAGGAGTGGAAGTAAGTGAGGCAGTGGGGCCGTGGGGGAAGGACTGGGAGTAAGCGGGGCAGTGGGGTCGTGGGGGAAGGAGTGGGAGTAATCGGGGCAGTGGGGCATGGGGAAGGAGTGGGAGTAAGCGGGGCAATGGGGCCGTGTAGGAAGGAGTGGGAGTAAGTGGGTCTTTGGGGAAGGAGTGGGAGTAAGCGGGGAAATGGGGCCATGTAGGAAGGAGTGGAGTAAGTTGGGAAATGGGGCCATGTAGGAAGGAGTGGGAGTAAGTTGGGTCTTGGAGAAGGAGTGGAAGTAAGTGGGGCAGTGAGGCCATGGGGAAAGGGTGGGAGTAATTAGGGCAAGTGGGGGCCATGGGGAAGGAGTGGGAGTAAGAGGGGCAGTGGGGCCATGGAGGAAGGAATGTGATTAAACGGGGCAGTGGGGGAAGGAGTGCGAGTAAGTGGAGGAAGGAGTGGGAGTAAGCGGGAAAGTGGGGAACGTGGGGCCGTGGGGGAAGGAAGTGGGGTAAGCGGGGCAGTGGGGCCATGTGGGAATCAGTGGTAGTAAGTGGGGTCTTGGGGGAATGAGTGGAAGTAAGTGTGGCAGTGGGGGAATGAGTGGGGGTAAGCAGGGCAGTGGGGCCGTGTGGGAAGGCAGTGGTAGTAAGTGGGTCTTAGGGGAAGGGGTGGAAGTAAGTGGGGAAGTGAGGCGTGGGGAAGGAGTGGGAGTAATTTGGGCAGTGGGGCCGTGGGGGAAGGAGTGGGAGTAAGAGGGACAGTGGGTGAAGTGTGGGAGTAAGTGGGGCAGTGGGTGAAGGGTGTAGGAGTATGTGGGGGCAGTTTGGAAAGGAGTGGGAGTAAGTTGGGCAAGGAGTTGGCAATGGAGGGGGGAGGAGGGATTTGGGGAATATTGTGATGAGTGTGGCATTCGGTGAGGAAAGGAAGGGAGTGGGAAGGGAGGATTTTAGAAGTTGGTGAGGAGTGAGGTATTGAGGGAGGTGAGGAGGGGTGTGGGAAGGGAGGATTTTGGGGGGTTTGTGAGGAGTGAGGTATTAGGGGAGGAGGGCAGGGAGGGGGAAGGGGGATTTTGGGACATTGTCAGGAGTGTGGCATAATGGGAGGTGAGGATGGTGTGGGAAGTGGGGATTTTGGGAGGCTTGTGATGAGTGAAGGTGTAATTGGTGTGGAATTATGCGAGGGGTGGAGGTGTGGAAGAGAGGATTTGGGAGGTTTGTGAGGAGTGAGGTGAGGTATTAGGGGAGGTGATGAAGGAAGGAGATGTGACATTTGGGACATATGTGAGGAGTGAGGTATTATGGGAGGTGAGGAGGGTGTGGGGAATGGAGGATTTTGTGAGGTTTGTGAGTGAGTGAGGGATTAGGGGAGGTGATGAGGGAGGGGGATGTGAGATTTTGGGACATATGTGAGGAGTGAAGTATTATGGGTGGTGATGAGGGTGTGGGAATGGAGGATTTTGGGAGTTTGTGATGAGTGAGGGATTAGGGGAGGTGAGGAGGAGAGTGGGATGGGAGGATTTGCGCATTTTTTGAGTAGTGAGGTATTTGGGGAGATTAGGAGGGACGGGGAAGGGGGGATTGTGGGAGGTTTGTTGTGAGAAGTATTTGGGGAGATTAAGAGGGAGGGGGAAGGGGGAATTGTGAGGAGTGAGGCTTTCGGGGAGGTTGATTGGAGTGAGGTAGAGGGAGTAATGACGGTTGGGGGAAGGAATTGGAGGAGATTAGTGTGGAGTTGGGAGAGTGGGGAAAGGAACCATTATATGATCGAACGAACAGGTAATGAGAGTCCAGGGTATGTACTTGCACATTATTTAGCAACGCGTGCATTCGTGCGGCGCTCACGTCCGCAGGTTGAAAAACTCTCCACGGTCTTCGTGCGTGCCTTCAAAGAGTCGAACACCTAATCCGTGCAGTGCACGCACGAAAATTCATCCCGGCCGTTGCTTAAAGAACTCACATCAGGATCATGAAGATGTAAACTGAACACGAGACCAGGGTGATGCGAGTTGATCGCTCTTTGCATGAAAGGGCATTCAAGCAGTCGCTGGGCCTTTTCGTACTTAGTCGCCCGTACTGTCGTTCCGTACTAAGAAGTAGAAAGAACAGCTTCGACTGCGGCGTTTGTGCTCGACATCGATTCGAGCTCACCAAGAGGCACGTACGTGCTCTCAAGCGGCTCCACCATGCTTCAACACGCAGGGTGTGATCAGCACCGAGCCGGTGATCATGGTGCACCTACGGACGGAGGCACGTGATCGAGTCAGGGTGATGTTCTCAGCTCCGATTCCTCCCAAGGAGAATCGAGTCGTGTTCGAGCTGATGTGTACGTGCTCGGAACGAGAAAGATGTTCTCACCGCACGGTGGCATCGCGAGATAATGTCCTCGGAACAGATATTCCTGCATTCCGGTTTGGCAGGAATTCTGAGAGAAGCGATCCTTTGGGAGTCCCTCATCACGTGAACCTCAGTGGTCCCACAATGGACGGATGGTCCTCGTGGGGGGTCTTGGGAAACCCCAGTACGTGACAGATTCTGTGCTCTGAAATATCCAAGGGCAAACGTACTCCCAGGAGCAGGGAGGGTGATATCTGTGCAGGTTCGACATGCAACGGTCCCACCGTACTCGAACAATATGTTCACATTCATCTGTAGGCGCACACCTTCACTGTGGGCCAGGTAACATGCAGGTGGTGAAGGTGTTCGTGTTATGCCAAACGTTCCGAGGATATGTGGGTGCGCAGTGTTCGAGAGTATTGTCATAGTTCATGCGTACTTAATGACTGTGTATCCAGCGTGTTTTAGGGCATAATCAGGTATGTGAAGGTATGCAGACCAAGCCGTGTGATGAGACGAGCTGTATTGCCCTCCATTAACATTGGAATTAAAACCCAAGGGGTCAATGAAGAGACACCATAGGTCAAGTTCGCTTTACACCGTGAACATGTCGTCACCTCCAAGCAACCCTCTGCCAGGACGGGAATGTGGAACTGCGACAACAATGACCTGCCCTTTTCCAACCGTACTGTGGGACCTGGTGAATGCGAACACGGGTGAATGTGAATCCTATAAACGACCCCTTGGGCGCGAAATACAGAGAGGATCGCGCGATTTCGTGATCCTTTTACCGCGCAAAATGGATCCTCGAGCATCACGGTCGCGCACACCCGTTTCGGTACATCAGCTGAACTGTTGTGCGTACGAGTGTACATGCGCGCACACGGAACTATGGTAACACACAGAGGTCTCACGATTAACGTGTGCGGCACGCTCGTCAGTCCCGTTTCACAACACCTTTAATGAGCCATCTCACTATCCTGGAAACCAAGCGATCCAGCACCCCTTGGGATCTTTACAGCATATAAAGCTCAGTGATCTGAAAACTGAACGACGAAACAAAACAAACAACAAACAAACATCCTGATGAGACACGAGTACCGTCAACCACAACAATTGCACCAAGAAGGTGCACCACTTAAAACACAAAACCGCGAACCACGAACCGGACAGCAGAGGCCACGAACTTTAAACCATTAAACGGTAACCCAGCACCACGAACTAAATATGGTTGAACCAAGATCTTCAATGTTTGCCCAATGAATGGTGAACCCTGACTAAGTAAGTGCGAACGCGTGAGAGGCGTCGCCTCGACAAACAGGCTCCCTGCGGGGTGCCTTGCGTGCATGAGCGGCGCCTTGAGTAGGGTTCATAATACGAGTGCAGACGCTTACGATCGACAAGGGCGACGAACAAGCGACGACCTCGTGCAATTGCGGGCCAAAATGGCCTGAAGGCGCGATCCGAGTGAGGCGGTGCGGGGTGTGTGGAGGTGCGTCGGCCCGACAGACACGGCCAGGTGAAGGGGCGCGGAGGCGGTGAACGGGTTACGCGGCCCCTAGACCCCGGACGATATAACCGACGATATTTGATGAGACATCATACGTAGCCCCGGAGGGACACGGATCGCGTTTGGGTGACGAGTTTTCTGGTGGTGCTGTAATTTGGTGGAAACGTGGCTAAAGGCGAAACCCTTGAAGGCAGCGCGGTTGGTTCCGGCGCAGTCGAGAGCTGACGATCCTGGGTGCGACAGGTCCCCCGGGGGAGAAGCTTTAAATCCACTCAAGCGCTTCCTTACAATACTTCAACGAGCGCTATTTGATCTTCAATTGGATCCGCATCGCCTCTCCCCCGCTTCCCTTACCGTGTCCACAGTGTTTCCCCGCACACCGGACTCTCTCTCTCTCTCTGTTGCCTATGCGAACTTTTCCATCACACATTCTGAAAGTGTCCACCTGCAACACCTAGCCCGAGAAATACTGAGGCAGTTTTGTAGTTCCAAGGTCTCGGTCTCACAAAGGTCCTGCGCCAATGGTTTACACCTCTTGGCAGATCTGCATCTTCATACCATGTGGAAGTAAGTGCGGCGCAAAATGAGGTGAATGCAATGGGCTCAGCCTGTTAATATGAAATATTTCAGAGTGCGTTCAACGTCCCTTAAAAGCACGCAAGGTACAACCCAGACCCCATGTTGTGTTCCCCACGTCAGTGCGATCTCACGTCCCTGAATAGGACATGAGGCACAACCCAGACCCCCATATAGTGTTCCCTGGCTGGTGCGATCTCAACGTCCCTGAAAAGCACGCATTCCACGCAAGGTACAACCCAGAACCCATGTAGTGTTCCCCTGGTCGGTGCGATCTCAACGTCCCTGAATAGGACATGAGGCACAACCCAGACCCCATATAGTGTTCCCTGGCTTGGTGCGATCTCAACGTCCCTGAAAAGGATGCGAAGTAAACACCAGACCCATATAGTGTTCCCTGTCGGTGCGATCTCAACGTCCCTGAAAAGCACGCAAGGTACAACCGAGACCCAATACAGTGATCCTGGTCGTGCGACTTCTGCCGTGAATTGCAAATAAGCACCGTGGCGCACGGCAGGTGCCCGTCGGGCGATGTAGCTTACCTTCGCTGTCGGAGTTCAAGGACCTACTCCGGATTAGGGTCCAAGAGAGAAGAGCAAAGGCCATGAGGAAAGGCCCGCGCCATGACTTGAGAGAAAGGCGGAATACCGTGCGGACACCGTGAACGCACTATAGGGTTAGACACGTCCCTCACATGTTCTGCTTGCGAGTGCCGGACGCTCATCACCGTGCACTCCTCCCTCCCATCCCTCGCTCGCTCTCTTTCTCTCGCCCCTCCCCAATTCTCCTCCCCCCCACCTTCTCTCTCTCTCTCTCTCTCTCTCTCTCTCTCTCTCTCTTCTCTCTCTCTCTCTCTCTCTCTTCTCTCTCTCTCTCTCCTCTCTCTCTCTCTCTCTCCTCTTTCTCTCTCTCTCCTCTCTCTAACTGCTTCTTTTTCTCTGCCGAGAGGACCTGCTTGAGTCTCCCTCTAGGGTGATTGTAGTTGCACATGGCATGGTGGCAATTGGTAGTATCCAACACAAGACAAACTGATGACCGCCTGAACGACAATTCATATGAAATCATTAATGTACGGAATCAACTGGCTTCAGGAGTCCGACAGACGGACTGACATCTGCACATGATGAGCAACTGTCCTGAATTTGTTTTGTTTGTTTTAACTTTTACTTCAAATTTGCTCAGACGTTCACGGAAATGATAGGTAAAAAAAAACGATCATCGAGTGAAGACCTGTGCAAGAGAAGAGTGACACAAGAATGGAGAGTTTAAAATGTAAGTGCGCGCCTTGGAGCAGAAATGAAGAGAAATGAAAGAATAAAAATAATACTTGGTGTCCCTCTGGGGGTACATTAGGGAGTTACTTGCGGTGCCAGAAACTCGATACAAAGGGACTTTATACCGTGTAATATACTTCAATGCAAAGGGACTTAATACCGTGCAATATACTTCATGCAAAGGGACTTAATACAGTGCAATATACTCGATACAAAGGAAGTTAATACGGCAACAATATTACTCGATACCAAGCAATATACTCGATACAAAAGGACTTAAATACCAAGCAAATATACTTCATGCAAAGGGACTTCATACTAATGCAATATACTTCATGCAAAGGGACTTAATACCGTGCAATATACTTCATGCAAGGGACTTAATACCGTGCAATATACTTCATGCAAAGGGACTTAAATACGTGCAATATACTCGATACAAAGGAAGTTAATATGGAACAATATACTCGATACAAAGGGACTTAATACGAAGCAATATACTCGATACAAGGGACTTCATACCAAGCAATATACTCCATGCAAAGGGACTTCATACCACTGCAGTATACTTCATTGCAAAGGGACTTATACCATGCCAATATACTTCATGCAAAGGGGACTTAATACCATGCAATATACTTCATGCAAAGGGACTTAATACCGTGCAATATACTCGATAAAAAGGAAGTTAATACGGAACAATATACTCGATACAAAAGGGACTTAATACCAAGCAATATACTTCATGCAAAGGGACTTAATACATGCAATATACTTCATGCAAAGGGACTTAATACGGTGCAATATACTCGATACAAAAGAAGTTAATACGGAACAATATACTCGATACAAGGGACTTAATACCAAGCAATATACTCGATACAAAGGACTTCATACCATGCAATATAACTTCATGCAAAGAGACTTAATACCATGCAATATACTTCATGCAAAGGGACTTAATACCATGCAAAGGGACTTCAATACCATGCAATATACTTCATGCAAAGGGACTTAATAGCATGCAATATACTTCATGGCAAAGGGACTTGATACCATGCAATATACTTCATGCAAAGGGACTTTATACATGCAAAGGGACTTAATACCATGCAATATACTTCATGCAAAGGGACTTAATACCATGCAAAAGGGACTTAAACCGCATGCAATATACTTCATGCAAAGGGACTTATACAATGCAATATACTTCATGCAAAGGGACTTAATACCATGCAATATACTTCATGGCAAAGGGACTTTATACCATGCAATATACTTCATGCAAAGGACTTTATACCATGCAATGGGACTTAATACCAATGCAATATACTTCATGCAAAGGGACTTAATCCATGCAAAGGGACTTAATACCATGCAATGGGACTTTATACCATGCAATATACTTCATGCAAAGGGACTTAATACCATGCAATATACTTCATGCAAAGGGACTTAATACCATGCAATTATACTTCATGCAAAGGGACTTATACCATGCAATATACTTCATGCAAAGGGACTTCATACCATGCAATATACTTCATGCAAAGGAACTTTATACCATGCAATATACTTCATGCAAAAGGGACTTAATAACCATGGCAATGGGACTTAATACCATGCAATATACTTCATGCAAAGGGACTTCATACCAATGCAATATACTTCCATGCAAAGGGACTTGATACCATTGCATTATACTTCACGCAAGTACATGAATATAGGGGACTTAATACATGCAAATACTTCAATGCAAGGTTATACATGCTTACTCTGCAAAAGGGACTTAATACCATGCAATATACTTGCATATGCAAAGGGACCTTTTAATGACTATCTTTGAGTTAATACAGCAATTACTTCATGCAAAGGGACTTAATACTCATGCAATAATACTTCAATGCAAGGGACTTATACCATGCAAATATACTTCATGCAAAAGGACTTAATACATGCAATAATGAAGGACCTTAATACATGCAATATACTTCAGCAAAGGGGACTTATATACATGCGAATATACTTCATGCAAAGGGACTTATATACCATGCAAACTCGCAGGAACTTAATACATGCAATATACT
>CM068955.1:139496461-139507403 GCA_035128595.1 Eptatretus atami | reverse complement strand
AGGTAAAAGAGCGAGCACCCCCGGACCCGATAAAGAGCCGTGCTGGAACGCCGAGAAGCCAGTTGGAGTTGGGCTGGGCCGTTGGAGAGTGTCTGGTGTCTGGAGTCTGGAGTCCAGAGAGTTGGGTGGAGTGGGGAGAGCGCTTGAGTTCATGCCGCGCTGGAGTTCGTGGCTTGCGGTTGGCGGTGGAGTGGAGAGACGCCCCGTGAGAGCTGGAGAGTTCGGAGTTCGGGCAGTTGGTTCGCTGGGGGTTCGCCGGCGCAACAGGAGGCCTGAGTCGAGACCCATTCACTCCTCCAGCGCGTCGTCGCTAGACCAGGCCGCAGTGGAGGCCGGACGACCAAGGAAGCCAGTCGGAGCTCGGGGGTCCGGGACAGACGTCAAGGGTCGCCGAACCAGGATCCAGCAAGTCACCACGAGGGTGGCCAGGTAGCCCGTATGGTCTCTCGGAGCCCCTTCGGTCATCCCGGCTCCGAGCAATTATAAAGGCTCACGAGCCCGGTTCTTTCTTTCTGGGATTTTGGATGAAAGTCTGTGGCGCCTTGTCCCTAAGTAGAACTGATTAAGTGCATGATTGTGTACATAACAAATAGACATCAGCTGTAGGTTTTTGCTCGTGTCTTGTCCCCATCCCCCATTCATTGCATATGTGCATTGAAAATAAATGTCCCGTTTTTGAATGTTAACCTGCTCGTTGTGTCACTTTCTGCCATTGACTGCCATGATGCGTTCGGAATGTTAGCTGGCTGATTATAAGCGATAAAACGTACATCTGGTCTGATGGGCTTGGCGATATAAAACCGCTCGGCAATCGCATACGGAATGAGCTGCTTAAGCGGCTCGTTTTCATGCAGGCTCCGTCGAGGTTATAAACTCCTGGCATTTCTGTCCACGCGAATAATTAGGTATATCGATAATTCGGCCATTGACCCTGTAGCGCGTGGACAGAAGAGTTCGCTGGTTATGGTGTGTTAAAAACACCCGTTGCTGGGTTTCGGCGTTGATCCGGAAGCTGCGACTAGATTGCCACGTTTGGTGGGTGCGCGCGGCCGCAATTGGGCTAAAGGCAGTCGTCCGCACGCCGGAGTGGCGGAAATCTACAACATATACTTGAATGCTGAATGCTGAATGCTATAGAACACAAATCACCTTGGTGGCACTTCCAAAACCTCTAGTTTAGCATTACTCGAACAAAATACAGTCACCCCCCATTTATCGCTGGGGTTACGTTCCAAATCCCCCCGCGATAAGTGAAAATCCGCGATGAATGGATGCCTCCCCAAAAAATCGACTCGTCTGGTCTGGTCGGCTTGCAGTGATCGGGTTCGAGGTGCCGAGATCGACTCGTCTGGTCTGGTCGGCTTGGCCGTGATCGGTTTTGAGGTGCCGGAGATCGACTCGTCTGGTCTGGTTGGCTTGGCAGTGATCGGGTTCGAGGTGCGGAGATCGACTCGTCTGGTCTGGTCGACTTGGCAGTGATCGGGTTTGTGGTGCCGGAGATCGACTCGTCTGGTCGCTTGGCAGTGATCGGTTTGAGGTCGGAGATCGACCTCGTCTGGTTGGTCGGCTTGGCAGTGATTCGGGTTTGAGGTGCCGGAGATCGACTCGTCTGGTCTGGTCGGCTTGGCAGTGATCGGTTCGAGTGCGGAGATCGACTCGTCTGGTCTGGTCGGCTTGGTGATGGCGTTCGAGGTGCGAGATCGTCGTCTGGTCTGGTCGGCTTGGCAGTGATCGGGTTCGAGGTGCGGAGATCGACTCGTCTGGTCTGGTCGGCTTGGCAGTGATCGGGTTCGAGTTGCCGGAGATCGACTCGTCTGGTCTGGTCGGCTTGGCAGTGATCGGGTTAGAGTTGCCGGAGATCGACTCGTCTGGTCTGGTCGGCTTGGCAGTGATCGGGTTAGAGTTGCCGGAGATCGACTCGTCTGGTCTGGTCGGCTTGGCAGTGATGGGTTCGAGTGGCGGAGATCAACTCGTCTGGTCTGGTCGGCTTGGCAGTGATCAGGTTCGAGGTGCCGGAGATCGACTCGTCGGTCTGGTCGGCTTGGCAGTGATCGGGTTCGAGGTGGGCGGAGATCGAATCGTCTGGTCTGGTCGCTTGCAGTGATCGGGTTCATGGTGGCGGAGATCGACTCGTCTGGTCTGGTCGGCTTGGCAGTGATCAGGTTCGAGGTGCCGGAGATCGACTCGTCTGGTCGCGATATAGCGAGGGACGACTGTATTGCCATTTTACGTCATCTCAACCAATAAGATTTGCCGCTCACACTTTGAGCATTATCAACATTCAGCAGAATCGCAGTTGTAAGAATTATATATCGTGCTCGAAACGCAAAGCAAGAGTTGAAAAGAACCCTTCCTGTGGCGTTTTTCTCCAGAATGATTGTGGTAAGGCATTCTATGACTCTCGAGTTTACTTGTTTGCTCCGACGAAGGGCAACGCCAAAAGGGCAGCACTTTGAGATCTTTTATGTCGCATAATTTTCACGATGTTTACCTCCACACCAAAGGTGGATGGAGGTTATGCTTTCTCCCTACCTGTCTGTCTACTTGTCTGTCTGTTTGTCTGTGAGTAGGGTGTCTCAAAATTTGTGGACGGATTTGCACGAAATCGCTGGACAGATTTGGGGTGTATCGAGGAAGAATTGATTCGATTTTTGGTGATGATCCGAATCCGGATCAGTGATTCTTCACCATTGAGAGATGGCGCCAAAACGATATATACAGCATGATATCTCAAAAAATTGTGGACGTGTTATGACAAAACTTGGTGGATGAGATGGGTCGGTGACAGTAACAAACGGATTTGATTTTGGTTCAGATCTGGATGCAGATCCGGCCTATCAGATGGAGACAAAATGTAAACTGTTCAGCCTGGCGGAGGTATGCGCTCGACCGAGTGCATTCTCGTATACTCATGTTTTTATTCTCCTGTGCCACGAAAGCACCGCTGCTAGTTGCTGGAATTAGCAACTATAATTTATTTTGACTGATTAAGAGAAAGTTGCAAAGATGAGAAAAACATTGCCCATAACCGTGAATAGGATGTTAAATTTTAAAAGTAAAGCATTCATTACCAAGTCATCTGAACATTGTGTACGTGAGGATTTTCAAAACGTTTTACCAACAACATGCTCTCAATTAATTCTTTCAACTCAAGTTGTACTTCTATCAAAGATGCCTGTTCACTTCTGGCATGCGAGCACTGGGAATGTGATTTTGTTTATAGTGTAGGAACTGCTGAACCAGACAACAAGCACACTGTGGTTTAGCAAGCGGTGTAACCTTGTCCGTGATGTCAATAATCAAACCACTCAATACCGGCAGTTTAATCAGGAACTTGTAATTTGTTCAGGGCAACTGCGATAACTGCTACTCTTCGCTAAGGACACGATGGGATCTTTAACATCCTCCAACTAATGGCTGGCAGATGGGACACCCAGTTCTCTTCCCTGTGAAACACTAGGGTGACAATGTATAACTGTGTCGAGATCAAATCCCAGGCTAGACATCTCAGAGGCGAGATTCACAATAGTCAAGAGTTACCAACTTTTATATATTTCAATATTACAAAAACTTCCGAATTATAGATATCATATTTGAACAACTAAACCTTGGCAAATGTTTAACTATTGTTTCTGTTTTGTCGCACGTTTTGAATGACCACTGTACCTGTGATCACACCTTTACCAGGTGATGTCCTTTCAATCAAAAGAGAAGCTTTTTGTGTTTTCATCAAGGTAAATTATCATATTTAATCATTCTAACATTTCTCACTTTGATGGTGTAAGTTCTAACACCAGGATGATCACTAAAGCATAACTCTCATGTGGCTCTTCGATGAAAGAAAGCGGTATGAACCATGATGAAAGAAAAGCTGGCCGAGAGGCGACCAACACAGCTTGACAAAAAAATTATGTCGACGAGTGTCTCAGTCGCAGAGAATCCATAACTGCATCTTTGCACCTGTTCATCAAATTGTCAGCTTAACGTGGTTGGATATGGGGGGAATTTGGAGGGACAAGGTTCACAAGGATACTCCATATATCATGCGCACAAGTACGTGCCATGTAATTGTGTACATTCACACTCTGTGGGGAACATCGCACCCACAAACTGATTCTGTCGAGCGATCTCCAGAGACTCGCGTTGAGATTTACAGGCGGGCTAACGATGCAATTATATGAGTGAAGATCTGGCCGGAGGCACAAGACACGCGCAAACACCGAGGTGTGGATCTTCTCCCGTCAGGCGTGGTGAACATTCGGTCAGCTGGACAAGCGCATATGGTAGTGGTGGCCAGAAGGCCATAGCTTCTCGCCGTACATAAAGGCTCATTAGAAGTCTGCAATTATATGGGTTTGAACTTCTGAGATTTGATTGTGGCTTCCTCCGAGATCTCGGCGCACTCATCAGCACTTATGGGTAACTGTGGATTTTCTTTTACTTTTTTCTTTTCCGTGTGTTTGAAATGGAAGGTTCTTATGAATCCCAAGAAAACTTTCAAAGCCTTTATCTTCAATCAATATCACGTTATAAATTGCGTAATTGAAAAAGTGTATAAAACTTACTTTCTAATTTATGTTATCACATTCAGGGTGGTATAACTATGCGAGCCTTTACAGTGCAAATATCTTCGAGTGACAATACTTTTTGCAAAATTGTGTATACTGCAATGTATATGTTACTGGAAAGACTGTATACTGTACTAGGAAGAGTCCCGTCCAAGTGACGGGAAAGTTAAAGTTAATATATCAATTTAAATAATAGTTCATGGTCTTTAAAAGGTCAAATGTGTTACACTCTTGTTTCAACTCAGAATAAAGCTCTGAGCGACTTGTACTTGCACTTCCCACCCACCGCAAGATGGTGGTGCAACATAGGGCGGCGGCAGTTGGATTTATCTCAAAAAATGGCAAAATATCTGGTGTGAAATAAAAATTTGGCATCAACATTACTCATGCTAGTTCTCCTGTCATTTCAAAAGTAAATGTTGAGCTTTTCAATGTAGCGCGAGAAGACTGTCGCCGTAAACGTGAGACAGCAAATGCATGGACGGACATCACGGTTCATAATATATAATGGGACGATTTCCTTCCAAGAACTTCAACGCAGAAAGAGACCATTCGGCCATGAAGCATGTGCAATGTTGCCACCTATGACTATTGTATCGAGAGTCTAGGCTCGTGGAACAGGCTAGAACACTAAACGGATCAAGATGAAACAGGACAAAAAGAACAGTACCATGGGTGGGGTACACCAATGGTGGAGTTGAAGGAAAAAATAGAGGGAAAATTGGAACAAACAATGGGTAGGGAGGAATGTGTTGGACAGGATGGATGCAGAAGGAAACTTCTTCCTCCTCATCCCTCACCAAGCCCTCCTATCCCCCTCCTCTCTCCATACCTCTCCACCTCCCTCTTGCCCTCCTCTCTCCCACTTCCCCACTCTATCTCTCCCCCCTCACTGACTCCCCATTCCCTCCTCTATCCCCCTTTTTCTCCCTCTCTCCCTGTCTCTTTCGCACTCCCTGTCTCTGCCCACTCATCTCTCACTCCCTCACTCTCTTCTCTCCCCCCTCCCTCTCCATATGTTCGTGCTCTATCCTTTATACACGCTTTAATTTCCTTTCATTTTTTTCTCATTTACTATTCAGTTGTTACTTTTACTTGATATTTCATGTACCATATGTATTATACTGAGCTTCCTGAGCAAGGGTTATGTACTGGGTGGTTTGCCATTGCTTTCCAGCAGTAGTTTTGGCAGGAATTTGTAATTTCGCACGGAGCCAGCATAACTCAACCAGTCGTCATGAAAGACACCGTGGGGATCTTTAACGTCAATCAATTAATGTCGGAAGACAGGACACCAGTTTAACATCCATCGGAGGACAACACACACATTGATGATTCACCTAGCCTGGGACACCATGAGGGCATTTTATAGCTGGTCGGGATTCAAACCAGGTAGACAACTTAGAGGCGAGTGTGGGTACCTCGAGTCATCCTGTCAAAGGTCATATCGAAATCCATTCCTTTGGGACCATACTCTGTGCAGAGCATTGGTGCTGCCGAAGCAGTCTTCTTGGCAATTGGGCAAATCCTGGATGGGTTGCCATCTGACACAGGATACCAGCAAGCTGGCACTCATTTTGCTGACTTCAGAAAGATGACAGGCAGAGCCAACCCACTGGTATAATTCAACAGCCAAGGGATTTGAAGTCAGGAACCTAGGATCAAGCCCACCAACCTAACCATAAAGCCAACACCAGGCATTGTATCGTAATGCGCTGTTAATAAACAAACTGTGCTTCGATGTTGTATTTATACATTAAAATGTAAAATTATATAATCAGACTTGCAATAATTACCCTTCAAATAGTGGAAAAAAGAATTTGGAGCCATTTCACCTCACCTTCTGTGCGGCGCTATTTATTTAACAAGGAAAAAGACATAAAATCTCATAGCCCCTTTGTTTTAGTAATATTGCCGGACTGAGTTGAAGGACGAGCCATATTCATTTACAACTAGAATGGCTGCCAGTCTACCAGTTGGCCATCTTTGATCAGAGTTGCAAAATATAGTTAGGTGCAAGTGTATACCATCGTGTAATGTACTTGTGCGCACATTTGAACAAAATCGGACCGGCATGTCTGAGAATGGTTGGCACACGTTTAAGTAACAAAGGCCACCAGTCGGCCGTCTTGGTTCTGATCTTGAAAAAAAATGACGGGCATACGTAAACCATCATTCGTTGTCTGTTGTGCAACTTTGAAACAAGATTGGTAATGCATGTCCGAGAACAGTGGCGGATGAACGCACGTGCACGTATGACTGTGCCCAGAACCCCGAGCTCAACGTGAGCCCCGAGCTCAATGTGGGCACCGAGCAGAAGCAACGTGAGGGCCTTGCAACCCATGCAATTGCATGGGGCCCCACACGGCGATCGTGGTTCACATCGATCTTTGAGACGGGGCCCCGAGGGTTGGGTCTCACATTGCCAACAAAACATTAAAAAAAACTAGAAGGGCACTCGGTAGAGTGCATACCTCCGCATCTAATGCCTGATCCACAAGAACTATGTGGCCCAATACTTATTAAAATATCATGCTATATATCGTTTTTGCCCTATCTCTCATGTTGAAGAATCACTTTGAAAAATAAATAATTATCGTATCCAGATCCGGATTTGGTCTTCACCAAAATCGAATCAATTCGTCATGGTCACACACCCAACATGTCCACCAAGTTTTGTCCGAATCCATCCACAACTTTTTGAGATATCCTGCACACAGACAAACAAACAAACAAACAAACAGACAGACAGAATGGTGTGAAAACATAACCTCCTTCACCTCCTGTGGTGGAGGTAAAAAAACATGCTATATATCGCTTTTGGACCCGATCTCTCAATGGTGAAAAATCACTAAAATTCAATAATCCTGTTACCAGATTGGGATTCGGATCTTCACCAAATAGAATCAGTTCGTCCTGGTCACACACCCAACCTGCCCACCAAATTTCATCCGGATCCATCCACAAACTTTTTGAGATATCCTGCACAAGACAAAACAAACAAGACAAAAAGAAGAAGACGTCATGCAGAAACGATACTTGGCAAAATCCATCAAACAAATTTGACCCTCAAAATAATTGGTGGTTGAATTCAATGACCAAATATGCAACTCCTCTTCAAATTGCAAGTCAATCAGATGAAAATTAGATTTTTAAAATCTCACTTAAGTGTTGAGCTTTGGCCCAGTGTTGACCTTTTGCTTTATGTTGACCTCAAAAATTATTGGCTGGTTGAATTGAGTAAGCTGAAATATAAATGCTCTTCAAATTACAAGTCAATCGGAGAAATTGAGGATTTTAGAAATATCGAAAAATTTTTGTTGACTTTGGCCTACATTGACCTTTTGACCTTAAAACAGTAAGGCTTCTTGCTCATGATAAATTTACCATTGGTGAAGTTTCTGTGAAGATCGGTTTAAATTGTGACTTGGTAGGTGACAAACAGAAGTTTGATGCTCTGGGCAATGTTCTGCTGGGAAACCTGGGTCGGCCATTCATGTGGACATCAATTTGACACGTGTCAACTGAGCATCTGTGGGATGTGCTGGACCGACAAGTCTGATCCACGGTTGCTCAAGCTCACAACTTACAGGACTTGAAGGATCTGCTGCTAATGTTTTGGTGCCAGATACACAGGACACCTTCCAGGGGTTTGTGGATCCTTCGACCCTTCACCCCCGGCTGGCTCCGCCCCTCTCACTTTCGATTGGCCAGCTCTTTCAGAGGTTAACGCCGTTTTGATCCGATTTTGCTGTCAAACGCGGCCGTGTTAGAGATCACCGTCAAAACGCGGCCGTGTTAGAGATAACCGTCAAAACACGGTCGTGTTAGAGATCACCGTCAAACGCGGCCATGGGTTGTCGTTGTTGTGGTTGTTGTTGTTGTTGTTGTTGTTATTGTTAAAAAATAAAGATAGAAAAGAATAACACTACCTCAAAGATGCACAGCCCGGCACACAAATAATTCCCGTTATAGAGAGATACTGCCAAGCCGACCAGACCAGACGAGTCGATCTCCGGACCTCGAACCTGATCACTGCCAAGCCGACCCAGACCAGACGAGTTGATCTCCGCCACCTCGAACCCGATCACTGCCAAGCCGACCAGACCAGACGAGTCGATCTCCGCAACTCTAACCCGATCACTGCCAAGCCGACCAGACCAGACGAGTCGATCTCCGGCAACTCTAACCCGATCACTGCCAAGCCGACCAGACCAGACGAGTCGATCTCCGGCAACTCGAACCGATCACTGCCAAGCCGACCAGACCAGACGAGTCGATCTCCGGCACCTCGAACCCGATCACTGCCAAGCCGACCAGACCAGACGAGTCGATCTCCGGCACCTGAACCCGATCACTGCCAAGCCGACCAGACCAGACGAGTCGATCTCCGGCACCTCGAACCCGATCACTGCCAAGCCGACCAGACCAGACGAGTCGATCTCCGGCACCTCAAACCCGATCACTGCCAAGCCGACCAGACAGACGAGTCGATCTCCGGCACTCAAACCCGATCACTGCCAAGCCGACCAGACGAGTCGATCTCGCGCACCACAAACCCGATCACTGCCAAGTCGACCAGACAGACGAGTCGATCTCCGGCACCTCGAACCCGATCACTGCCAAGCCAACCAGACCAGACGAGTCGATCTCCGGCACCTCAAACCCGATCACGCCAAGCCGACCAGACCAGACGAGTCGATCTCCGGCACCTCGAACCCGATCACTGCAAGCCGACCAGACCAGACGAGTCGATTTTTTGGGGAGGCATCCATTCATCGCGGATTTTCACTTATCGCGGGGGGATTTGGAACGTAACCCCAGCGATAAATGGGGGGTGACTGTATTTTGTTCGAGTAATGCTAAACTAGAGGTTTTTGGAAGTGCCACCAAGGTGATTTGTTCTATAGCATTCAGCATTCAGCATTCAAGTATATTGTTGTAGATTTCCGCCTCATCCGGGTGCGGACGACTGCCTTTTAGCCCAATTGCGGCCGCGCGCACCCACCAAACGTGGCAATCTAGTCGCAGCTTCCGGATCAACGCCGAAACCCAGCAACGGGTGTTTTTAACACACCATAAACCAGCGAACTCTTCTGTCCACGCGCTACAGGTCAATGGCCGAATTATCGATATACCTAATTATTCGCGTGGACAGAAATGCCAGGAGTTTATACTCGACGGAGCCTGCATGAAAACGAGCCGCTTAAGCAGCTCATTCCGTATGCGATTGCCGAGCGGTTTTATATCGCCAAGCCCATCAGACCAGATGTACGTTTTATCGGCTTATAATCAGCCAGCTAACATTCCGAACGCATCATGGCAGTCAATGGCAGAAAGTGACACAACGAGCAGGTTAACATTCAAAAACGGGGACATTTATTTTCAATGCACATATGCAATGAATGGGGGGATGGGGACAAGACACGAGCAAAACCTACAGCTGATGTCTATTTGTTATGTACACAATCATGCACTTAATCAGTTCTACTTAGGGACAAGGCGCCACAGACTTTCATCCAAAATCCAGAAAGAAAGAACCGGGCTCGTGAGCCTTTATAATTGCTCGGAGCCGGGATGACCGAAGGGCTCCGAGAGACCATACGGGCTACCTGGCCACCCTCGTGGTGACTTGCTGGATCCTGGTTCGGCGACCCTTGACGTCTGTGCCCGGACCCCGAGCTCCGACTGGCTTCCTTGGTCGTCCGGCCTCCACTGCGGCCTGGTCTAGCCGACGACGCGCTGGAGGAGTGAATGGGTCTCGACTCAGGCCTCCTGGTTGCGCCGGCGAACCCCCAGCGAACCAACTGCCCGAACTCCGAACTCTCCAGCTCTCAACGGGCGTCTCTCCACTCCCACCGCCAACCGCAAGCCACGAACTCCAGCGCGGCATGAACTCAAGCGTCTCCAACTCCACCCAACTCTCTGGACTCCAGACTCCAGACACCAGACACTCTCCAACGGCCCAGCCCAACTCCAACTGGCTTCTCGGCGTTCCAGCACGGCTCTTTATCGGTCCGGGGTGCTCGCTCTTTTACCTTCGACCCTTCACCCCGGCTGGCTCCGCCCCTCTCACTTTCGATTGGCCAGCTCTTTCAGAGGTTAACGCCGTTTTGATCCGATTTTGCTGTCAAACGCGGCCGTGTTAGAGATCACCGTCAAACGCGGCCGTGTTAGAGATAACCGTCAAAACACGGTCGTGTTAGAGATCACCGTCAAACGGCGGCATGGGTTGTCGTTGTTGTGGTTGTTGTTGTTGTTGTTGTTGTTATTGTTAAAAAATAAAGATAGAAAGAATAACACTACCTCAAAGATGCACAGCCCGGCACACAAATAATTCCCGTTATACATTGTTGGGAAATCTAACCTGGAAG
>CM068955.1:139447070-139470231 GCA_035128595.1 Eptatretus atami | reverse complement strand
TTCGGTCCGAGTCAGAGAAAACATGACTTATTTCGTTCGTAACATTCACCTGCAACGCAAAGTGGCCAGAAGATTAAGAAGTCGCTTTTTGAAGGGCTCAGTCAGCCAATGAAAGACCTGATATCATCGCCGCGGGTGTTCATAATGAATAGGTGACTAGACTCTCGCAGACCGTCGGGCTAGCATATGGAACAATCTTGGGGCATGTGGACGCTTAGTGATGGTGAAGGACTGCAAAAGCGTCACCTTCCCCATATACACATGCTTCCTTGACCGTGGTACCCTCGCGACAAGCCCAGAAACACACAATGTCGATTGCGTGGTCTCTGCTGAATTCCTGACAAACGACAAATCGCCTGAACTACAAGGCGTATCGTGACATCAAACACATGATTCACGGCCGCTGTGGGGAGACATCTCGACCCTTGCAATGGCAGATCCGGAAGTGCACAAGGACTATCCAAAGCCTCTCCGAGAAACAACAAGCTTTCTGCTGATCCTATCCCCTGTACAGAAAGACGGCCAAACCAGCACCTGGTGATTTGCCATCATGAGACATATGGAGGCGGGCATCACGTGATAGTTAACAATTTTGTGCATGGGTTGTGCCTTACAACCATATCAGGTTGTCCTCAGTAACGATGCTCACATCAATCCTTGAGATCGTGCATGAGCTGTCACCAGTGCTGAAATACCTGTAACATCCGTTGAAAAGGGCCGACCAGTGCCTGGTCAGAACTAGAGCCACATGAGGAGGATGCGAGAGGCATTACGACATGATGAAGTGACACGATATGAACTAGGGCCGTTACCCCTGCATCTGAGGGATACTGGCGCATATACTAGATTCCCCCATTCAAGCAGTGTACCACACCAAGTTGGGATGGCGGTACTTCCATCTACAGGATGAGCATGTGATCAACGTCAATGACGAAGGTGCGAAACAGAACGTGGCGGAGTCAGGACCGCCCCTGCAAAACAACGCTCAGCTGCCTTTTTCGAAGCCATGAATCTCCACCACACATGCGTCATGTTCTACAATCCAGTGTGTTCCAACGACATTCAACCTACTTTAGGAAAAGGTTGGGTGAAGGGAAGATTCTGTCCAATCCTGAAGAGGTGAATTGCTATTGGTGAGCTAAAGGAACCACTCATTTTCCAGGTGAAATAAACTTTAAGGATATTGTCACTTGGGTGTACGAGGGTTGCACAACAACATTACATACCCCAAGTGGCTATGCGAGCGTGTATACTATGCCGATCAATTCCGAAGTCGATCAGGTAAATGACTACATACAACCATATTTCGCAGGGGAGGAAACAATTTTGCTGTAGTGGTCGATTACATCAGAATTCTGAGGGTGATCATTGTATCACCTGAAGTTCCTAACACCCTCTGACATCGGATGCCTCCACATCGGATAATACTCTCAAGGTTGGGTATGGTGATCATGCCTGCTACGTAAACTTCGACCCAGCAAGCGGGCCTGCAATGGGCTCAAGGTACATCATCCATCGCAGAGATCCTTCAAAATATATTGTGCAAAATCTGTGATGTGGTGTCAATTCTGGACGCACATTGCCCATCTCCACGCATAAACCTTGATGTCCATCTGACAACATGTTCCCGTTCAGCTCTGGGCGTCGGCAGTGTTCCGGTACGCCACCATGCTTTGCTTGACTGTAATAAATCCCAAGGGCAGTCGCTACAGGGACCGTGGTGGTGTCTTCTGCACGAAGAGACTTCTTCGCCATGATTCAGTTCTATGGGCGGCCAGTAGGGTTTGGCAGATCGCAGCCTCCGCATTCTGCCGCTGGACGAGGAAACAAAAGAAGAAAGCGCCGTTTCCTCCATCAATGTGTTTATGAAGAGGTGCTAACGAGATAAAGTGTGTACAGCAGCCACAGTTTTTATTTTATTTATCTAGTGAACGAAAAAATTCGTTCCGAAAATTAATTTATTCAAACATGACAAGCCATATTTCCCAGGGAGGAACATGTTTGCTGTACGTCGATACAGCGGAATCTGAGGGTGAGTCATTTGCAAGTCGCTCTGAGTTCCTGAACACCCCTCTTGTTCGAAGGTGTTCAGAGAAGCACCGAGGTCCCGCCACTCGACGATGCAAGTTCTTGTCCCGCCGAGGGTACCATCCGATGAACTGCAGGTTCTTGTCCACTGAGGTCCGCCCCGACGATGCGTTCTTGTCCCGCGAGGTCCATCCCGACGATCAGGTTATGCCCCAATGAGGTCTTTGTCCTGACGTTCAAGCGCCGGAAGTGCCGCGACGATGCAAGTCCTTGTCGCCGAGGTCCGCCCCCATGATGCAGGTTCTGTCAACACAGAGGTCCGTCCGCCGATGGGCAGGTTCTGGTTTCCGCGAGGTGCGTCCGCCGATGCAGGTTCTTGTTCCGCCAGAGTCCGCCCGTGGATGGAGGTTCTGTCACGAGGCCCGTCGCGATGATGCAGGTTCTGTTCCACGAGGTCCGCTCCATGATGGAGGTTCTTGTCCCGCCGAGGTCCGCCCCGACGATGCAGGTCTTGTCCCGCCAAGTTTGTTCCGAACGATGCAGGCGCTCGAGGTCCGCCCCGACGATGCAAGTTCTGTCCCGCCGAGTCCGCCCCATGATGCAGGTTCTGTCACACAGAGGTCCGTCCCGCCGAATGCAGGTTCTGTTTCGCCGAGGTCCGTCCCGCCGATGCAGGTTTCTTGTTTCCCGCGGTCCGCGCCCGAGATGGAGGTCTTGTCAGCAGAGTCCATCGCGATGATGCAGCGTTCTTGTTCCCCGAAGGTCGTCCATGATGGACGGTCTTGTCCGCGCTGAGGTCGCGCCCATGATGGAGTTCTTGTCGTGCCGAGGGCCCGCCCCGCATGATGGAGGTGTGTTGTCCCAACAGAGGCCCATCCCGCCGATGCCAGGTCTTGTCCGCCGAGGTCGCTCGAGATGGAGTTCCTTGTCCACAGAGGGTCCGTCGTGATGACCGCAGGTTCTGTCCACCAAGTCGCCCCCATGAGGAGGTTTTGTCCGCCAAAGAAGATGTTTTTGAGTAGAGGCCGTGAGTCTGTTCTTGCGGAAGGTGGCTCAGATAGGGGGTTTGGTGCTGGGTGGTGGTGGCGGGCCGCCCCATGATGGAGGTTTCTTGTGCCGCCGAGCTCCGCCCCGACGCTGCAGGTTCTTGGGGCGCCACGAGAGGCCCTCCTGTGACCATTCACGGTCGCATCCCGCCGATCCAAGTGTCTTGTCCCCACAACGGCCCTCTGTGACCACTCAGGGTCCCGCCCCATGATACAGGCTTCTTGTCCCACAGAGGTCGTCATGACCATTCAGGGTCCCGCCCCCATGATACGGTCTTGTCCCACAGACAGAGGCCCTCGTGACATGCAGGGTCCGCGCCCCGCGGAGCTCCACCCTTCACTGCACCCTTTATATCGGATAAACGCCGACGTTCGTTTGGAGACACCGTCCTTCGGATCCCAAGTTGTGTTTTCTTTCTCCATCTCTATTGTCGCAATCGCCTCGTCAGAGTCCCATGAGCACGACACGAGGTTCCCACATTGTGGACCGCCCTTTCAGCAATACCTCCAGAAAAGGAACCATTTTCCATCAAGTTTTGTTTAAGGTTAGTCGTCAAACGGCCTCAATCTGTTGAATCCACAATTCAAATGAGTCTTCAGTCCTGTGAAGTTTTTCGAGTTTTGTTTCATCCTTCTCCATGTCAAGACCACTGTGTTGTACATTGTTTTGGTTGTTTTAATGACGACACAGTTCGAACCGACAAGTTCATCTCTCAGCCATTTAAGTTTTTTCCTCGATTTCATCAATTCCGAATCATCGATAAACACAACGAGACCCAGGATTGTGAACCTCGCGTTTCCAGCAGTCCCTGCAGTCCAAGTACGCATTCCAACAGAACGGAGCGTCGGCACCGCTTAACAACAGTGGCGGCTCCATGACAACAATACTCTCACGGTGCCCGGACCGAGCCGATACATTCTCGGGCCCTTCGTTTTCAGTTTTAACGACTCCGATCCTCTCGTCACAAGTCACCAAAGCAAGATTCATTGTGTTCGCAGGGGGCGACAGAGGACGAGGAAGAGTGGTGAAGGAAAGATTAATAATGGGGAGTCAGAAGGAGAACCTCCTGCCGAGCTTTTAATATACAATCTCCATGCCGGTCTTCACGTGTTGAGGATTGGGAGATAATTGGATGAGATCAGAGAGGTGTGATGTGGAAGTGAGCGATCGACCAACTCTTGTGTTGTTAGAATCTGGCTACTCTGGTGACGTAATAGGAAATATGTGATTCTTCTTCTTCACTTTCCCTTATTGTTGCACAGGCACTGCGCTGTGGAAGTGAAATAAACGAACTCCAGGTTGACTGACGTCTGTGTCGTAGCTTTGAGTTCCAAACATAACAACCTGGGGAAGAGTGTTCCATCACCGTTGGTCGGAGGTCCCGAACGTCCTAACACAGCCTGATGCAGCAGGCCTGAGAGTGGTTGAGTAATCGTGTCTGGGGTGACATCTTGAATGATTGAGAGATGACCAATGGAGAAGAAGCAGAAGGAACGAAGAAAAGAAGAGAAGAATGAAGAAGAAGAAGAAGAGGATGTGGATGGTGGAGTGCACATATGAGTGGAAGAAAAGAACTGTCAACTATCACGATAACGTTGTGACTTTTCAGGGATTATTCACAAATTAATTAACATACGGACCGTTATCGACAAATTCTATCTATAATTCCAGCAATGTGTCTGTGTGTCTGTGTGTCTGTGACCGCGTTTCCTGGACAACCCAACTGGGTCGTCCGATCTAATTGAACTTGCCAGGTGATATTGCTGGGGACCTGTGATGTGGCTTTTCAAGGTTGATTATTAATTCGGACTTAGTGCCTTCCCAAGTTATGGCCATTTATTTACCAACGCAAATGACAGGAACGTTGCTTGCGGCCATTTTTTATCAACCAATGGACATAGGAACGTTGTGCGTAGGGCGTGGTCGATGGGAAGAGAAAACTCAGCCGCGTTGCATTACGGGTTTTTTCTCTTCTCTTTGTTTTTTTCCTGCGAAAAGGCAAAATACGGTTGGCGCTAATTGAATAATTGGCCATTAAAACTGAATAATTTATCAAAACGTTGGCAGATCCAGCGCCTCGCGCATTCTTGGCCCTAGCACGAGGAGACGAAGAAGAAGGCGCCGTTTCTCAGCAATCGTTGTTTATGAAGAGGTGCTCAAACGAGAATATAAAGGTGTATGAAGAGGTTGCTAACGAGACAAAGGTGTGTACATGCAGCAATTTTTATTATTATTTCATTTATTGAAGAAAAGACTTGTTCGCGAAATAATTTTATCAAAAAAAGTGCACAACTTTTTTTTGTTCCATTGTCAAAACGGTGTGGCCTTTGAAGTTGTTATAAGAATTCAATCGCTCTATCTCAACATGCTTGCCACGAATACATCTCAGATTGGTGGTAAAAAACGATTTCACAAACGACGGTTTCCTTACATTGCTCTGCAGTCTGCAATTCAAAACAGCCTTCATTTGTCATGCTCATGACCTCATTTGAATCTATCTATAATTCCAGCAATCTCTGTGTGTGGTGTCGTGGTGTGTGTGTGTGGTGCGTGTGTGTGTGTGTGTGTCCTGTGACCGGCACCATTTCTCGACAAACCCAGTCCAATCTCAATTGAAGAAACTTGCCAGATATATCGCTGGGGACCTGAGGATGTGCCTTTTCAAGGTTTGATCAAGTGTTACGGCTGTGGAATGTCGCATTACACCAAAAAGTTGCCCGTAGGTGAGATATCTCGATAGGTACATGTGTAGTAGCCCAAACTACCGTTGTATAGAGGGAATTTATGTGATTCATTTTTCTGTTCTATCTTTATTTTTGAACTCAACCACGTCTCTAATCGCCATCACACAACAACCACGCCACCGCCACCATCTACGCTCTCCACATCATGCGCATCACCGCATTCCAACGGCACAAATATACCATCAAATTCACCACCCGAAAACCCTCGCGAACACTTCAACTCTCTCCTTCTAGCGGACATTCCGGCACCAAACCGTGAACACTGAAACGTCGGCTGGGTTCGGACCTTCGCGTTTAGTGCCGAACGCACCGACGCCGCGAGCCGCATAATGGCCGGCCTTTCCCCAGGGGAAAACCGGATCAGAAACGCTGTCACGCCCACTTCTCCTCCGTCCAATTAGCGACAACGTGGGCGTGCTTGGCCGCCTCAAGCGTGTGTATGTGAAGTCCGCTATATCAAATTTAGGATCAGGAGAGGTTCACCGCCCATATTTTGCCGGAGCCATGGCTGACACGGGGGGCGGCGTGGAGCCCCCGGCCTCCAATCGCGTTCCTGATCCTAAAATTGCGATTTTTGGCTGCGTCCTGGCCCGCCATAAAAAGCGATGCGCAAGGCGAATTGAAAGAGTCAGTCGGGGTTGAGGAGAGTGTGGAACGGAGAAGAGAGTGTCATCGAAGAGTCGGGGTGAGGAGAGTATGGAACTGAGGGAGATCGCTGAGGAGAGTGTGGAACTGAGTCAGTCGGGGTGAGGAGAGTGTGGAACGGAGAAGATAGTGTCATCGGAGCGTCGGGTCCAGAGAGTCCGGGCGACGTGAGGCGGTGGAAACTGCAGCAAGGGAGTCGGGTCGAGGCGTCGGCGACGAGGTTGCGGTGTTGGGGATCGCTTCGTCTCGTCGCGGACCCAAGCCAGCCAGCCACCCTCCCCCAGGGCATCAAACATCTCCCTTTCCCCGCGCTGAGAATACGTGCCAACGGGGGCCCCCGCCACCCACCAACATCGTGGTGCCAATGAAACCCGCCAAGCGAGCAGGAGTCGGGGGCACAGCCGGCGCGGCCCATTTGCGGCTGGCCGCAACGCGTCATGAGGACGCCGGGTAAGCCCCACCCGGGTCTCAGCGGACTGGCCGCTCCTGCTAAGGTCCGCGCACATTTGGCCTACGGCCTGTCTGCCTCCTTGTTCTAGAGGGTGGCTTCTTTCCTGCTTTTGTGTAAATGTGTGTTGGCGCCGTCTGTGAAGCTAAAAAAACTGTATAAGTGTTTTGCCTGGTGTGTGGCGTAGTCGGTCATTATAACTCTGCGTCGTTGTTGCTTTATTGTTTTGGTTGCTTTATGTGCCTTTTGAACTGTTGGCTGTATATACGTGGCTTTCCGTGGCCGGAAATAAATGTGCATGTGGGTGAACTGTTTCCGTTCGCTTCGTCTTTTCTCTCCATTGACTCTGCATCCTGCTTCACGTAAGGGGTTTCGTAGTGGGCAACATCCGGTAATGTAATTCGGAAACGTCGAGGCCGACGATAAACCCGCTCGGTTATTCACTGAGCACGGCAATGGACCGCTTAAGCGTTTTCGAATCCGAAGTCGGCCTGTGGCGTGGTACATCGCCCGGTCGACCATCGGTCGCGCAGGTACTTAGGTAGATCGAATTGGGAGCAAACCCTATCCTGCGTGGGTGGGCAATTGCACGATGTGGTGAGGTTAAACCCCCACCGTGACTAGCTCCCGCGTTGTTCCGTAGAGGTCACGACAGGAATTGTCCGTTCCCGGTGGGCGACTTGCCGGATTCGAGTTACGTGGGCCGTTCCGCACGCCAGCGGCGCGAATCCGCAACAATATAATTCGACGAGTGCTCCCAAATATGGCCATTTATTACCAACCAATGACAGGAAACCGTTGCTGGCCATTTTTTATCACCAATGACAGCGAATGCGTTGCTGCGTAGCGTGTCGATGGGGAAGAGAAACTCAGGCCGTGAGTCGCCATTACGGTTCTTCTCTTCTCTTCTGTCTTCTCTTCTCTTCTTCTTTCTCTTGCTCTTCCTTTCTCTTCTCTTCCTAATTGGTTTTATCAAAACGTTGGCAGATCCAGCAGCCTCCGTATTCTTGCCCTGGATCGAGGATGAAAAGAGCGCCAATTTCCTCAGTCGGATGTTGTTTATGAAGAGGTGCAAACGAGATAAAGGTGTTACCTGGAGACGATTATATTATTATTTATTTTTGGAAGAAAAATTGGTTCCAGAAAATCAGATTTAATCAAAAAAAAGTGGCAAATCTTTTTTTTGTTTCAATTGTCAAAACGCTGTGGCCTTGGACGTGTTCAGGAATTCAGTCTACTCAACATGCTGCCAACGAAATACAATCTCAATTTGGTTGGTAAAACTATTCACAACGAGTGTTTCCTTCTCATTTGCCTCTGCAGTCTGCATTCACCCCTCAATTGTCATCTCATTGGACTCATTTCATCTATCTTATAATTCCAGCAATCTGTGTTGTGTGTGGTTGTCTGTGTGTGTGTCTGTGTGTGTGTCTGTTGTCGTGTGTGTGTGTGTGTGTGTGTGGTCTGTGTGTCTGTGTGTCCTGTGACTGCTGTTTCCGACAACCACTGGTCCGATCTAATTGAAAACTTGCCAGCTTATATTGCTGGGACCTGAGTATGTGCGTTTCCAAGATTTGATATTTAATCGACAAAGTGATTCCTCAATTATGGCCATTTATTTTATACACCAAGTGAGGACACGTGCTGAGTAGGCGTGCCGCTGGGCCATTTAGTTACCAATCACAGGACACTGTGCTGCGTGGGCGTGCTTGCGTAGGCCGGTGCACCAGGCCGGCCGACGATGACGTCAACGTGCATGCCTGGTTACGATGGGGATCGATCGGGGTGCTTAGTTACCGTGGGTAGGAAGTGCCAAATGGTAATGCAGCGAAGTGTCATGGCAAGCAAAGCAGGGAGGTAAACTTGATTTTAAATTAACTCTGTGTGTAAAGTATCAACAGCAGTTGTTACTCTCAATGCAAGCGATAATCTGGGAATGATGTGAAACATTCCGTACGTGCAACGCACTACTATTTGGATAGTGATGACACTGTATTCTAATAATTTTCTCGAACCCTTCTTATCCGCATTTTTAGATAAACACAATGCCCATCAGTTCGTCGTTTACGAGAAGCGAAAGGAATGGCTGTGTGTTGTTGAAAGTTTACTTAATTGTTTTGAGCGTACGGGCCACGCACGTAGCGGGCACGCGAGAGCGAAGGAACAGCCTGTGTGGTTGTTTCTGGCACCGCGGTTTGAAAGTTTTTTGTTTTTTGTTGTTGCATGTACGGCCGACGCACGTAACGTAGGCCACACACATACGGACGGGCCACGCACGTACGGGCATTGCACTAGTCTCTTAAAATGCTCCATCATTGTCAATCATCCTCATCGTCACCACACAAAATCACTGTCCCATTATTTTTATCGATCAAGTTTATAATTATCATCAATCATTATTACTATGCAGGCCGTACGTGCGTGCCGTACGTACGGTGGCATACGTGCAAAAACCAACAAAAAACCATTTCAAACGCGTGTCAAGAAACAACAACACACAGTGCCGTTCTTCGCTCTCGCATGCCCGACGTGCGGGCCCGTAGTACGTGCCCGTACGTCAAAAAAAAAAACTAATAATATCTCGTGACGTGCAAAAAAGAAAAAAAAAAGAATAGCAATTGTGATTGTCACGATTGATGTCATATAACACCAGTGACCGTGTCCTGTAATTGGTTTGGTAAATAAATGGCCATAACTTGGGAACCACTTTGTCCGATGTAATATCAACCTTGAAAAGCAATCGCTCAGTCCCGCAGCAATATACCTGGCTAAGTTTCATTAGATCAAGAACCAGTGGTTGTCGAGAAACAGCGGTCGAGACCACACAGACGACTACAGCACACAGAGAATTGCTGTGGAATTGATAGATAGAATGATTAAAGGTAAGTTTCACGATCTAATAACTCAACTTAAAACTAGAAGGGCACTCAGTGAACGCATGCACAGCCACGAATCCTGATACACGGAACATATCACGCCCATCCATGGTTTGAATATCAATGTTTATACATGTAATATCACGTTATACAGTTATACATGTAAAATCACGTTATAGCATGTAAATTATACATTATACAGTTATCAGGTCAACATCATGTTATACATTATACATGTAAATATTTATACATTATCCATTGTAAGATATCATGTTAATAGCATAATACAATGTAATACATATTATACATATATACATGTAAAATCACTATTAATACATTATACCGGTAAATATATTATACATTATACTGTAAATATCGCTATTATAGGCGTTGCGAATTCGCGCCCGCCGGCGTGGCGAACGGCCACGTAACTCGAATTCGCGCAGCGTCGCCCAACGCCGGACCATTTCTGTCGTGACCTCTCGAAAAACGCCTGGGCAGCGAGTCAGGGTGGGGTTTAACTCAGCCTACGATCGTGCCAATTCCCCGCCAGGTATAGGGTTGCCGCCAAATTCGATCTACCTAAGTAACCTGCGCGAAAGTCGACAGGCGCGACCCAGCCACAAGGCCGACTCCGGACACGACTGCTTAAGCGTCCGTTCCGGCCGTACAGGTGATAACCGAGGCGGTTTATCGTCGGCCTCAGACGGTGTCCGATTAATTACCGGCGTCATTAAGCCACTAAGAACCCTTACGTGATGCAAGATTGGAGGGTATAAAGAGGAAAGACGTAAGCAAGGAGGCGAACAGTTCATCAGCAAGCTTTTTTATCCCACAGCACACAGACATAGACGTCAGGCACGTATATACAAGCAAACGAGTCCAAAAAGTGCACATCTAGCAGTTAAAACAAATTATGCACAAAAAAGCAAATGCAGTAACAAGGAATTATATTCTTATGAGGAGCAGAAACGAATACGCGTTACACACGGCAACACTTATAAAACAATACCTTGAGCCAGACTGGCGCACCCCACAGACATTTGGCACAAAAACCCCAAAAGAAAAGAAAGAAAAGAAGTCGGACTTCCCTTTATGGGCTGCTGAGTTCCCTCTCCCGCGCGTCAGCATGGTCGCGCTGCCCGACCTTTCTCGCGGCGCTCGAACCCTCTCCGGCACTCCCCGTCCGGACAAACAGGTCCAACTCGCAACGGGCGCTTGCCGCGTGCTCCCGTCCGTGCCTTCATGACGGGGCCGCTTCGCCAAGCGCCGCGGCCCAGGACCGTCTTCCTGAGACGCAACTCTCTACCCAAAAGCCAACCGAACCACCAGCCAAGACGAAGAGGAAGAGAACAGCGCTGGGCGCGGCCCGCCCGTGTCCGTCTTTTATGTCGGCGGGGCTTCCGCCCTTCGCCCCGCCCGTTTCTGGCTCCACCTTCCCTGTCGAGAGGGTTCCCATCGAAAAGGGCGTTCTCACCGCGATTCCCTCCACTCCGCTTCGTTGTGGGCCGAGGAAGTTCAGTTTTTTTTGTTGCTTCGGGGCAGAAAATTATTCCCATCCAAAGAAAGGAGGCACCACCTTTTCTACACCCTAATTGACGCCCCGGCTCGGAATCAACCGTCCCCCACACCAGTGCAAAGCGCGGGAATCAACGGAAAGAAACAGGCGGGAAACCTGCACATACTCGCAGTTCCCTCCTTGGCGCCCCCCTTTTGTTTGCCGTTCGGAAGCGGACCGTAGTGGCGAAGATTGTAGTAGCGTAATGTGGAGGTGGCGTGGTTGCAGTGTGGTTGGCGCTCGTGATGGGATGGCTGTTGGTTGTCTGAAATGTTGTGTGTTTTTTGAAATAAAAGATAGAAAAGAAAACCGACTAACTCAAAGCTCGCAGCCCAGATGGATCCACAGTAAATTCCCTCTATCAACGGTGTTTGGCTAACTCATCAACATCGTAACTATATTCTCACCTAAAGGGCCTTTATGGTGTAATGCGAATTTCCACGCGTAACACTACGCCTCCCCTTTTTACAAGACTGTCCGAGTCGTCAATTTTCGTGTGCATCAATGTGTAGTTCTCATCCTAGTACGTTTTTAGCTTCGGATCCCTGAGTGCGACATTCAATGCGTATTCGTGTCCCCAAAATAAATAACCTGGAGGGCTGAGTAACTAACTAACAAACCAATCACTCCGACGACTTAAAGAAAAATGCCGGCGCTAGGACAGATCATGCCGGGGGGCCGCAAAACACATTTACAATTCACAACTTAAGCCAAGTAAATTTAACACTAAACATGTGCCAGGATCAATGGACTTGCAAAGAGAAAAGCAGTTAGCAGGGAGCCAGGCTGCTCGCATGCGTCTCTGGCTCATGCAATGCAGGTGACAGGGAACCGTGCCGGCTGCTCGCACGCAGTGTCAAGGCCCCCTTTTAAAATGAACCCAGTGAACCAACACGTGCATGGGCTGCAGCAAACGTAGGTCTCCTGGTGGCGGCTGCCTGCAAGGCAGTCCCTGCAGAACACTGAACGGGCACTGACGAAGCAATCAAAACAGGGGCACGGCTGCTCATGCAGTCCCGTGGTGCAGATGGATGGATTGGATGGATGGACATGAACGCAGAACAACAACGGTGCACGCGCTTGGTGCAGTCCCGTGTTGCAGCTGGCATCAGGGAGTCGCTGCAAATTTGCGCGAGGAACCTGGCACACATGGCATGAAAAGGGGGGCAATCAAAACAGAACGGGGCACAAATGGACGAGGGCCGTAGGCAAGGCATGGCAAACAGGGCCGTGTACAACGCAGCGGGCAGTGGAGTGACCGGCCAGGCCTGAGCAAAACACAGCAGCCGACGTGAAGTTGGCGGCACAGGCCTTGAAGCAAACAGCCAGCCGATGAAAGTTGGCCGGCCCGTTGCCGTGCAGTGCAGGTTGTGGAGGCAGTGCGGTGGTGTGGCGCACATCAGAAGGCAGGCTCCGGCACCTAACCTACCTGTTCCCTCCCACCTTTCGCCTTTGCCTGTCAGTGTCCATACCGCACTCCTTATAGTTTGTCAAAACCAATTAGCCCAACTTTTTTTTTTTCTTTCCTTCTCCCCACTTCAATCGTCCCAAACCCCTTTATCGTCAATTGTTGCTAACACTATCTCGTCTAGCTTAATCCCAACCTCTACGTTTCCCCGCTTCTGGAGGGGAAGAGGGCGGGCTAGCGTCCGCGCCGAGGCCCAACTCAAAAGCCTCAGATGGCCCTCCCCAGATTCAGCGTATCTTACATCGTCCAAAGTGGGCCCAGCGGCCCACATACGAGAGAGAAGGGATGGATGGGTGCGGAGTGGGGTACGCTTCCTAATCTACCCTATACCTTAAACCTTTAAACTACCTCCGGGCTTCCAACAAGCGCCTCTCGCTTAACTAGTTGGGTCTCTCAACCCAGATTCCCGCGCCTTGTGTTGGTGTCCTCGACACTGTCGGGGCTCGCCTCCAATTTTCTTTCGTGCCCTTGTACGGTCTCAGGCTGGGACGCGTGGCTTCCCTTGGCAGGACGACCCTCTGCGCTTCTGCCGCGATGGCACCCCGGGCGACTAAACTGCCTTCGAGCCTACCAGCTCCCCTAAACACCGGGGATGCCCTCTGGCGACTCCCCTGGAAATCTCAGTGGCAGCTTTGGCTTCCCGGCCCCTTTCCGAGGGTCCCCGGCCCACGACTGCCCACTGCGGCTAATGCGCCCCGGCCCCCGCATCATGCGGGCCACCCGTGCCCCTGACGCTCTCCCGGCCCCCCATGGGCCCGTTGCTTACCACGGCCGACTAAGCCGGTGCGCCAGCGATCTATAGCCAATTCCTCTGAGGTGAACACCGACTGCCAGCCTTCCAAACTGCTCTGTTGTCATTGCCCCTGGAGCAATGACACCGACATCGCTGTCTGGTGAGGGAAGGTTGACGGTACCATGATGAAGGTTTCGGCGCCGCGTGCGACCTGTTAATACAATTTTCAGTTCATTGGCGCTATCATTATGAACCATATACTCCATGGCTGATTTGAATTGCTGGACGTATGGGTTGCACTCATGAATGGCCTGTTGTGCTCTTAGCAAACACTGCTCATCAGGCTACTGTTCGAGGTGTGGGCCGACGATACTCCAAGCTCACTGGGCTGCGATTCGTGAAAGTAGGAATCTGAGCAAAGCGTATGGGGTACAACCAGACTGCAAGAGAGCACCAATGTAATGGTAAACCTTACCTTAATGCGCACTCCAGGATTGAAGCCCCCAGCCATACCTATCTCTCGACACCCAAAAGATAGTATGCCAAATTGCCATGCGTAATGTAAATGTACGTGTTATCGACGTCTTTTACAAAGTCCTGGTTAGAGAAAGGTTTTATAATAGCATCTTGGAGGTTGTGATGGGAATTGAACCGGTGTTTTGGATTCTAGCATCACTGCTTCAAGGTGCGACCTTGCCGTGGTTGCAGCAAAATCCTCTTCTCTCCCATCGCATTCCCACACCCAAAAGCATCATCAATGTGAGCATTTAGTGGCATTGAAAAATGAGGTCTTCCTCAACGCCTGTACTCAACATGAACCTTCCTCTCGGAAGAAATCGCGGTCATCGTTCAGCAGTTCGTATCTACGGTGAGGCTCTAGTTCAGTGTCTCCTGCAGCCTATTGCTCTTCCAGCGAAGGGTATTTCACGACGCCTGTCGAATCAGTTAGTCTGCACAAGCACCGGTATCCGTGCACCCAGTCTTGCTACGATAGCGGAATCGGTCAGCGAGCATCCTCGTCCTTCGGTCCGTTCTCGCTGGAGGGACATAACGTGCACGACCTTGTCACGCGTCCAGTGTTGTCTTGCCAAGCGAGCAGCTCGTTCTGCATCTCCGTTAATCTTCTGCAGACACCTTGCCTCGCGTTCAGTGTTGTCTGCACAAGCGAGCAGTTCATGCTTACTTATCCAAGTTTCTTTGCACGACGCCTTGCCTCGCCTCCAGTGTTGATCTGCAAGCGAGCAGCTCTCTTAATCGTTTCAGCTGGCACAACGCCTGTCGCGACGTGCGCGCGTGTCAAGCCGAGCAGCGTATGCTTGCAGTGAGATTTCCATTTGCAGTGCATGACGGCAAGACTGTCGTATCCTTTCGCGTTCGTAAACGACGACGGATTGGGGCATTGTTCAATTATATCGACCCACACCTATCATTAAATGCCATAACTGGGAACACTTGGAAGCAGCTGAAACGGTAAGAGAGACAATCTCAAACTTTGAAAAGGCACATACTCAGGTCCAGCAAAAGTCCAATTGTGACTCATATCAAAAAAGAAAAAGAAAAAAGAGGAAGGCATTTCAGTATTTCGTTGAGTCTATAACACATAAGCACCGTGTCCTGTCAATTGGTTGCTAACATAATGGCCGATAACTTGACTCTTTGTCCGATGTAATAATCAACCTTGAAAAGGCACATCGCTCGAGTCTCCAGCAGCAATATCCCTGGCAAGTTTCAATATAGAATCGGCACCAAGGTGAGTTTGTCAGAAACGGCAAAACAAACGTGTACGCAGACCACACACAATACAAGACAAGCGGCAAGGCGACAGGATTCTGCAAGGATCGAAGCGCTGGATACCGAATAGCTTTTCATCTGACCGACTCCACCGACGAAGATTCATTGCAAGACGTATGTGGATCACACCTACAATCCTGTTCCTCTGCCTGGCCAAAAGATAAATAATTTCCTATTGCAAGAATATTTAATGACCAACTGCACTCTTCATATAAAAATGAACAGTAAATAGAACACCCTATTTAATTGAAGGACTACCATTTGAAATAATCAAGGGTTTTCATGATGTTTGTGCTGTGGAGCCCTCAGCGTTGCAACACAACACACACACACCCACACACACACAACACCACAAGCCACAAAAACAACCACCCAATCACAACCAGAACACGACGACACACCACACACAGCCACACAACACACAACACATACAACACTTTAACTTTCCTATTACACTTTACTCTTATCTAATGCTAACTTGCTACATTTTGACCACACCCACCATACCTTGAAGTTTGCCCCCTATGTTATTTATCTCGTGCAGTATATATTCGCCGCTCAATTTACGCCACTTTCCACCCGTTTTCACAGTAATAGCCCATCCTCCACACTTTCCTACCCTCAGCGACGCCGCACATCTCTAACTGCCCACACAGCTATTTCGCTATGGGCAGACGTGCGAGCGAATCCACTTTCGCGCGTAAAACGCTCCACGTGGAACATCCTACCCTCCATTATCCTCTACTATGGCCCCCACACCTCGCTCATACCACAAAAGCAAACATGACGAACATGTTTAGACTAGCGTTACAATTAGACACCCAATATATTTTTTAAATCCCGTTGGACATTCATACGTTCCTCCTCATCCCTCGCAACCAGTTGGAGTACCACTATACAATATAACCCCTCTCACTCAAAATAGCATACGCAGCATAATTCTTCGTGTGTGTTAGCATACAGAACTATTTCAATCTTCCGACAATCTCCTATTCCCTCGAATAAGATTAGACCTACCTAAATCAAAATATACACAAATTAACAACACGAAAATCTCGTTTACATCCTATTTTCTTTTCTCGTTCGGTGCTGGCCATGAGAACTTAGCGCCCTATTATATTAAGCATCCATCAAGAATAGAACGATCTCTTAATAAATAGCTATAGTATGTGCCATTCAAATGGCTATCCCTCTTGCTGTCACTACAACGGGAGATAAAAAACGATACGAGAATTGACCTTCAATGCGTACAATAGATAACTCAATGAAAATTTTACTACATGGCTTTCGCTATCAGGACATAATCGTTAAGTCCAGATCTCGGGCCTTAGTCACGCTGAAATCTACTCATTAAATGTACCAGCATAATGATGTGTCTGGACTATCGTGCGCGACACAATGGGATCCATCTTACAACAACACATCACTTGCCAGATACACTCGGTTGACTCCCATTAGGTCCTGTGTCACAGACTCTATTTTTATCACTACCACTGTGACACACAATACAATAAAAACTTCTCATTGATGCAGTGGTCAAGTCATCAGCCCATGCTCCCACCCAGCCAACCTACCCGGGCATTATATATGCTCCTTGATAGTACTCCCAAAACTTATACTCTATTCTAATAATTAAAAATAGATAATGAAAGCTATATACATAATTATAAAGTATTGTTGCCAAAATTTTAAGGTGTCTAATATTCCTACACAAAAATCATGCACATTAATTGTTAATAAAAGCTAACAGTTGCCCACTACATTGTCTAGTATATATGACGGTCTAGTATCTATGTTCAAACAACTGCAAGGAACATACGCTCAGAATGCTACCAAAAAACTTAATGATCCTTACTAAGCTATGTAGCGCAGTATTTGTCCGATAATGAAATGCTCTCAGAGCTCACGATTCCCCACCGTCTGTCTTGCTCCAACTCGGCGAAAGCAATTATATTCCCAGTGTATACAGTGGCGTGTGTGGAATCTTCCAAGTATCCTCGAATCTTTCTTTGCTGCCATAACTTGTCTATTAGGTTACCCCAACACACCTTCACAAACAACAGCCCCATTCACCAGCAGATCATACAATACCCATCCTAACCTTTTCCTACGTCCAACCGCCCAAAAACATCTCAACCCGTATGAGAGCTAAAAGTACGATTACACAGTCCACCATTCACATCGCGTCAATCGAACCTCCTTCAAGTCTCACCGACCTGCCCAGACATCTACACACACCCTCTCAAGTTGCAGACACACACCACACACACCAACACACACAGGAAAACCCGACAATAAGGGAATCATCTAACCTGACCACACTAACAAAACAGGCCGACAAGCAATCCAAAACACGCAACTACTCACACAGAGCATTAGCTCAGAGTCGGACTCATCACATCCTATCTAGCCCTCAAACACCGATAGCACCTTTGTCATTGCGATCCTGGTCACCTGCTCTGAGCCATTTTCCTCACTCACTCCCAGACGAATGACCACAAACCTCTTAACCAGATCATTCTGTCAATTCCGATTCTAGAAACGTGCTCTTGGCAGGTGAATGCAGCGCGTTCGGAGTGAGAAGGTGTATTAACAAAATGGGACAAACTGGTAGGAAAACCCGTTGTCCCACCGAGGAAGTGCATGAGAGCAGAAGGCGTCTCAAGAGCACACAGAGTGACGAAAATTTGAAAATAAATAAATAAAAACTTTTTTAAGTCAACTTCATCGTCTAGGGTGTGACCCAATCCGCACTTCTCCCCCTTTCTTGCATTTTACATTGACAGTCCGCTGCACCTATTGCAAACGTAGACGAGGGCGAGTTGATAAGTCAGGGACTCAGGAGCAAAAGGATTCATACAAAAATGAGCGTAAAGGAGGGCACATCTCTATTCCTAGTGAGACGTCGTAATAAATGCCCACGCGAATCGACTACCAGAGAGCGCTCTCCAGGAGGGACCGCGTTGGGTATAAAGTGCCGGACGAGGGAGGAGGTGCTCGGGGAGAGCATTGTTTCGTGTTGTGTTTACATCTTCAGGTCCTTAGTCCGGGTCGGAGCGCCTGCCATTGGAGACCTGCGAGGCATCCCTTGCAGTGAAAAGTCTGGAAGATGCGGAAGCAGACTCAGCTCTGCGGCGTAGTTACCGCAACCTTCTCCCCGAGCCGAAATCGCATGCCCAGACGCGAGGACAAGACCCCTTCGTCTTGTCCGTGTACGTGCAGGTACCAGGTTCAACGAGAAGTGACACCAGTCTAAAGAATTATCGCACCGCCCATATCCTACGAACAACTAACCAGACATCTCCCTTACAAATGCGGCTTCGAGCTGACAAGTATAAGCCCCACAGCAGGATCTGCTCATGACTGCTTTATTCAAGAGTCTATCGTTTACCTTCTCCTGGCCCTTCAAAGAGACACTACCACTTCCCTGATAACTATAAAGACCCTTGAGAAGGTGTCGAAATGATACTACCTGACCACTACGTCGCTTAAACGGGTTGGCTTTCCCTATAGAGATCTTATACATTTGTAACTAATGAAGATTACGTATGGCCCATGTACGTCGCCAAAGTTTTGAGAATCCCTTGAATGAGTCAAATCAAAAAAACGAATACAAATAAAAGAAACTCCCTGGTGTCGTTAACAAGGGCCCTGGTCCCAAAAGAGCTTACCGTATTGAAAACACATTATATTTGCTTAACGCCATGATTTGCCTCGGGGCCCCTGCGCCGATGCGGTAATACGCCTGACATCGACGCTCGAACCGTGTGGTCTTTTAGACCGTGAATTCATCAGGGTCTGCTTGTTTCGCGAATGGTTGACTCCTAGCTTCCCGGCGGGCAATCATTTTCCCTCCATTGAACTTTGCCCGTATTGGCATCCAGCCGACGAGAATCAATAATACAGTTTTCTCTTTAAACATATAGTGCCGTCACTAGATACAGAAAAATCGTCAACTGACGGCAAGCTAAAACCAGCTCGTGGATTACGGGTGCTCGCTCAACGCACACCAACAACCACCTTGTCCGCACGCTTCGGTTACACCCCCGCTACAAGGTACTATCGCGCGGAAGACTTAGCTTATAAGCGGCTCATGTCTCCGATGCAGGCCCTGCCTGCAAATAATGGTTATCAATATACTCTTTGGATAATCTAACCCGTGCGCGCGGGTTAGCATTACACAAGAGATCAACTGTTACCCAGCTGACAACCGCGAGGATCTATATAGCTCTGGGAACTCCGATATTATGTGGGACAACGAAGGCGAACCTCGGACCCTGTCTCTGTCTTTAAGCAGCCGCTCCATCTTGCGGTATAAATACGACACCCCCCAAAAAAGAAAAAAAATAAAAAACTATAAATGAAGCGAGAACCCAAAAACAAAAAAAAAAACGAACAAAAAAAAGAGAAGATAAACAAACACAGAATAAAAATATAACCAAACAACAAAAATAATATTGACATACAGCCCCACCACAGCCCACAACAATAAAGACTCAGACACCTAAGCCTGGCTCCAGCCCGCAATACATTATCACACAGAACCAAAAACGGCCCCAGCTATGACAACTAGAGAAACACAACCACGCATTCTACAAAAAAAAATTACTGCTAAACTCCAATAAAATCCAATAAGCACCTACAATACACTCATAACAAAACGACTACTTATTAACCAAGCCGAAATTGAAGCAAAATAACCAAACTAAACACAATACCAAGCACAAAACCAACACGAGCCACACCACCCGAACAGAATTTTACACACACCTAGGAGGGACAACCACAATGAACACAATGCAGACCCAGAAAAACAGACGAAAGTCAACACCCCCCCACCCCCCCTTAAAATCAACAACAACAGCACATTATACAACACAACAAAGTATAATGCACGTACAGAGTAATTCATGCAAGAGCACGATACAAGCATGCACCATATGCAATTAATACCGCCAACAAAATCAATGCAAAGAACTACGACCGTCTATATTATTATGTTACCATTTACTTATACAGGTCTCTACTTCGCCGACAACGGCGCAACACAACTATTCATACACAAAGGAGAAAAGCCAGAAGAAAACAGCCCCTTCAAAGACAGGGCTAGACTCGACTCTCAGGGGTCTTTATGTCACTTGGAGCTTTGAGGACCGAAGAGAGCTCCAAGACGGACCGCGCAGGTTACCTTCACCTCCCGAGACCGTTCGGTGCTGCCAACAAACACACACAAAAAAAACAACAAACCCAAAGCTTAGACACACCACACCAAAAAAACCCACCAACACCCACAACGAGTTACCTCTAAAAAACCAGGCTCTTCCCTCCCAACATAACAACCTCCTCCAATAAGGCCCGGACACATCCGCGCCCAGCGGCACAGGCAGCATGCCACTGACCCGACTACAGTCGACACTCACCCAACAAAAACGTCACCAAAACAAACAAAAAAAATCAAAGCATCCTTCTCCTCAAAAAACCAAAGCATCACTTCTCAGCTTCTCCACCCACCTAACCTCTCCCCCGAAGGCTCCACGAAACCGCTCCGACCCGATAGACACTCCACCGACGCCTCTCCGACACCTCTCCTCAGCCCGCCACTTCTATACCACCGGCGCGTCGCCCTCCCTCGGAGCGCGCGCACAACTTCCAGATCACAACCACCCACACCCAAAAAAGTAGCACAATCACCCACCAGACAAAAAACACTCATAAAAACCATAGAGGTACCAAAACCACACTCAGCCACACCAAACAAAACACATCTCAATCACAGCCCACCCAACAAACACCTAAAAAAAGAAACCACCAACCACAAAAAAACACAACCCACCCAAAAAAAACACAGAAAACAAAAAAAAACAACAAAAACAAATAGTCGGGCGACATTTTCCGCCCAAGTTAGGCCCCTCCAACCAACCTTTCACCTTCAACTTTGACCCTCTAGGGCCACCGAATTCACCCCATTACAGATCCCGGCAGCATGCAGAGAAAGGCAAGGAAAAGGAAAACCAGGTCGGGAAATAACACGCCGCATATCAGGAAACTCATCTCCTACGGCGCTAGTTGTTTCTGCCACCGACACTCCCACGTGGGCAACGGGTTTTCCTACCCGTTATGCCTTGTTTCCTTTCTCGCCAAAACCACGAGCAATTCCATGGCCAGACGATGATTATTTGATGTTGGAGAGGGTTTTGTTGTGTGGTTGTGGAAGTGTGGTGTGCGTCGTTTGAAATGCGGCGATGTGGAGAAAAATAGGCTGGCTGATGAGGCGATCGTTGTGGAGATTGGTTGATGCTGGCGTTTGTAGGTGGATCAGTGAGGGTAGGTGTGGTTGGGCGGTTGGGGTTAAGGTGGTATTGTTGTGAAGGTGGCCACCTGTTCGTTCCATCTAGTGGAGCGATTCCGAGACAGAGTGACGCAAAGAAAAGAAGAAATGACGTGGACTGTTGATCTGGCATTGTTGTGCAAGTGGCTTGGTCCAACAAATAACAGAAATAACAGACGAATACGAAAAACGGCTAATGCAAGATTCACAGACCTCAGTACATGATAATAACCCAATTAGACAACGGTGGGGAAATCTACTCTGAACACAAACTATATCGGCATAACTGATACTCACAGGAAAACCATATATGCAGTGCTCTCGCGAATATAAATCCCACAAGCACGTAACAATATTATACATACATATATATATGAGCCATATATAGTATATTATTACATATTACATATATTATAATATATATATATATATATAAATACTACTATATATACACACACACACTATAAAAACAAAGCCGGTAGGTGGCCATGGTGGTCGCAAGCATCTGAACAGACCCTTACCCCCTGATCTGAGTTAATCTTGTACTAAGTACTACAAAATTGCAATCGAACTCGGGTTATAACCACAAAGTGTATGAGCAAGGGGGCTTTTGAATGGATCTCCAATTTTGCCAAACACCAACAACTGCACTCATTGACCTTTGACCCAACTGACCTAGTCCAGAGATAGGGTCAATATGTCCTGAAGCAAAGTTGTAGTACTCATCTTGGACGTACTCATAAAGTACCCATGAACTTTCATTCGTATCGGTCTCCATTCCGTGTAGGAGCTAAAGGGTGCCTTAACATGGTCATCGATTAAGACATTCTTGATGGATGTGCAATAAAGCGAATTCAGAGATGAGAGAAGCAAATCGCTGATCACAGAATTGGATATTATTAGGCATCTATGACAGCGAACAGAATCGAATTTGAGCAGCAGTCTGGTTAAAATAGAACGAAAAAATTTCCATGTGCGCATTATGATACAGTAATGAGCAAACCTACCACACGTCGCGTAAAGAGAAGATGACAAGCCCATTATAAGAGCTAAATGTAAAATTACAGCGCATGTGCTGTATACAATTGCACAGAGTTCTGAAATGTCCCCGGTGAATACCCCCCCCACCCCCACGTTCCGCCTCAGAGCAAATGCAAAATGGCCCCGTCCGGTAGAGGCAGTGAACGTAACCTAGACCGGAAAAAATGGCCGACAATTGACGGAAAATACAAGCCGCAGTAATTTCCCTCAAATCCCGGAAATTTGTGAAAACTGTGTTATATATGTTGGAAAAACCATTGAATTTATTGCTTGCTGCGAAAAAAAACCAAGACAAACGCTCCCTCTACATTGTACGACGAACGAAAGACTTCATTTATCCGAAAAAACCCACCACTGGCTTCGCCGAACCGCACACGCAAGAACGATGAAACGCTAAGTCTCTCCCTCCAATATGCTCTACCTTCTCTTTATATAGCACTAAACAAGTGTTTCG
>CM068955.1:139408708-139422180 GCA_035128595.1 Eptatretus atami | reverse complement strand
TTCCTCCGTCATTTGACTGAAATCTTTTAACATTTGGAGCTTTCTAGGAGTATATTTTATTGTGGAACTGTGGAAACATCTATAATTTTTTTCTTGGGAAGTTTTAAAAGTGTTTAAAAAATTTCTCTTGTTTTCTTTCAAATGCTTCTTCACCCGTAGTTTTTGCCTGCGTTTCTTCTTTATGTCTTCCTGTTGTTTTACAACTTTGAAAACAACTCTTGATGTTCCCTAAATCTTCTTGCTCTTTCTTCGCATCCATTTATTTATATTGAAAAATATCATTTAATATCTCATCTTGTTTCACAACAATATATTTATATTTTTCAGTCGTGTGTTTCATGTAATCTCCAAATTCCTTTTTACTACATAATGTAGAACAATTGTCTCTCCAAAAATTGTTTATGTCTATTGAATTTAACTTGAATAAAATAAAAGTATTAGCATTGTTTCTGATGGAACGACGAGGAAGTTGAAAGTACGATTGACTAAGATAAATACAATTACAAGAAGAATGTCTCCCTCTTGTGTAGTAGCTGTCCATTACCGTTTGGTTTTCTCTCATTAACACAATCATCAAAGATGATGAGGTTCTTTTTGGATTTATCAATCTTGGGGAGACGGTATATCATCCGTATTATCACTAAGAATACAAGTTATCGGTTTTGATTTCTTTTTACATCTCTGTGTATCACAAAATAGTTGTATTATATCTTCAATGTTATAATCATTTAGGTTTTTTTGAAGTTTAAATAAACGATTATATCTTCTTTTTGAAGTCCAGCATTAAAACCTTGTGAGAGTAGTTGATATTCTGGTTGAAAACTCGACTTTGTGAAAATTATTAAATTATCATAATCTAAAAAGTTTGGAGTGAGGAGCATCTTTAAAAGTAAGCAGGTTTTTCCACATCCACTTGAACCAACTATGAGGCATCTTAATGAATTTGGGAGATTTTTATGATTGTTAAATTTTATCTTATTTTCCCAAATGGGTATAAAAAATCATTCATTTATATATTTGGAAAACAGGTTATTTAATTTATCATTGCTTTTTTAGAAACTCTGTATTTTATCCTAAGTTCAGGTTTAATTTCAAGATAATCCATTATTTTATTTATGCAATATCTTGTGTTGATATTTCCCTGAAAATCACATCCATGAATAATATATAACAACAATCCTTTGAACATTCTCTAATACGTTCAGTTTCTTCCCTTTTAAGGAAAGGTGTGTTATCACCCTCTATACTTTACATTCATTTCTCTAATCAATCTTGTAAAGTAATTCATTTTTGGTGTAAATCTAAAAGAATTTTTCCTTTTTATATTTTTTATTATCATTAATTAGAAGATGATCACAGAATATACATTGTTTTAGGCTTTGACTCTGTGTTTAATCCCCGTCTTTCACACGCAGGACAATTCTCAAATTTGTCATATGGAGAATCAGGGAATTCAAGAGGCTCAAAATCGAGTAAACTATTCATATTTATAAAGTAAAACTTTACTTAAACTGAAATTCATCTTCGATATCATCTTCGATACTTTCAGAATCATCTATACTTTCATAACTATCGTTGAACACAAACTCTCGGTTTCATAACCATCGTTTGAATGCAAACTCTCGGTATCATAATCACTCTCATAATCTTCAAAATCTTCAGTTGAATATTTACTCATATTTAATTAGTAGAAAAAACATTACCATCGATATCTATATACTTTTTTTCATTAACAGATTCAACTGCCTACATTTTTTATATTAAAAGGTAATTTTAAAATGATCCTTAACTACAATTGAACGAAATGTCATTTCACCTGATACGTTAACATCCTTTATTTCATCAGGATTTATATCTTTGAGGTTTGTTGAAAAAAATACAAATTTCTCCTTGCCATATTACAGATGGTCTTATCTTTTCTTTCTAAAGCTTCATCCAGAAGGTTTTTATTTTTTGATACTTTTCTTGTTTCATTGCTTTTTCTAGTTTTGAATTTATTGCCAGAAGGAGAGGAGAAACTTTTGTTAGAGCTACTTTAATTGATGTTCTTCCAGGTATACTAAAAGCCCTTCCACTGAAGTAAATTGAAGAACTCATATCATTCGCCATAATTGTTTTTATCCAATAGTTGTTATATTTATCTTTGTTCAATTTTACATCCTTGACATATTTCTCAGTATCCTTAACAAATGAAGAGATTGATTGAAACTTGTCTTTGTGTCTTGAAACATTGTATTTATTAAGTGAAAAAGTTGGAGGATAAAATGGTTTTAAGTACAGATTCACCTGTAAAATGAACGAAATTTTCATCAGAAAATTTTTGTTTAAGCACAGATTCACCTGTAAAATAAACGAAATTTTCATCAAGAAAATTTTAGTTTAAGCAGAGATTCACCTGTAAAATCAACGAAATTTTCATCAAGAAAATTTAGTTTAAGCACAGATTCACCTGTAAAATAAACGAAATTTTCATCAAAAATTTTAGTTTAAGCAGAGATTCACCTGTAAAATAAACGAAATTTTCATCACAAGAAAATTTTAGTTTAAGCAGAGATTCACCTGTAAAATCAACGAAATTTTCATCAAGAAAATTTTAGTTTAAGCACAGATTCACCTGTAAAATAAACGAAATTTTCATCAAGAAATTTAGTTTAAGCAGAGATTCACCTGTAAAATCAACGAAATTTCATCAAGAAATTTTAGTTTAAGCAGAGATTCACCTGTAAATAACGAAATTTTCATCAAGAAAATTAGTTTAAGCACAGATTCACCTGTAAAATAAACGAAATTTTCATCAAGAAAATTTTAGTTTAAGCAGAGATTCACCTGTAAAATCAACGAAATTTTCATCAAGAAAATTTTAGTTTCAGCAAAGTTTTATTATATAAATATGGTGAATACAACGTACTGCGATGTTTGTAATCACGAATATAAACATTATAGAAAACACCTCCGAACCAACAAACACACATTTAACCTATTTCTAAAATATCTCCTCTTGAGTGGAAAGAAAACATTGTGATATCTGCTCAAAGGATGTTTTGAAGAGTAGTTATAATAGACATCTTCAATCACAAAAACACAAGAAAATGAGTTTAAAGTAAAGGGAGACTATCATATTGAAAACACTGATGGGGCATTTCAAGGGCATATAAAAATAAGGATTTTTCAATTTGGAGAACCCGGTCCATCATCAATAGCTGAATCAATTGAAATAGTGAAACCTGATGTTGAAAAAGTTATTAAAAAGACATTAAAAGAAATGAAAACTTTAAAGTTTTATATGGGAGTGAAAATGAATATGAAAAGACAAGATGAAGAACAAACTCCTTATACGAGAACAGATCTTCATTTATAACATCATTTCAAGATTTTTTGAATAGTGGGGTTTATGAAGAACTATCAAGACGAGGAGGTGTTGATAATACATTGGTAGGAAGTGGATTCAATATTAAAAAAATCATCTTTTTAGATATACACATTCTAAAATCAAACCCTCTTAAAGCTTCTTCTTATATTGAATTACCAAAAGAAATAAAACTAAAGAAGGCAGTTGTTAATATTAAGAACAATGATAATAAATGTTTTCTCTGGTCTGTTCTTGCTCACTTACATCCACCAAAATGTAATTCAGAAAGAGTAAAACAATATATGAAATATGAGAAGACCTTGGACATTAAAGATTTTAAATTCCCAATGCCACTAACAGATATTCCTAAATTTGAGAAAAGAATAATCTTTCTATTAATGTATATGGATTAACGGATACAAACAAAGTTCAAATATTAATAATTTCAAACAACTATAAAAATGAAGAAACACACATTGATCTTTTATATTTTAGTGTTGGAAAGAATTCACTTACACATACATCAATAATTATCAAGATTAATCTCTTCTCAGGTATTCAGAACAGCAAACAAAATATATCCTTGTAAGCGATGTCTTAATTCATTTCATACAAAAGAACGATTAGAACAACATTCAAAATATTGTAGTAATCATAAATCAGCTGTAATTACAATGCCTAAACCTGGTGAAAAGATTTCTTTGAAGATTATAATAAATCTATGATGCACCCATTGTGATATACGCTGATTTGAGTGTATCCTTAAAAGATAAATACTGCTTCTCCTAATCCAAAAGAATCATATACAAATAAATATCAAAAACATATTCCTTGTGGCTTCTGTTATTATATCAAATCATCTGTTGGAGAAAACTATAATAAACTTGAACATTATCGTGGAAAAAATGCTTCACAAGAGTTTGTAAAACGATTAGAAAAGGATTGTATAAGACTAACTAAATTAATGAAAGAAACAAATGAACCGATGAAATTAACCAAAGAAGAAAAATTAGAATTTAGAAAGAACAATATCTGTCATATTTGTGAGGAGGAAATTGAGGAGTCTAAAGTTAGGGATCATTGTCATCTTACTGGTAAATATAGAGGTCCCGCTCATTCCTGTTGTAATCTTAATTATAAATTACCTTCTTTTATTCCAGTCTCTTTCACAACAGCGCCAACTATGATACACATCTATTTATAAATGAACTTTCAAAAACACCAGGGAATATTTCTGCCATAACAAACACAAGTCAAAAGTATATTTCATTTGCAAAAATGATATTCACAAAACCTATAACTCGTATTAGTTTCTAGATTCTTACCAGTTTATGGGAACACCACTAGCCAACCTAGCATCAAATCTAAGCTCCACAGGCTCTTTTCCAAATCTTAATTCATTCCAAAAGAGGAAATTCTAACTAAAGAGGAAATTCAGATTAAAGAGAGAATTCAAAGTAAAGAGGAAATTCTAATTAATGAGGAAATTAATGAAGAATTCTTACTGAAGATGAAATTCTAATTGTAAAGAAAATTCAAACAATGAATGAAATTCTAACTAAAGAGGAAATTCTGATTATAGATGAAATTCTGTTAAAGAGGGAATTCTAACTCGAGAGGAAATTCAAACAAGGAATGAAATTCAAAGTAAAGAAAAATTCTTACAAGGAAGGGAATTTATCCTTATGATTATATGAATCATTTATGAGATTTAAAGAAACACAACTTCCTTCAAAAGAAAGTTTCTATAATAACCTTTATGAAGAAGAGATAAAGTGATAAGGAATATAAACACGCAAAAGAAATTTGGAAAATATTTAAGATAAAGAACCTTGGAGAATATCATGATTTGTATCTAAAAACAGATGTTTTATTGTTAGCTGATGTGTTTGAAGCATTTAGATCACTCTGTCATATAAAAATTGTTATGGATTAGATCCTGCCCACTATTTCACAGCTCCTGGTTTAGCTTGGAGTGCAATGTTGAAAATGACAAAACAAGATATTGATTTAATCAGTGATGTAGATATGCTTTGATGATTGAGAAGTCTAAGAGAGGTGGAATATCACAAGTATGTTCAAAAAGATATGCTAAAGCAAATAATAAATATCTTCCAAATTATAAGAGTGAAAAAGATAGTAATTATTTGATGTATTTTGATGCTAATAATTTGTATGGATGGGCAATGTCTCAATCTCTGCCTTATGGTAAATTAGAGTGTGGAAGAAAAGGATTATGAAAAGGCTTTGATGAATATTGTTATTTCTTCTCAAGAGGAATTGAATGAGGAGGAAGAAGGTTATTATTTTGAAGTTGATTTGAAGTACCCAAGTAATCTTCATAATAAGCATAAAGATCTTCCTTTGCATGTGAGAAAGAAACCCCAAAGAAAGAATGGTTAAGTGATTATCATAAAAGTTTTAATATTAAAGGAAAATCAACAGAAAGTTATTAACAACATTTTATGATAAAGAGGGATATGTTTTGCATCAAAGGAACTTGAGACAATATTTATCTGCTGGTTGAGAGTAGCTAAAATTCATAGAGTTTTAAAATTTAAACAAAGTCCTTGGATGAAAAGTAATTTTAAATTCAATACAGATATGAGAGCAAATACAAAAGTAAAATTTGAAGAGGACTTTTATAATTAATGAATAATGCTGTATTTGGAAAGACTATGGAAAATGTTAGAAACAGGCAAAACATTAGATTCGCAACACTTTGGAAAGAAGCTTCTAGATTGATAAATAAACCAAGTTTTGAGAGAGAAGAGTTTTTTCAGAGAACTTTTCTGCTATTCATATGAAAAGGAAAGTATTGTAATGGATAACCAATTATATTGGAACAGCAGTTCTTGATTTATCAAAGATATTGATGTATGATTATTTGTATAATGACTTAAAGAAAGAGTATGGTGAAAATGTTTCATTGTTGTATATGGACACTGATAGCTTTATTCTAGATATAAAAACTGATGATGTTTATAACGATGAAGAAAAATATTGGAGTGTATGATACAAGTAATTTAGTAAGAAGAGGAGTTATTTCAAAAAAGAATGAAAAGGTTATTGGTAAGTTTAAGGATGAGTTGGGTGGAAAAGTAATGAGTGAGTTTATTGGATTGAGAGCAAAGGCATATGCTTATAAGTATGGTGATCAGATTGATAAAAGGTTAAAGGAATAAAGAAATATGTAATAAAGAAATCAATAACTTTAGAAATTATTATAATTGTTTGATGAATAAGAAAGAAGAATATAGGAAAATGAATACAATAAGAAGTTATAAACATAAGATATATAGTGAAGAAGTAAATAAAAAGGCATTAGGAGCCTTTGATGATAAGAGATTTATTTAGAAAATGGAATAGATTGTGTTCCATATGGATATTGTATGATAGAGTGAATAGAATAGATTGTGTTCCATATGGACACAAGTTTTAACGATGGGAAGATGGGTTAGGGTTTTTAAGGGCTACCGCACGTTTTTCACGTATTAAATGTCGAACCAAGTATTAATCAAACTAAAGAGTGGAGAAAATCTCAGTCTTGGTATATAAATGGAAAACATAATGAATGTGGAAAATATCAAATAAGTCTTCTTGAAAAAATAACGAGAAACAAAGGTAAATAAAACAAATAAGCGAATCAATTTAAAAACTAGTAAGTTAGAGGATGTAAAGAAAAAAATTAATATCCTTCAATGGACTGAAAACTTCGATGGTTATCAATTGAACAATGAAAAACAATTTACTATAATCTCAAAATGATATGTGGCTCAGGAGGTGTCAAACAAGAGCATTAAGAGAAGTATATCATTTCGTAATGGCACAAAAGGGGTATCTTGAAAAATATAAAGATTCAAATGTTTTGTTTTTAAATATTTTAGATGGGGATTATTGTGCAAAGAAAATTAAACTATTGAAGGAATATGAGAATGAACAAATGTTTATAGGTTCAATGAGTGAGCTAAACAATATACATTGGTTATTTGAAAATGAGTGTCCCTAGGCTTACAGGTTTCAGATATCTCTTCGGATCACCTTGAACAAACCACATTACTACGTTGCTACTTGAACCAATCTTTATCTTGTCGCATTGGTTATTTGAATAGAATGTCCCTAGGTTAAAAGGGGAGACAAACAAATATACCTTGGGATAAAAAGGGGGTGTAATTTTAGGGGAAAAAAAATGTGAATCGCTGAAAATCCCCATTCATTTACATGGGGAAAAGTGAGCCAGAATCAGTATATCCACCCTACTAGCATGTGAAGGTGGAGTGGAGGGAAAATGGTGGGGAGTGGCCTAATGCAAGGAGAAGGAGAAGGAGGAGGAGGAGGAGGATTTGGAGGATGAAGTAGGATCAACCTTCCCCAACGTCTCTCTGTCATTGTCAACACTGTGTGCTTCTTCCTGGGATTGTTGACTGGCTGTTTTGTTCCACATTAAAATAAGACGTTATCAAGATTTGCTTTGCTGCCTTTTTTTTTCATGATAAATTTCCATGTAACATCTTAGACATTCCTGCACTTCCCCTCGTCGCTTTTGCACTACATTCTCTGTTCGGATCATTGTTTGAAAGCATTTCTATTCCCCGGTCAATTAACTGTAATACCTCATACTACGTTTGCATGTTAATTTATTTTCTACTCACACTTCTTCAGTCTTTTCTTCCTCTTTCTCAAGCACATTCATTCTTTCTGGTTCCAATAAGTTCTCGTTTTGTCAGTTCTTCATCGTGTGATTCCAACATTTTCACAACATCATTTCGATGCGTTTCATCGAACCCAGCTTTCTTCAGACAATCAGAGTGCACATGGGAAGAATTCTCTCAAAACCTCCAACGTAGGCAACACACTCAGGTCAAATTTTCTCCCACACACTGTTCATGGACTGCGGTGTGACTTTCCACACAGCTGCAATGTTATCGACTGCATGGAGGATGTAGCCACTCAAAAAGCCCGGATGCTGAGGCTCTCATCCTTGGCTGTGCCTTTGATCATCTGACGCAGGGTATGGCGCAGATAGTATGCCTTGAACGCAGCAAAACGCCTTCATCCATAGGCTCGTGCTGTACAGTTATTGCAGCAGACACATTGGCTCGACAGCTCAACTGTCATTTAAATGGCGAATCACTCCCTTCCCCACACCTCTTACTCATCACTTCCGGTTCCCCTCCTCATTTCCGGTCCATTATGCATTTGTTTCTTTTTGTATACCATGTCGAGGCTTATGTATGAGCTAATACACAGAAGCATATAAAAATGCAAGACCACAGAGGGGTGGGAGTCATCAGCAAAGAGATAAACAGGATTTTCCAGAGAGTGAGAGATCATTTATGAAAACTAGAAAAAGCACTGGGCCAAGAACACTGCATTGGGAACTCCAGCCTGGACAGGAAGAGGAGATGAGATAATTCCATTAAGAGCCATGTGTTGACTGCGACAGGAGAGGAACACTGCGAGCCATGAGTGGAGATTGCCTTGGATACCATAAGAAGAGAGTTTGGTGAGCAGTGCGGGATGCCAGAACATATCGAAAGCTCGTGATATGTCTAAGGAGATGGCTCTGATCTCATGTTTGGAATTGAGGACCTCCATCCATTGTTGGGAGAGCAGAAGCAGCATATCCAGGGCAGAGTGACCTGGTCTGAATCCAAATTGATTGTCGCAAATCAAGCCATTGGAGAAGAGAAGGATTAGATGTCTGAAGCGATGATGAATTCCATAACCTTCCTGATGATTGGGAGAAGGCTGATTGGTCTGTATTTGTAGGGATCTGTTTTTGCACCTTTTTTATGCAGAGTGGTAATGATTGCTGATTTCCAAGCAGATGGCAGATGACCTAGGTAAACGAGGGGGTGAATAGAACAGAGAAAAGGTGAGGAAGAGCAGTAGAGCATGCATTCCTTAATATTCACGTAACTCCCAATATCACATATTCCTTTTTAAGTGAAGATAGCAACAACTAATAATGAAAAAAAAAAAAACAATACATATTAACCAAAGCTTTTCGTGCTGTACTTCTCAAGGTTGAATCACAGCAAGAGAACCAGGAAATGAGAGAACCTGCATTTTCAAGCTTGTCTTTGTAAGATCGACACTGATTGGTTCATCATTTATGACGTCAATGGTAATCTGAGCCTCCATTGGTTAGCACACAGTCAACAGTATCACTGGCTCTAATTGGCTGTAGTGGAGTCCAAGGTGATGACTCACCATTGGCACCAATGCCTTGGAGGGTTGGGGATAATATGGAATAGGCAAAGCCTAGAAGCGAACGTAGAATTCTTCTTACATTCGCTTCTTAAATATATCAAATTAAAGTCTTTTTGCAATGAAAAAAATAAATGTTACCTTAACATTACCTTCACAACAACAACTACACCGCCTAGAACAGGATCTCCTATGCAAAAATAAATATTACCTCAGCAATACCTTCACAACAACAACTACACCGCCTAGAACAGGATCTCATATGCAAAAATAAATATTACCTCAACATTACCTTCACAACAACAACTACACCGCCTAGAACAGGATCTCATCTGAAAAAAAAAATCCTCAACATTACCTTCACAACGACAACTACACCGCCTAGAACAGGATGTCATCTAAAAAAATAAATATTACCTCAACATTATACCTCAACATTACCTTCACAACAACAACTACACCGCCTAGAACAGGATCTCATCTGAAAAAAAAATCCTCAACATTACCTTCACAACGACAACTACACCGCCTAGAACAGGATCTCATCTAAAAAATAAATATTACCTCAACATTATACCTCAACATTACCTTCACAACAACAACTACACCGCCTAGAACAGGATCTCATCTGAAAAAAAAAATCCTCTACATTACCTTCACAACGACAACTACACCGCCTGAACAGGATGTCATCTAAAAAAATAAATACTAGAAGCGAACGTAGAATTCTTCTTACATTCGCTTCTGACTTTACCTATAACTTGTTCACAACTGTATACGCAATTTCCGGTTACTTCAGCCTGGATTCGGGATCAGTGATCAAATAACGTAAATCACGATTAAAAATTATTTTTGATGATGCGGGAGATATCTTTAATATGGAATAGGCAAGGCCTAGAAGCGAACGTAGAATTCTTCTTACATTCGCTTCTGACTTTACCTATAACTTGTTCACAACTGTATACGTGCCAACGATACCGTGGTACGTGTAAGCGCCGCACAGCTGATGATTTTGACGCAATTTCCGGTTACTTCGGCCTGGATTCGGGATCAGCGATCAAATAATGTAAATCACGATTAAAATTATTTTTTGATGATGCGGGAAATATCTTTATTAAAATTAACTTTGGGAAAAATAATTGAATAAATAAATAAATAAACATAACTTCTGGTCAAGAATAAAAGGAAATATAAGTTCCGGAAAGAGTTTCAAAATCACTCCCGGTAATGTTAAATACAAAATAAACACTTCCTGTCATGAAAAAAATCACTTTCGGAAGGATAAAATAACTTGGGAAAAAAATAATTGAATAAATAAATAAATAAACAATACTTCTGGTCAAGAATAAGAGAAATTAAAAGTTCCGGAAAGAGTTTCAAAATCACTCCCGGTAATGTTAAATACAAAATAAACACTTCCTGTCATGAAAAAAATCACTTTCGGAAGTATAAAATTAACTTTGGGAAAAAAATAATTGAATAAATAAATAAACACTTCCGGTCATGATCTCCCGGCATGCATCATTCCCCATGATAAAAACCGGAAACAAAAAAAACCCAGAAACAAAACAAAAACGGAAGCAAAATGGTCATAGCCAACGACACAGATTCACAATTGCAGGGTATTGTGTTGTTTTTGTTGTTTCCTATTCTCTCATGTGCACGCGTTAAGTAATATTCACCAAGATAAAATAAAACCAATTCGTGTTTATACACCGCACAGCGTTTAAAAACAACCAGAAGCAAAAGGGTCATAGCCAACGACACGGATTCGAAATAGTCAGGGGTGTTGTTGTTGTTGTTGTTATTTCCTATTCTCTCATGTGCACGCGTTAAGTATGAAGCTCACTGCGTTCGCTACAAAGCCGCCAAAGCCAATAACTCACCATTTGCATGCATATCTTGGACAGCAGTCAGAGCAACAGCTTTGATGTTTCCATGATGAAAGAGGATGAGAGAATGCACAAATTCCTTTTGACGACATAATACAGGGTCCATGGAAAGGATGAAGGTTGGTTGCTTCCAACATACATAGATGTGAAACACTCCAACCTTGGCTCAATATCTTGAACATATCTGCGTTGTACTGGTCTGCACATATGGGGTTGGCAAATAATGCCGTGTAATGGCAGACAAATAAAAAAATGGCTGACGGTCCTTGAACATTCCTACCTGCTCACACTGGTTGTGTCCTAACTCTCAAGTTCTTTTTCTCAAATCGCCAGAGTGACATGCTGTTTGATATGGACAGCCAACCTTTGGGTTGTACGGCCCACGTACTGAGCTTCACATCGGCACTTAAACTCACAGATAACATTGCTGATTTGTAAGGTGGGCAGAACATCCTTTTTAACTGATGTAAGCAAACGGCGAGAGGTAATGATAACTCGAGGTTGTTCAGGTACGTGTTTGATATCGTATGTTTGATTTGTTCTACAAACCTTCTTGATGATCGTCCTTTCCACGGCATCCTGACATAGACTGGCCATTTGTCAGGACCAACCTTGCGATGATCCTTTGTCGTATTTAGAAACTTGTGCACATATCGCTTCATTATATACTCCAGGTGACCATTCTCACTGAGTATATTCATGATTTTCTCCATTTCAGCAGGAAGATTACCAGGTGAGGAAATCCTCCGAGCCCTGCTCACAAGGATGTTGATCAAGTCAATTTTGTATCTCATGGAGCTGTAGGAATCCCAACGAGTATACCGCCCGGTAAAAGTAGGCTTCCGGTAGATGGATTTAGTGAAAGCATGTGCAGATCTTTCGACCAAAACGTCCAAAAATGGTGAAGTGTTTGAAGATTCCAGCTTGCAGGTAAACTTCCGTGCTGGATGGAGGGTATTAAACCATGTCAAGAAGTTATCACATGCCACCCGAGACTCCAACAAAGCAAAAATATCATCAACATACCGATAGAAAAGGATGGGAGAATCCACACCTTGCCGACCAGTGGGTTTCTGCATTTCGTGAAAGCCCACAAAGATGACGATAAAAAACAAAGAACATAGTAACACGTCAATGAAGGTAAACATGTCACAGTCGTAACCCTCATGTAAAGCCAATTCATTCCGAATGCGAAAGTAGGGAAGTACACTTTGGGTCAATGCATTTTACATTGTACGGCCATCCTCTTGAGACATATTTACACACATTCTGTTGATAGAACAGGGCGGGCATCTATTAAAGCATTCTTGAATTGTTCCACAAGCACAGCAAAGAAGTGACACTAGAGACATCATTTCTACATCTGGTTTGTGGCAAGGCTCTGTTGGGGGATGTGGTAACTGAGATAACAGTCTGCAGTCACATTTTCATGGCCAGGTTTGTGTAAAATTTAATAGTTAAATGACACTAAGTGTGCAGACAAACATGCAAGTCTCATTCCAGCTCGACCAAGACCTTTCGACGACAGTTGTGTGGTCAGTGGACTGTGGTCTGTATGCAAGATAAATTTCCTACCCCACAGGTAAGTACGCCATTTGTCAGCTGCTCAGATACAGGCAGGTGCTTCCTTTTGTACGGTAGAGTACTTCGTTCGCATTCTGTGAGCCTATGTGATGGAATGCTGCTCTTTCCTCTGTAGCGTCCTCATGACATTGAGTGAGCACTGATCCAAGTCCATAATTATATGTGTCTGTGGTCACAATGGTGGTCAGAGTAGGGTCAAACAAAGCAAGTGTAGGGCTGTTCGCAATTAAGTTTTTCACCCTTTCAAATTGAGTGTGTACAGCATCAGTCCAGAAGTCACCATTCTTGCGCAGTAAAGCACAAAGTGGCTCCACAACTGTTGCATAATTTGGAATGAATTTGGAGTAACAAGAAGTCAAATACAGAAAAGAACGCAGAGCAGATGCATCCTTTGGGGGTGATGCTTGTGTTACTGCCACCACATGTTCGGTGTT
>CM068955.1:139394323-139408698 GCA_035128595.1 Eptatretus atami | reverse complement strand
CCCTTTTCTGAGATCATGTGACCCAGAAAAGACAGTTCAGCCTTCCTAAAATTGCATTTCTCATAATTCAGTTTTAAGCCTGCTTGATCAATACGATTCAAAACATCTTGAAGGCGTTCCTCATGTTTCTCTGGGAATGAAGCATACACAGCTGTCTTGTCTCGGTTACACTGGACACCATCATGTCCAGCTAAGATCTGTGGCATCATTCTCTGGAATGTAATGGGAGCAGAGGCAAGACCATAAGGTACACGGCAATAGCGGAAGTCCCTCGTGTGTGATAAAAGCCGTAAGGTCTCTGCTTTACTCATGCATGATCACTTGATTATACGCACTCTGAAGATCAAGAGCAGAGAACATTCTCGTTCCATGAAGTTCTGCGAAGGGTGGGAGTGGATGACTCCCTCCTCAATATGTGGGAGTGGATGACTGTCTATTATGATTGACTTATTGGGTTCACGGAGATCCACTTTGTCGTATTCCTTCTGTTTTCTTATGCGTAACTACGATAGGGGAAAACCCATTCAGAAGAATCAATTCTCTCAATGATACCTGCCTTTTCAAGTGTTTTCAATTATTGTGAGACAGCAGTGCAGACAGCAAAAGGTAAGAGGTGAAGCTTCTGCTGCATTAGCATCACATCGGGCGTTGTCTTTACTCTGTGTACGGATCCTTTTGCAAAGCCTAGAGATCCGATGGAGTTCATATCAGACGTTAGCAACAAGCTAAAGTTTGATGAACAGAGGTACTTAGCACTGATACAGCAGCAACACATCCATTGACATATTCAGTATGAGAGCAGTGAAAAGGTCCATGCCAAGTATAGAACTTATGAGGAGGTCTTCGCAGAACTTCGGGGAGTGAGTGTTCTTTCCTCTTGATCTTCAGAGTGCATACAAACAAGTGCTCTTGCATGAGTATAGCAGAGACCTTATGACTTTTATCACACAAAAGGGACTTTTCCACTACTGTCGTGTACCTTATGGTCTTGCCTTTGCTCCCATTGCATTCCAGCAAATGATGTCACAGATATTTGCTGGACAGGAGGGCATCCAGTGTTACCTCGAAAACATTACTTGCATGCTTCGTTCCCTGAGAAACATGTGGAACGCCTTCATGTTTTGAATCACATTGATCAGGCGGGTTTAAAACTGAATTATGAAAAATGCCATTTCCGGAAGATTGAACTTTCTTTTCTGGGTCACGTGATCTCAGAAAAGCGCAAGAGTCCAATCACAGAACACGTGGTGGCAGTAACACAAGCACCACCCCCAAAGGATGCATCTGCTCTGCGTTCTTTTCTTGGTTTCACGTCTTGGTACTCCAAATTAATTCCGAATTATGCTGCAGTTGTGGAGCCACTCCGTGCCCTACTGAGCAAGAATGTAAACTTCTCCTGGACTGATGCTGCACACACTTAATTTGAAATGGTGAAAAACTTAATTGCTGACAGCCCTGCACTTGCTTTGTTTGGCCCTACTCAGAAGTTACAATGAAAAAAATCAGCAGGCAGAGAAACATAGTTGCGTGTCACCTGAACATGAAGCCAACCAACCACAGTGATTGATTTTTGCAGGTAAGTCACCAAGTGTAATTTTGGTTCTGCAAGAAGTGCATTCTTCGAATGCTCCAGGTACGTAGACTCTTGAAGTATTGAAATGACTGAACCTGTGTCCCCCAGTAATTTAGCTGAGCATGCCTGTCCAGGTGTGCAAAGACGACCATCAGAAAATAGGTTGCCTCTAATTTGTTCAGAGGCTTGTGTGTTTAAGCTTAAACCAGTCACATTTGGTACAGTAACTATTTGTACTCTTCACTGTGAATGACTTCAGCGAAATGTCCAGTTTTTCCACACTTGCCTGCATTTTACATCTTTTGCAGGCCATTTTGGGTAATTCGCTAAGTGCATTGCAGATCCACATCGATAGCATGTACTCCCTTGGTGCACCTGGTTATTGTGTGAAAATTTTGGCTTTGCAGGTTCATTTGAAGTGTTCCTGGGTTTGGCGTCGCGTCTGTATTTCTTCCCTCTGGGATGTGCTGGTATTGTATTTACATCCTGAAAGGAGGTTGGTGTGCCGTATATAATTGCTTTTGCTTCTGCCACTGCTGGTTTGATTTGTCCCGCCATTATGAGAGTTTTCTGCAGTGCAAGCTTCGGTTCCAAAAGCAAACGTTCACGTATGCAAGCTGTAAGGGTTTTTTTTTTACATGAGCTGATCTCATAATAATTATCATTTCATCAGAGAGATCTCTAAACTCGCAATTAACCATAATCTCATTGTAGCAGCAACGAACTGAGCAGTCGATTCACCTGGCCTTTGTGCTGGCTGACGAAACATTTCTTTCGTAAACAATGTTCACTTTTGGCATGAAGAAGGCTGTTATTGTGGTGAAAGTAGCAGGATACGTGTCCTCAGCAACTGGGAGAGCATAGAATAAATGCTGCCTTTCAGTTCCAAGACAGTGCAAAAGCAATGCTCACTTCCTCGCATCCGAAAGTGTCTCGTCATTTACTGCCAGCATGAAGTTCTCAAACACACAGATCCAAGACATAAAACGTATCGAAGGCTCACCCGGAGTTTGCAGCCAGTGGTGTAAGAGCAAGGTAAGCCATCCTCACCACTTTCATCCAATATCCTCGTTACCAATATGTTGTATAGTAATGGCAGCAGACGCACAGGCTCTTCAGCTCAACCGTCTTAAGATTCGGCAGCAAGTACAAGACTTGAATATCCTCACTCACATCATCCATCCTTAGATGAGAGGAAGCACTGTCAACAATGAATAGGATTTTAAAATCAATCGTGTGCTTCACACAAAGTTCTCTCCATGCAGGGATAGCATACACGCTTAGCCACTCGTGAAATAGGGTCTCATAATCCAGGTGATCTTATTGAACGATCAGAGGACGGGCAATTGGTTATTACCGTAGCCCTTGAATGCCCGTGGAGTATCAGATGTATGAACAATCAGGGGTTTCATTTTACAGTCCCCAGCAGCATTACCAGCTAACAACACAGTCACCTGCTGCTTCGCAGCCTTGAATCCTAGTGCTTGCCTTTCTTCCTTCGAGATGTAGTTCCTGCTCAGCATCCTTTTCCAAAATAGGCCTGACTCATCGGTGTTAAACACCTGCTGAGCATCGTAGCCACCCCCTTCTATGATTTGCTTGAGGACACTAGGGAAGTCATCTGCCGCCTGCGTGTCTGCGCTTGCTGCCTCACCAGTCATGCGGATGTTATGCAAATTGTTGCGGTTGCGGAACTTCTCAAACCATCAACGACTGGTCTGAAACTCTTTGCTTGAATAACCCTCCCTTTCCATCGCCTACAAGTAGTATAGGCTCTTCACTTTACTCTGGATCACCACAGGCTGCTTTCGCTTATTCTGGTCCTGAACCATATAAGCAGCATCCGCTCCATCCGCTCCATCATGCTGCCACGAGTACAGCTAGCAGCTAGCCCTTTTAGCCATTAACTGGATCACATTTTTGATGCTTTCTTTAATCTAATCAGTACTCTTAAAGATGGTGTGTATTCGGTCGTTGGTGAGAGGCAGAGAGATCTGGCAATAACCACAGCTGTCCTCTCTCCACTCTCAATATGTCTCACAATGTCCATCTTGGTCTCCAACGACACCGATTTCCTTTGCTTCTTGCCAGCAGGCTCATTAGGAGGATGTTTATCACTCATGTTTAATGGAAATTAACTTTCCAAAAAAGAGTGTAGTTCATTGGGTGGATGCTGAAGAAAGACTCAGAGCAGTGTGACCACTCCTCATTTTCATAAATGCCAAGGTGAGCCAATGAAAAAAGCCACAGGTTTCGGAAAAGCGATGATAATAGAAAACCTATATGCCAAGAAAACCTATAGAAAACCAAGACGCCAAGGTGAACAACGAATAGCCAAGATCTTGTGAAAAAGGCCAAGGAGTGGTCACACTGACTCAGAGGGTGTGGGTCGGGGGAAGTATTCCAATGAATACTATTAACCAATGAATACTTTGTTTACCGCTATAATAGTCACAACAGTTATATTCTTATGCGTACAGTACTGCATACAGTACTATCGTGACTCATTGATTTTTCTTTACATTTGGCTCATACAGTATTTGTAATGAAGCAAACGTGTGAACATTATTCACCAATCCGTTGAATCCTTCCAGAGAGCCAATCAGCATGGCAGATACAAGGAGGTTGACATTCCCGGAGCTCGTCATCATGAAACATTTGGGAGCTTGTGTGCTTTTTCCTTGCAATTTTTTTTTTCATTTTTATTCACGAGTCACTCAACATGCCAATACTGCAATGTAATAGTGACGTTTGTTGTACATCACCAAGACTATTGAGCGAGGTGGATTTCTTTTGTTTGGTTATTTGGTCCGCTTGTCCTCTTCGATGCCATCTTAAAGCAATGGCGGCTCAACACCAATAAACCCTTTTCTCTTTCACCAATCGCAGAAGAGACGACGGAAGGAGAAATCATCAACTGGCATTCATTTACAAATGTCATTGCATTTTAAATGTGAATGAGATTCCTTTTGTTCTCGTTTAAACATCCTCATCACCTGGTTTAAACACCATCATCATAACCAGCACATTGAAAGAAATAAACACCACAAGTACCAACCACCGGGAACCGGCAACGTTATATGGAAATGCCACGACATTGGAAGAAAAGTGATCCCCGATTGGTTAGCGATGTTATAGTAAAATGATGGTGTTGGAAGCGACATTGTGGGAGAACTTATTGTATCACATGTTTCTCATGCAAAATCCTTAAGAACATTAAGCTTGCTCAATAATAGTTTTGACCACTCCTGGAAAAACAAGCCTCAACTACAAAACTTACTTAATCATGTTGTCCAAAATATCCACAACCTGATCATACCATATACTAAAACGATTTGCAGATAACCAAAACTTTTTACACATTTCACCAACAAAATCAGAAACGAAATCAACAAAAGACGATCTAATACAACCCCATGGCCGAGTCAATGGTATCACAAAAAAAACAAAATATTAGTAACAAGAAAAAGAGCAGAGATTGCAGACCCTCGCCAGGACTTTTTTTGAGTGGTGAATTTTTATAGGTTTTTTGGTAAATCCAATATGGCTGCCAAACCATGTGACCTATGATGTCATATGCATGACCCTTTTGCTCCTCATGGACAGGTGGTCATACATGTAAAGTTTCGCCTCGATTTGTGAAGCCACTTCAGAAAAAATGATTTCTAAAGGTTTTTTTAAAAAAAATCAATATGGCTGCCGAATCACGTGACCAATGCCGTCATGATTTTTTTTTCTTCTTTGGACCAATTTATCCCTAGATGACCCTCAAAAATTTTCATACTGATCGGATGTGGCATTCTACATATGCAATTATGATGTCATAACGAGGGCACCTATGATGTCATAAAAAAATCGCATTTATTCCCCATGAGAAGTACTTGCTTTGTGCCAAGCTTAAATTTTTTCCTTTGGTGTGGTTTCAGAGATACAGAGGGCCAAAGTTTTTCCATTTTTCCAATATGGCAACCACAACATGTGACCTATGACGTCATAATTATCATTAAAACATTCTCCATGACTAGTTGCACCAATGTTGAAAAGTTTGTCTCAATCCGACAGGCGGTTGCATTGAAAAACATGAAAGTTCTGGGTGGACAAACAAACAGACAGACAAACAGCCAAACAAACAACCAGATAGACAAATGGATCCAAATGCAATACCCTCTCCTCTGGCGAGGGTAATAATATTCAAATCCCCAGAAATCACATGCGCACATGGATCATACAAAAAATGTGGAGGAACATGCACAGTCAGTTGCTAAAATATCCTGAACTGCATCTATACTCAGAGTTTGAAGACATTGACCACAACTAAATAATGATTGGCCAACAGTCTTCATGAAAATGAAATACACTTTCAATGGGGTTCGCTCCCTAACTTTTTCTGGCAACAACCTCTCTACATTGTAGTCCCTCAATATAGAATGTAGTTGAAGCTTATCCACCTGCTTGCTAGAAAAGTCACAAATCAAGGACTCACTAATAACATCACTTTCAGCAGGAAATCTACTTATAAGTACCCAGCTGCAAAAGCCTCAACTTAGAAAAATACATGTCATATGTATTTACTAAACTCTGCAGAATACGAGCTAAGAAATGCTTGGAACATGATCTCAAAAGAACATAAAAGTCACAAAAAGTTTCTCATCATAAAAACATTCAAGTCTATCAACTGTGTCTGAAATCTCCACTTTCGAAGCTCTACCCCTCTGATTATGACGCCCATGACCTCGAGGTCTCCTTCTAAATGGATTGGCAAAATACTCATTACCACAAACATTAATGTGAAAAACTGACACTGGACCTTCCTTATACTCTATCATTAAGTGTAAATCACACGTAGCGAGTCCTAATCCAAAATTCCTCTTTGCATCCTCGCTCAACATTGCAATCCTCTTCATTCACAAAATTATTAACATTAACTAAGTCCATAATTTGAATTGAACAATGACTAAAATTATGCCATGCCTCATTAAAATTATTATATAAATACGTCTTAATCCCAGCTGACGTACTCGACCTATGCCCATTCAAACGTTGATGCTAACATTGTGAAGTTTTACCTACATATTGCAAGCCACAATTTCCACAGGTGAGAATATAAATAGCTTGCCTTGATTTACATCCGAACAAACCTTCTCAATCACAAACAAAAGTCATCTCTGCAACATGACTGACAAAAGTTTCACTGTTCTGAAAACTTTACAACACAAACACCGAGACAAATTACACTTTTGAAAAACAGCTTTGCAGGTGCTTGATAAAACATACTGGCACATTTTTACATTGAAAGATTTTTCATCTTTCTGAAGCCAGTAAGTAACGTCACGTTTTTCAGCATTAAACATAGTCCGGTTGGCTCAAACCAAACAGATGTGACACGCTGACCAGAATACCTTTTGGCAAGGGGGTGCCTTGCTTCAAGCAGGCATTGCCTTATATAGAACCAATACATCTTATATATCCCATCTTGCACACATTATACATGTACGAGCATGATACTAACAAACATTATACAAAACACATACACACATAATGCATTAATATACCAACATGCAGACATGCAATATTATGCATCTTGTTACAGAGCAGTATAACATTTAATTGTGCTTTGGTGAAGGTTATATTGACTGCTAAATGTCCTGTTAAGTCACAGCAACAACTAGAAGGGCGCTCTGTAGAGCACATACCTTCACCACATAATGCCTGATCCACTGGAATATATCGAGCCTAACAATTTTTTCAAATATCATGCTATATTTTTGGTCCTATCTCTCAGTGGTGAAGAATCACTTTCATTCAGATTCATTCAATCATTCAATCAAAATCAAAAAAATCAAATCAAAAATCAAAAATTCATTCAATCAAAAAAAATATCTTTCATCCAGATCTGGAATCGGATATTCACGAAAATCGAATCATTTGTCCTTGTCACATACCCAACCTGTCCACCAAGTTTCATTCGAATCCGTCCAAAACTTTTTGATATATCATGATATACAGTATATCAGTTTAGCTCGATCTCTCAATGGTGAAGAATCATTAAAAAAACTTATCGGATCCGGTTTCGGATCTACACCAAAATTTAATCAATTTTTTCTTGTCAAATACCCAATGTGTCCACCAAGTTTTGTCCGAATCCATCGACAACTATTTAAGATATCGAGCTATATATCATTTTTGGCCCTATCTCTCAGTTGGTGAAGAATCAATTAAAAAATTCTAGTAGCCGGATCCAGATCCAAATCTTAACCAAAATCTAATCAGATCGTCCTTGTCACATACCCAACCTTTCCACCAAATTTCATCAGAATCTGTCTTCAACTTTTTGAGATTTCCTGCACACAAACAGACAAACAAACAATAAAAAGACGTCAAACAGAGCACGGTATTTGCAAAATCCAACCCCCTCTCCAAAGGTTGCCATGGATGCATCAAATTCTCCATTTCATTAAAATTAAAATTGACAATCTTAATCAAAGCTCAGGTCAATCCGATGGAAAATTGATTATTTTTCAGATTGAAATTGATGATTTTAGAAGCTTGACCTTGAGTTGACCTTTGACCTCAAAACAGTTTTAGAAGCTTTTTGTGTAAAAGCACAAGACAGTTCTTCTTGACCACGATCTATTCCTCCTCTTCTTCCCAAAGATTATTTTCCAAAACTGAGTGTCAGCTAAGCACTTGGTCCAGTAACCCTCCTCCCACACCTGGAACACCACCTTTCTCCATGCCTTCAAAAAAAATTTATTACCTCCCATCCCAGGATCTTTATCTACATTTGTCCAATTTGATAATTTGGAATTGCTATCCCTACACTGTCCCCTCTTCCTGCTTCCCCCCTCACTCACCCACCACTCAAAGCTTTGTGACCCCCAATTTTGCATCACTCCTCATACCCACCCTCTTCATGCTTCCCCTCACCTCACCTCCTCAATGCTTCCCCTCACACTCCACCCACTCAAACCTTTCCTCTCTAACCCCTCACCCACCTACTCAATGCTTCCCGCTCACCCTTTCCCTGCACAACCCCCCCTCCCCCATCCTGCACCATTCCAACACCTCCTCCACTGACCCTAACTGAGGACCTCAAACATTTCAAGTCTCTGCCCCAACTTGACAGATCGCTTTCAATTCAAGCTGCTACCGGTAAACCAGACATTATCTGTTAAACAGAATACTTCCACCCAAAGGAAGTCCCTGACTCCGTAGTGTCTCTCCCCAGCTATTGTCTTCTCCAATTTGATAGACCTGAACCCCGCCCTGGTGGCAAAGTTGCACTTTACATCAATAACTCAATTTTTCACTGCACTTAAACTATCTTGCACCTTCAAACCTCCAAGGGTACCTTTGGCAGTGACTTCACCTCTGCTTCCTCCTCTTGTTTCTCTGTGTTATACCATCCTCCAAACAGTGATGACCATCCACATCTCTCTCAGACAACATGGACAAACTTTTCACCACTCATCCCATCTCTCTCTCTCTCTCTCTCTCTCTCTCTCTCTCTCTCTCTCTCTCTCTCTCTCTCTCTCTCTTCCTCATATGTGGTGATTTCAATTGTCATGAGGTAAATCAGTTGGGTGTTGGTACCTCTCTCACCAGCCATGGCACTTCAGCAAAGGACTTCTACAACTCCATGGGACTGACTCAATCTGTAAATTCTTCCAATGGCAAATCCTTCCTTTTGGACTTGGTGATGACAAATTTCCCTGCAAATGTCTCCTGCTCTTCCTCTGCTCCAATTGGTTCATCTGATGATATGTTTGTGAGAGTTAACATTTCTTCGGCAATTCTCAGAGAGCTACTTCAGCGCTGACAAGTCTGGTAGTACACTCAGGCAAATTGGCAGGGACAGCAAGCAGCCTTCTCACTTCATGACAGCTCTCCTATAGCTCGTGCCCCTGATATGAACTCAGCCTTGGAATTCTTCCACAGAAACCTGCTTTTTGTAATGTACAGGTCCATCCTATCTAGTCTTCAGTTATCCTCTCCCTTTTCCTGCCCGTGGTACACTAAATATTCTGCTGAAGCAGTTGCTCTAAAACAACTTGCCTTCTCTTCCTGGAAAGCAAACCTGACTGAAGGCAATCTCAGGTCATTCCACAAAGCCTGCAACAAGTGTGTGTCCACTCTCAGGAGAGGCAGAAAACAATATCTGTCCAACCTCAAGATTGAACTTTCAAACTAGTCTCCTCCTCTAAAACATGGTGGTGGACCATCTGGCAAACCCTCTGATCTACTTCCTTAACAATCCTTTCAAAGTTCAGTCACTCAAACTTTTGGGCATCAATATCAGCCATGATCTTTCTTGGACAAACAACATTTCTTCGTTGGCCTCTGAAGCCAGTCGCCGACTGGGCAGCCTCCAGTGTGTAAATTATTTCCTTGGCACATCTGAACTTTTATCTCCCTACAAGGCTTTCATCCACAGTTTGATGGAGTACTGCTTTCCCCTCTGGACTGATTCCCCTGCCACAAACATTGCTCACCTTGATACCTTGGAAACCAAGGCCTTCAAAATCAATGGAGTCACCCACGATTAAGCTGAGTCTACCGGACTATCACTTTCACATCACAGACAGGTCTGTGGTCTCTTTAACTTTCACTGCCTTCTTTCTGGTTTTGTGCTCTCTGCACTACTCTGACCCCACCCTCCAGGTATCTGTAGGGTGCACTTGGTCTGCCAGTAACCCCATTCTGGTGAAAGTCCCAAAAATATGTACTCACTGCTCACCTTCACTCATTCGTTCCTCTTTTTTCAAGGCTGTGGAATCAACTTATGTGGTCTCTTCATTCTCATTCTTCCCTCCAGGGTTTCAAGTCAGCTGGTCACCACCTTTTCCAGTCACCCCCATCCACAACCATGATGTTTTCTACCCCAAAAAACCTCCCCAAGCCAACCTCTTTCCAAGTTTTCAGTTTTCCATTCCACCTCCGTGATTGAGTTTTTGCAGCTGCATCCATATTGTTCACCACCTGTCTCCATTTGGCCTCATTCTTCCCCACATCCATTATTTCTCCAAGTCTCCCTCTATTTTTCCCTCATTCTTTGCTGTGGTTTGTTCCTCTCCCTTCACCCCCCCCCCCCCCCGTCTCTTTCTGATGTTCTTTCCCTTTTGTTATGTCATAACCTGTTCTGTGTTATAGCTCCTACACGAGCCTCGACACAGTGTACAAAAATAGTTATTCAGGAAGTGATGTCAATGCTGGCCCTGGGTAAACCCCAAAACATTCCATACAAAAGAAAGATGGCAGCGAAGTCACATATGATGTAGAACAGAGGTGTATCGTTGCGTTCTTTGTGAAGGAGAACATCAAAGCAGTCGCAATTCCCAGGAAACTGTCTGCAGAGTTCAGTGATGGTAATGTTTCACGTAGTTGTGTTTAAATGGTGCGGTGGGTACAAAAATGGCCATAAATGGGTGGGTGGGATGTCTTGAGAATTCTCACACGCATCCAAATTTTGTTGCTCAAGCAAACATAAAACTTGAAAACAGATAAATTTGGAGAATCGCCGAATTACTATAGGTGTAATTGCAGAATAATTGGTTCATCAGTGTTGGAAGTGCAGAAACAATAATTCCTTCTCTCTTGAAATTCAAGATGATTATTGCTTGTAGCATCACTGTTTTGGGAACTTAACAGTTTAATTTATGCAGAATTTATTGAACGTGGGAAAACCATCTATACACAGCGATACAGTGATTTGTTACATAACACAGTGAGCCAAGCAATAAATAGAGGATGGCCATGTACACTGTCTCTTTCAACTTTAGAGTACGACAATACTCACAAACTGCGTCGGGGTGGCGAACCATCCAGGATTGTGTCCAATAGCCAAGGAGACTGCTTAGGCAGCACAAACACTCTGCACAGAGTATGGTCCCAATTGATGGATGGAATACTCACCCTCACATGACAATTCTAATTTGTACTACTCCAGCAGAGTCCAAAATTATACATCATCACACATACAGTCCAGACTTCTCACCTTGTGATTTCCATGTCTTTTTCATGGACAATTCAAATGATATCTGAGTGGAAGTTAGTTTACGAATATTGAAGATGTCAAAGCACGTGTCCTTAAATGTCCGCCCACTCATCCAAAAAAATACTTAAAGGTGGCATGAAGGCACGACCACACCAATGGGGTGAGTGCATTTGTGTCGCAGCGGAATTCCCTGAGAAATACGTGACGTTTCATTAACTCTGCCTTATTCTCAAGGAATTCAACTGCCCAGACAGAGTACCCTGTATAATTCAACAACTCCAGTAACCTACAATTTTATTGGGACTTGTATGGAATAAGAACAGTGCAGTACACTGTTGCTTTCGATCACTCGGATGAGGAAGTATTTCACGAGGTATTTATTTTCACAATAGCACCTAAGTATCCTGACAAGAGGCAAACAGAGTGCAGAATCACAGAGTATCCAGGGAAGAGTATGAAAGGTTGAGTATTTCCCGATAGTTGTGTGATCACAAAGTTCACAGACGGCAATATTGAAAATTGCAAGGTGAGTTTATTCCCTCTACTCATATGTTCCAGCCATTTTGTATATCATTAAAGTAGACAGTGTCCTCTGCACAGAGGACATCCCACACTGATTGCAGAATTCTGCATAAAACCCTCAATTTGCATAAACCTCATCTTCCATATATTTCAAGAGAGATCCAATCATAGTTGTCACTGTCAATGAGATCATGATCCCTGCAGCAATCAAAGTAACTTGCACGTTCAAAGAATGCAAAGAGAAGGTGCATTTTGAAGTCCATTACACTCCATAGCCTCTTGCAATAAATATCTCTCCTGTTGTCTGAGATAGCTGTATACCCCAGTGAAAGCAATTCCTGAAAAAACATGTGATGAACATCTTCTATTTCAGAGTAGAATCTTAAATTTAAGGCAACCCCTTTGAGGTGGCTGAAAATCATCATCATCATCAATGTACTATACTCTTCACAGAGCATTCATTGGTGCTGCCGAAGCAGTTACTGGGCAAAGGTAATGGCTAGGATTATGCTGTGTAGTTTGTCATTGCCTTCGTTCTAGCTAGTCAGGGCAGAAATTTGGAATTTGACAAGGATGCTGGAAATACCTTGCCTACTCTTTGCAAAGGACACTGTACAATCATTCTCCTCTACCAACTAATGCCAGCTGACAAGACAGCAAATTTACCGTTCATCTGAGAGATGGCACACAGATGTATTACCCTGCCTGCAAACCACAAGGGTGACAGTTTATAGCTTGGCTGAGATTCTAACCAAGGTTAGACATATCAGAAGGGAGTATGCATACCTCTCGGCTATCCTGCCAGCCAGAATATTTTATCAGACACCACTTTACACCACTGTTGAGTCAGAGTGAAATTTAATCCTCCAGGAAGTCCAAGTGAACCAAAACGTTTGTGCAGTAAAATGCCGGCAACACAAGGTGCACAGATTCTCTTAAGAAATAGTTATGAAATCCTGGACACAAAGGGAAAGACAAACTAGATAATGAAACTATCCCAGCTATAGGGCCACACACAATAATCAAACACATGGACACTGGGGAGAGAGATAAAATGGCATGTGATGAATCCCAGACTGGCAGGACTTGAATGTACAACCAGCAGCATGAACTCGTGCCACCGAATAGGACATGGCATGTGGTGATGTGAAGGTGCTGCAATAGTCTGGCAGATATGGGAATGGATTGTGCCTTTGATGATACAAGCATGAGCTTTGGCACACTGTTAGAGCATGCCCTTAGGAAGATATTTAGCTTTAGGGCCATCGCAGAATTGTCATGTGGCCAAAATGGTGGCCATTTTCCAAAATGGCCACCACCGGTTGTTATTTTACCAGTAGCTCAGGTTCTAGACGACCTAGGATATTGATTCTGGTGGCTCATCGTACATTTTCAAGGATGAGGAATGCAGTGGTACTATTTACAACATGCTATAACTACTCCAACAACTACCTAACTACATATATCTAGCTTTCAGGGAAATAAATGAAAGTAAAATTATAAACACATTTAATATTAGTGGAGTTATACATGTACATGTTTTGAAACTGTGACATATTCATGAGAGTACAATGCAGTCTTCGCAATGTTTCCTTTATAATATTTGGTAGTTTATTTATATGAGCACACAGTTCATGAGATTATGCTGTATCTTGCAAATTAATAGTGCATGTCCCATTGTTGTTTGACATGTTAGTGGTGAGGGCAAGTCTACGGCATTCCTTCCATTATTAACCAGGTAAGGCCTTTCATGGTAATATTTCAGGTTTTCAATGAAATGTAATGTTAGTTTCGAGAACACAGTCCACCACAGTGGCAAAGGGCAGTGCACTGAAGTGCTGCCTTCACACATTTGCACTGTCCTCTGCACCCCTTTTTGCATCCACAGCGTATGAGTTCTCGACAGGCCTGGGTCGCTTCTGGCAGTGTGGTCCAGTGAACTTCCCTCCACCTGTGTCCTTCTTCCACCCCCAGTCACCTGGGGATGGGAGTTCCGGGACTGCAACCATCATCTGTCTCCAGCAGTGACCAGCTTGGTGGGCAGCCCTCTTTGTGTGCTGAATCAGTTCTGCTTGTGTTAGAGGGAGTCCTTCAATGTCTCTACCTTTCTGGGTGAACAGCTGATTGTGTGCCTGATTGAATGATTCCAGGCTGCTAGTGCGGTCATAGAGCAATACCACGAATCGCTCCAGAGACTCCATCTAGTTCTCTATGGCGTCTGGGGTGGCAGCCAAGGCACAGAAGGCTCTAGTGACGTCATCAAAGGCTAGATGATCAAAGCTCTGG
>CM068955.1:139367938-139378756 GCA_035128595.1 Eptatretus atami | reverse complement strand
AAGAGAGATACGTTTCGACGTGTGCCAGGCGTTTAAGAGAAATTTTTCATAAATCGGCTACGCTGGCTAATCGTCAAGGTTGGTGACAGCCCCTTAACAGTGTCTACAACAGTGAACATTGGTCCACCATCACCCCCTTCTGGTCAAACTCACCAAAATCCGGGATGATTGTCACTCCACTATTTGTTTTCTCCTTTTTCCGCACTTGTGGAACCAACTTCCACCATCTCTTCTCCTCATTCCTCCTTCCATGTCTTCAAACAGTCTGTTCACCGCCATCTCAGATCGTCAAACCAATGCAAATTATGAATCTTTTCTACCATCGTTAACCTCCCCCACTTACCACATCCCAACCCTCATCCATCCATGCAATTGGACCATACTCTGTGCCAGAGCGTTGGTGCTGCCTAATCAAGTCTCCTTGGCTATGGATACAATCCTGGAACGTCGCCAACTCCGACAAACAGGATCCAGAAGCTGGCACTCATTTGCTGACCTCAGAAAGGATAACAGGCAGAATTACCACACCTGGTATTAATTCAACAGCAAGTGATTGACAGGATCCTAGGATCCCAAGCCCACCAACCCTACCATTAAGCCAACACCGAGGCATCCCAAGCCCCTCCTTTCCAAATTTCAAGTTTCTCTCAGGCCTCATCATCTCCCTCCTTCCACATTCCTCCATCACCCATGGTTTCTCAAGTCGCCTCTATCTGTGCCTTTAACTACTAACCGTTGGTGTTTTTCCCTCTCCTCTACTGTCTTTGTCCCTATTCATCTGCTCCATCCAGTGTACTCATACTATCGTCTTCCACGAGAACTCAACTGTATACAGAAAAACCCACAACAGAGAGCACAAATACAAATGTATAGCGTTTGCCACTATAAACTGCAAACTATTGTGCAATACGGAGTAAAAGCGATGGGGAAGGGGAGGGAGAACACTGCCCAAGCAGCATATCCCAGCATTGAAGTTTTTTTTTCTTCGCCTTAAACGCAATAAAAATAACAATAAAGCAAAGAAATAAAATGCTATAATTCCTTGAATAAATTTAACTGGGAGAGGAATGGAGAGCAAAACCTTCAGTTTCTGATTAACAAACCCTCACAGAAACAAAAACGATTTTCAAGAAAACAAATCAAAATATCTAAATTCCTTCGGAAATAAACTAATTAATAAGTGAGTAAGCCATCCCCCTCCTCTTCCAACAAAAAATAAAGACCATCCCAATTACCAACCCTTCTAACATCAACCCATCAAAGCACGAACATGGTGAAATTACTCAGTGGATACGAACTGCTCCAGAATGATCAAGCACATTGGTCTGGATTATGAACCCCAATGAAATCTACATTTCCTTTAAACGAATTAATGTGCGGGATCTCAAAAAACAATACGAATGTACACGTCCGTGTTGAATGCGGCACTGCAACAGGCACCGTCCACCAAGAAACGTTGTCTGCTGACAGGTCCCTGCTTGTCTGCTGACACGCTTGTCCTGCCTGACATGACAAGCCTCAGTTCCACAGGTCCAACGTTTTAGGCAATGGAGTGACGCTCAACAGGGCCTCATAGTCTCAGCACAGCAATGCCTCATTGAGTTGTGCGATCCATAGATGGGGGTCCATGGTCCTGTGTGCCAGCATTTTAATTGGTGAATGTTAAAAGATCGTGTGTGTCTACACAGAGTGGACATTGTGTTCAGCCCACTGGCGAAATTCAAATTTCCCTGCCCTCACATAGTGTCGTGAAACAGAGTGGGACTTGTCCAGCATTGGTCTCGCCATGGAATGGTCACGACCTGTTAGAGTGTCCCATTGCTCTGTTAAGAGTATGGCTAACTGATACATATGAAGTACCTCCATCTTTGATATGGTAATCATTTAAGACAGGAGCTTGCATGTTACCTTTCACACCCACTCTAATGATCTTTATGACTCCTTTGAACCTTTTTGGTGAGTGTGATTTACATGACACTTGAAGCTCAACGTGGCATTCTCTGTAACGTCACTTCGTATCTCCATTTTGGTAAGCCTTTCCAGATAAAAAAAAAATGGTTTTTCAAAATGCCCTTAACTTGATTGGCCCACTTTAAGTGGGTTGACTTTTACAATAGGTGCTTCTACTTTCATGAGATTGCGATGAGACCCGACTTCAACAGTTACTTAAAGTACTTGTTTCCAATGATATTGTTATGGTTTTGGAAACTTACACCACGAAAAGGAAACAGGGACACGTTGGTGACTCGAGGATTAGTTATTTCGTTAGTCTATGTTTGGGTTAGTTCTTGGCCTCTGTCTGAGGGTTTTTCGGGTGGCAATCCATTGAGATTATTTCGTGCTTTCCCGTGTGGTGTTTTCATTCCAACGCCTCCCCCCTCCCCCCCGCTCCTTTTAATCTTTCCCTTTTACCCATCGTTCGTTCCCCAACCCCCACTGTTCCTTTCAAAACATCCTTCCTTCATCCATTGGTCCATTCTCCCCTCTGCCTTTCTTATCCACCAATAACCATCTTCACAAACCTCTTTCGACAATCCTCTTCACCCCATCGCTTACCTTCAATCCCCGCAACACGTTCAAGTCCTTCCCTCAGTCCAGCTGCATCCCTCTCCATTGCAACGCCATGGGATGGTGACCTCTCCTTGATACAATGTAGGACTGTAACAGAGAAAGTTTGCGCGGAGAGCAGGGCCTTGGAGGGTGCCCGCGGTGTCATTGTATGCAAGGTACAGTTTGTGGATTGCGTTGAAAGTTCACTCAGAAACATGGAATTTCCACAATCTGCATGTGGACCAAATGAGGATAGATTCTCGCATGAGCCGAGATGGGGAGAAGCGAAATCCCTGAGAGGTAGGAGGAAGGCACGAAGATCAAGAGGAGTGACAAAAAGGGTGAATCCTGTTGAGGAGAAAGGGACTTGGAGCTGGTGTGACGATATGGAGAGAAGATCTCGAATCGAGAGAGGGGGAGAAAGTGAAATTGAAAGAGGGGAAGAAGCTGAGCCAGTGGATGGACAGAGATGCCAGGGAGCTTCTCCGGTGAGGAGCTGGGAGTGTGCGGAGTGTGTGAAGAGAGTGGAGGGGGCCGCCGTGGTGCAGAGGAGGACAGTGTGGATAGCCCAGAATGTGGATTGGATTGTGGGGAGCTGCCTGGACACTGGGCCAGCAGAAACGGAGTGAAACTGCTTGCTGTTCGCATATCTTGCATGCCGGGAAGGACTTACCGACTGGGTTTGGACACACAGAGATGGTGGCTGACATCCATCACATTGCCACTTCACTACCCATCTTCCCCATCCTTTCCTTCCCATTCTCCAATATATTTGGACTTGGTGCAGCCCCGTTGGGCTGTGTGGGGAGAGGGAAAAATTAATCGACCAACCCTTTCTTATGTTCTCAAGTTCTTCTTGTTTTCTTCTCTCCACTGATTGAATGAGGGCCGTGTGTCTTTGTGGTAAATAAGATTTTATGAGAAAGACTGTGCTACAGTGAAATATGCTCATTTGTGCCTATATGCTTTCTTGCCTGTAAATAATCATTTACAAATGATTGCTTGTGTGTAATAATATAAGTGTTTGATGTTCTTCCAATCTGTCTCAGTTGTCTTTTCCTTCATTGGTCTGACACAGTGTACAAGTATAGTTAGATGGGAAGTTGTACCCCACCTGATTTGCTCTGTTAGCCGGTGCTGCACTACTGTTCTGCTCGGCAGAAGATCACCAGGTGTGGCACCGAGAGTGTGGCCTTGAGTGAGGTTGCAGGACCAATAGAAAGGTATCGTGGAAACGTAACTCTGCTAGGCTGGTAGTCTAAGTCAAATGGCTACAGCTGTGTAAGAACTACAGCCCGTTGGACGGTGGAGTTATCTGTGTCGGCGGGCCTCAGGACCGGGTGTTTGGGAGAAACTCGAGTGCTTCCACTCATGGGGAGCCTCAAACCCGGGCCATAATATGTTTCCTTCGACTGGTGCTAATAGGGCAAGAGCCTGAAAAATGGGATTTTACTTCACAACACCATAACAACAAGAAAAAGAGCAATCAGAAGATGTAGTCCTCACCAGGCCTTCTTTTGAGTGGTGTATATATTTTTTATGGGTTTGAGGGTAAATCCAATATGGCTGCCAAACCATGTGACCTATGATATCATATGTGGTAAACCTTTGGTTCTTATGGACAGGCAGATCATACATGTAAGTTTCGCCTCAATTTGTTCAGCCATTTCACAGAGAAGATTTTTGAAGGTTAAATAATAAAATATATGTGGCTGCCTAAATCATGTGACAAAAGGCATCAATGTATGTATTTACTGTGGACCATTTTATCCCTACATGATCCTAAAAATTTCCTACTGATTGGATGTGGCATTTTAAATTTGCAATTATGACATCATAACGAGGGCCCTATGGCATCATAAAAAAAATCACATTCCACTGAGGAGTACTTGTTATGTGCAAGTTTCAATTTTTCCTTGGTGCGGTTTCAGAGATACAGAGGTCCAAACTTTTTTCCGTTTTTCTGATATGGCTGCCACGCCACATTACCTATGACATCATAATTATCACTAAAACATTCTACACGAGTAGTGCGCACAAAGGTCTACATTTCGTCCTCAATCGACAAGCGGTTGCAGAGAAAAACATGAAAGTTCTGTGAGGACAAACAGACAGACCACAAACAGACAAATGAAAAATCGTGCTTAGCACGACACTTGGCGAATTAGTTGACCTTTCCGGTGGGTGGTCCAAGCTGTAATGTCATGGAATGTGTGGTGTATATTTGTTCGTACATTTAATAAATGACGCGACGTCACAAATAACAATTATCAGGCGCGCCGTTGTCATGGTAACGGCAGCAGATTGAAAATTTTCACAACTCATTTAAAGCCACCATGTGACATTCAACAACTTATCATCGGTGCTTGTTGCCTTCATTCTGATCGTAGAAAATATTTTGAAAATACCTAAGAACATTGCTTTTCAACCAGGCTACGACCTGTTATCAGGTTTGAAATATGTTGTCAAACAAAAATATGCATTTTATATGTGTGTTTTTCATGTTTTGGGTGACCTGAACCTTGACCTTGGGTCAATTTCGATCAAACTTTGTACACATGTTAATATTACATGCATAAATAGACAGTATAAGTTTCAATATAATAAAGTGCAAATGTTTGAGAAATAGCATGTGTAATTCACAAAATTCCCCATTGGTTTATAATGGGCGATAATATAAAGTGATGCAGAATCCAGATCCTGATCTTGAACATCAACCAAAAGTCACCTAATCTTTTTGCACTGTGGAATTTCTATCAGCTGTTAAAATTTCATCCAAATCGGTTAGATTGTGAAGACTGAGAACGAATAGAATTTTTTTAAAATCACGCCAATAGCTAAAACTTTGACGTCATACGCTTGCGAAAAACTGTGCATAATTTGTACTAACGTGCATTTTAAAACATTTAGATATTCCATTGAAGTTTGGTTTGGCGTCAACAGGAAGTCGCTACGACTTCCGGTCACTGGATTATGTCCAAAATAATGTTTTCACGTTGTGTGACGTCACGTCACGGACGTTTAGTCCGATTAAGAACGGGGTTTGGACACGGACCGTCTCAGGTGGATTGCCTATCAGGTGTAAAAATTTAAGAACGACTGGTCCAGCCGTTTGGGCTGTAGACGACAAACAAGCCAACAAACAAACACACAGCAGTCATAGACTGGTACTTACGAAATCGTCAACTTGACCTCTGACCTTGTCTAATAAAGCTGTCTCTAGAGAAGGTAGCGACGCAAACCAGAAGTTTCTACGATGATTCTGTACCAAAACCATCAAAAATCGAATGGTTGAACCTCACCGTGACCTTGACCTTTGACCGATTTTGACCAAAATCTAATCAGCACTAGCCATCACTCTCCTGAATCACGTGGTGTAATTTGACATTGGTAGCTTTCTTCTGGTCTCGAGTTATCTGTACCAAACCATCAAAAATCGAATATTTGACTCACGTGACCTTGACCTTTGACGATTTTGACACAAATCTAATCAGCACTAGCCATCACCCTCCTGAATCACGTGGTGTAATTTGACATTGGTAGATTCTTCCGTTCTCGAGTTATCGTGCCTACAAACAAACAAACAAACATAACAACAGCAGTCATAGACTGGTACTTACGAATCGTCAACTTGACCTCTGACCTTGTCTAATAAAAGCTGTCTCGAGAGAAGGTAGCGACGCAAACCAGAAGTTTTTCTTCTCCGATGATTCTGCACCAAACCATTCAAAAATCAATGTTTTTGGATGTTTCACCTCACTGTGACCTTGACCTTTGACCGATTTTGACCAAAATCTAATCAGCACTACCACCACCCTCTTGAATCACGTGGTTGTAATTTGACATTGGTAGCTTCTTCCGTTCTCGAGTTATCATTTTTTGGATGTTTGCCTCACTGTGACCTTGACCTTTGACCGATTTTGACCAAAATCTAATCAGCGCTAGCCATCACCCTCCTGAATCACGTGGTGTATTTGACATTGGTAGCTTCTTCCGTTCTCGAGTTTATCTGTACCAAACCATCAAAAATCGAATATTTGACCTCACTGTGACCTTGACCTTTGACCGATTTTGACCAAAATCTAATCAGCACTAGTCATCACCCTCCTGAATCAGGTGGTGTAATTTGACATTGGTAGCTTCTTCCGTTCCTCGAGTTATCGTGCCTACAAACAAACAACAAACAAGCAGTCATAGACTGGTACTTACGAAATCGTCAACTTGGACCTCTGACCTTGTCTAATAAAAGCTTGTCTCTAGAGAAGGTAGCGACGCAAACCAGAAGTTTCTACGATGATTCTGTACCAAACCATCAAAAATCGATGTTTGACCTCACCGTGCCCTTGACCGTTGACCGATTTTAACCAAAATCTAATCAGCACTAGCCATCACCCTCCTGAATCACGTGGTGTAATTTGACATTCGGAGCTTCTTCCGTTCTCGAGTTATCTGTCCAAAACCATCAAAAATCGAATGTTTGACCTCACCGTGACCTTGAACCGTTGACGCGATTTTGACCAAAATCTAATCAGCACTAGCCATCACCCTCCTGAATCACGTTGTTGTAATTTGACATTGGTAGCTTCTTCCGGTCTCGAGTTATCTGTACCAAACCATCAAAAATCGATATTTGACCTCACTGTGACCTTGACCTTTGACCGATTTTGACCAAAATCTAATCAGCACTAGCCATCCCCTCCTCAATCACGTGGTGAATTTGAACATTGGTAGCTTCTTCCGTCTCGAGTTATCGTGCCTACAAACAACAAACAAACATACAACAACAAACAAGCAGTCATAGACTGGTACTTACGAAATCGTCAACTTGACCTCTGACCTTGTCTAATAAAAGCTGTCTCTAGAGAAGGTAGCGACGCAAACCAGAAGTTTCTACGATGATTCTGTACCAAACCATCAAAAATCGAATGTTTGAACCTCACCGTGACCTTGACCGTTGACCGATTTTGACCCAATCTAATCAGTACTAGCCATCACCTCCTGAATCACGTGGTGTATAATTTGACATTGGTAGCTTCTTCCGTTCTCGAGTTATCTGTACCAAACCATCAAAAATCGAATGTTTGACTCACCGGTGACCTTGACGTTGACCGATTTTGCACAAAATCTAATCAGCACTAGCCATCACCCTCCTGAATCACGTGGTGTAATTTGACATCGGTAGCTTCTTCCCGTTCCTCGAGTTATCGTGCCTACAAACAACAAACAAACAAACAAAACATACAAACAAGCAGTCCATAGACTGGGACTTACGAAATGTCAACTTGACCTCTGACCTTGTCTAATAAAAGCTGTCTCTAGAGAAGGTAGCGACGCAAACCAGAAGTTTCTACGATGATTCTGTACCAAACCATCAAAATCGAATGTTTGACCTCACCGTGACCTTGACGTTGACCGATTTTGACCAAATCTATCAGCACTAGCCATCACCCTCCTGAATCACGTGGTGTAATTTGACATTGGTAGCTTCTTCTGTTTCTCCGAGTTATCTGTACCAAACCATCAAAAATCGAATGTTTGACCTCACGGTGACTTGACCGTTGGACCGATTTGACCAAAAATCTAATCAGCACTAGCCATCACCCTCCTGAATCACGTGGTGTAATTTTGACATTGGTAGCTTCTTCCGTTCTCGAGTTATCGTGCCTAAAAACAAACAAACAAACAAACAAACAGAAACGGAAGTCATCAATATACTTACGAAATCTTAGATTTCGTAAGTAACAACAAACAAACAGAAACGTAGTCATCAATATACTTACAAAATCTTTAGATTTCGTAAGTAACAAACAAACAAGCAGTCATAGACTGGTACTTACGAAATTCGTCAACTTGACCTCTGACCTTGTCTAATAAAAGCTGTCTCTAGAAGAAGGTAGCGACGCAAACAGAAGTTTCTCTACGATGATTCTGTACAAACCATCAAAATCGAATGTTTTGACCTCACGTGCCTTGACGTTGACCGATTTTGACCAAAATCTAATCAGCACTAGCATCACCTCCTGAATCACGTGTGTAATTTGACATTGGTAGCTTCTTCCGTTCTCGAGTTATCATTTTTTGGTGGTTTTGACCTCACTGTGACCTGACCTTTGACCGATTTTGACCAAATCAATCAGCACTAGCCATCACCTCCTGAATCACGTGGTTAATTTGACATGGTAGCTTCTTCCGGTCTCGAGTTATCTGTACCAACATCAAAAATCGAATATTTGACCTCACTGTGACTTGACCTTTGACCAGTTTTGACCAAAATCTAAATCAGCACTAGCCATCACCCTCCTCAATCACGTGGTGTAATTTGACATTGGTAGCTCTTCCGTTCTCGAGTTATCGTGCCTACAAACAAACAAACATACAACAACAAACAAGCAGTCATAGACTGGTACTTACGAAATCGTCAACTTGACCTCTGACCTTGTTAATAAAGCTGTCTCTAGAGAAGGTAGCGACGCAAACCAGAAGTTTCTACGATGATTCTGTACCAAACCATCAAAAATCGAATGTTTGACCTCACCGTGACCTTGACCGTTGACCGATTTTGACCAAATCTAATCAGTACTAGCCATCACCCTCCTGAATACGTGGTGTAATTTGACATTGGTAGCTTCTTCCTTCTCGGAGTTATCTGTACCAAACCCATCAAAATCGATGTTTGACCTCACCGTGACCTTGACCTTTGACCGATTTTGACCAAAATCTAATCAGCACTAGCCCATCACCCTCCTGAATCACGTGGTGTAATTTGACATCGGTAGCTTCTTCCGTTCTCGAGTTATCGTTGCCTACAAACAACAAACAACAAACAAACATACAAACAAACAAAAACAAAACGGTAGTCATCAATATACTTACAAATCTTTAGATTTCGTAAGTAACAAACAAACAAGCAGTCATAGACTGGTAATTACGAAATCGTCAACTTGACCTCTGACCTTGTCTAATAAAAGCTGGCTCTAGAGAAGGTAGCGACGCAAACCAGAAGTTTTCTACGATGATTCTGTACCAAAACCATACAAAATCGAATGTTTGACCTCACCGTGACCTTGACCGTTGACCGATTTTGACCAAAATCTAATCAGCACTAGCCATCACCCTCCTGAATCAGTGGTGTAATTTGACATTGGTAGCTTCTTCCGTTCTCGAGTTTATCTGTACAAACCATCAAAAATCGAATATTTGACCTCGCTGTGACCTTGACCGTTGACCGATTTTGACGCAAATCTAATCAGCACTAGCCATCACCCTCCTGATCACGTGATGTAATTTTGACATTGGTAGCTTCTTCCGTTCTCGAGTTATCGTGCCTACAAACAAACAAACAAACAAACATACAAAACAAAAAACAAACAGAAACGGTCGTCATCAATATACTTACAAAATCTTTAGATTTCGTAAGTAACAAACAAACATACAAACAAACAAAACAAACACAGAAACGGTAGTCATCATATATACTTATGAAATCTTTAAAGATTTCGTAAGTAACAAGCAGTATAGACTGGTACTTACGAAATCGTCAACTTGATACCTCTGACCTTGTCTAATAAAGCTGTCTCTAGAGAAAGGTAGCGACGCAAACCAGAAGTTTCTACGATGATTCTGTACCAAACCATTAAAATCGAATGTTTGACCTCACTGTGACCTTGACCTTTGACCGATTTTGACCAAAATCTAATCAGCGCTAGGCATCACCCTCCTGAATCACGTGGTGTAGATTTGACATTGGTAGCTTCTTCCGTTCTTGAGTTATCGTGCCTACAAACAAACACACACAAACAAACAAACACACAAACAGAGGACGGAAGTCATCAATATACTTACGAATCTAACAAACAAACAAACAAGCAGTCATAGACTGGTACTTTACGAAATCGTCAACTTGACCTCTGACCTTGTCTAATAAAAAGCTGTCCTAGAGAAGGTAGCGAGGCAAACCAGAGGTTTCTACGATGATTCTGTACGCAAACATAAAAATCGTAACGTCGACCGAAGCAAAAATCTCCATTCTCCACGCAATTATTTAATATTATTTATCAAAGTCACAAAACCGTAATATTCGGCCATCCACCAACAATCTTTACATAATCTGACGGCTTAGCGAGTCAGGCATGCGACGATAACCTTTATTGGGATAAAAAATGACGTTTAAACACCATCTTTATCGAAAACACCGTCAGCACGCACACGCAAAACCTTTACGTGACTCAACAAAACGTCTGCTCGAGCGCGCTGCACCACGTGACGAGC
>CM068955.1:139318957-139357162 GCA_035128595.1 Eptatretus atami | reverse complement strand
TTTCTTCTTTGCAATTGCCCTTTCAGACGACTCCCATAAACCAAATTCACACCCAAAAGCGTTCGAACCAACACCCGACTCTTACCACTTTAACACTTTCACTCTTAGCTCTAGGCGCTAATGCTTTTCTTGACACTTTTGGCATACGAAGGCTTTTGGCACAATTACCAATATGGCGGCACACAGAGGAGGAAGACAATAACGCTCACACTGTTTGGTTGAGAGGAGACACATTCAGATTGGCTGCCAGCGATGTCAACATTAGTGGTCGTGTTTTTGGTCGAGGTGGTGCTTTTAAACTTGTAAAAATTGACTCACATGATGGATTTATTTTTTTATTTTTTATTTTCGGTAATTAAAAACTGATTCTTTAGTTTGTGCTAAGAAGGACGCGCAGTGCCAGGTATTACTGTATAAAAACTAGTGAGCCATAATTCCATATTTTTCACATTGCAAGCAATTACTCGAGTGCATCCTATGTGCATATAGTAAATATAAGCTTTATATATTTGATGATGTGGACTGTGCTTGCTTTCTGTTATCAGCCAAATAACTCAAGTAAATCAAGAATTAGTGGTTAGAATCAGCTCTTCATTTTGAAGTTCACAGTGACAGTGATTTTTAATGTAAATACGGCAAAAGTTATTAAATAAGAGGTGAAAGAGATGCATAATAAGGCTAATGAATTATATAATAATGCTAAAAACTTGCTTTTCTGTTGTACAGTTCTGTGCACATCCACACGATCTTGGGAACTCCAGTAGACTATCATGCCAGAATATTCTCTCCGAAGGAGATCGGGCCAGTTCTGCCAGAAAATTTCCACATTTGGGATAACAACGGATACATGAACTATCACGGGCCAACTAAATGACCATAGATCTTTCACGACCCAACAAATATTTGACCTAACACGAACCAACAACAAGGTAGCCCAAAAAATGTAAAATATTTAAATGTGTCAATGAACACATGTTAACATGAAAAAGAGCAATCAAAGATTGCAGACCTTCACCATGACTTGTTTTGTGTGGTGTTTGTGTAGTTTTGTGTGATGTATTTTGTGTAGTGTTTGTATACTGTTGTGTTACGTAATTCATGAGACAAAACTAGAACTGCCACTTTATAACTACTGGCAGTGATGACCGGGTACCAAGACGTCCTACTTTGATACAATCCCGCTTTGATCGGACACCTACCCTGACCCATTACGTTTTTTTTTATTATTCAGTTGAATTTAGAATGTCATTAAAATAAATTCAATTTAAATTAAATGGAAGACCAAATAGGTAAAGTCCTGCATTGGAGTCATCAGAAAGAACCCAAACAAGCAAAAAGCAAAGATGGAGTCATCAGGAGGAACCTAGATAGTATTCAGGTTTCAGCTGCTACTCCTCCACCCTCAAAGCCATCCAGGCACAACCAAATGAGCCTTGTTTAAAAATAAATAAATAAATAAATAAAAAGAACCCACATTCAGAAAATTAAATAATTCTGGCTGCTACAACACCATGTGGCCGATCAGGTTGTAATTTAAAACATTTCTTCCCCATCAACACTAGATCACAATTATGAAGTTTCACGTTGATTGATTCAGTGGTCCAAGATAAATAATTAAAAATATATTTTTTTGCTCAATCCAATATGGCTGCCAGATCATGTGACATCAATTATTCATGAATAACTGGTATCCCCAAGGCTTGGGGAACATTTGTGTGAAGTTTCCCCTCAATCTGTCCATTCATTATGGAGAAGATATTTTAGGTTTAAGGGTAAATCCAATATGGCTACCAAACCATGTGACCTATGATGTCATGTGTGAACTTTTTGTTCCTCATGGATAGGCGGTCAAACATGAAGTTTCATCTCAATCTGTTGAACCATTTCCGAGAAGAAGATTTTTGAAGGCATATTTATTTTAAAGACAATACGCCTGCCGAATCACGTGAACAAAGATGTCATCAATTGTTTTTTCTGTATCCCTGGATGACCCTCAAATGTTTTCATACTGATCAGATGTAGCGTTGTATAGATGCAATTGTGATGGCAAATGATGGCACCTATGATGTCATTTTTTTAAAAAAAAATCTCACTTATTCCACACAAAGAGTACTTGCCATGTGCTTTCCCTTGATTTCAATTTTTTCCCTTAGTGCAGTTTCAGAGATACAGAGGTCAAATTTTTTTTTAAGTTTTTCCAACATGGCTGCCACACCATGTAACCTGTGATGACATAATTATCAATAAAACATTCTACATAAGTCGTAGCTCTGATGGTGAAAATTTCGTCTCAATCCGACAAGCAGTTGCAGAGAAAAACACTAAAGTTCTGTGCTGACAAACAAACAAACAAACAAACAAACAGGAAGACAACATCATGCTGAGCACGATACTTGCAAGATCTATAAAACAAATTTGACCTCAAAAATAATTGGTGGTTGAATTCAATGACCAAATATGCAACTCCTCTTCAAATTTCAAGTGAATCAGATTAAAATTGACAACTTTAGAAATTTGGCCTATGCTGACCGTTTGGTCCATGTTGACCTCAAAAATAAATGGCTAGTTGAATTCAGTGACCTGAAATATAACTCCTCTTCAAATTTCAAGTCAATTGGATGAAAAATGAGGATTTTAGAAATCTCACCGAAGTTGTTGACCTTTGGCCTATGTTGACCTTTTGACCTCAAAATAATAGCCTTCTTCCTTATGACAAACTCTACCATGTAGTGAAGTTTCATGAAGATCGGTTTAAAATTGTGACATGTAGGCGATAAACAGACAAACAAACAAACAGAATAACAAAATCGACTGACCAATATACTTGAAAAATCTTCGATTTTGAAAGTAGCAAATGAAAAATCACTCATGGAGTAACATTTGGTGAAACGGAACGACACTCGGTCGAGCACATACCACCGCCAGGATGAATAGTTTACATTTTGTATGCGACTGATAGGTCTGATCTAAATCCGGACATTAACCAAAATCGAATCGGCTTTTTCTTGTCACCTAACCAACTCGTCCACCTACTTCTGTCATCACTCATCCACAACTTTTTGAGATCTCATGCAATACCTAGTTTTTGGCCCCATCTCTCAGTAGTGAAGAATCCCTTGAAAACCATTGGATCCGAATCCAGATCTTCACAAAAATTGAATTGATTCGTTGTCGTCACACACCCAACATGTCCACCAAGTTTAATCCGAATCCTTGCAAAACGTTTTGAGAAATCATGTAATATCGTTTTAAACCCCATCTCTCATTGGTGAAGAATCACTTAAAAATTAAATAATCCTCGTATCTGGATCCGGATTCGGATCTTCTCCAGAATTGAATCAATTAGTCCTTTTCACACACCCAACCTGTCCACAAAGATTCTGCAGAATCCATCCATAACCTTTTGAGATATTGTGCTATATATAGTTTTTGGCCTTATTTCTCAAAGGTGAAGGATTTCAGAAATACCACTTGAAAAATTCTCGTATCCGGATCCAGATTTTCACCAAAATCGAATCAATTAGTCCTTGTCTCACACCCAACATGTCGACAAAGTGTCATTTGAATCTGACAACAACTTTTTGAGATATCATGCAACTAGTGGCACTTCCAACCTGTACACCAAGTTTCGGGTTGAAATGAGAGAAATTGAAATGAAAGAAGTTTTAAAGATCGCAGAAAAGATGAAGATAATTCCAACAATCAAATCGGAAGTTTACCGTAGTTTAGGGGCCTTTCAAATGTTACCTAACCACATGGGGGGGGGGGTGAGGAAGGGGTGTATGTCCAAGCATTACAGATTGCTATGGGGGGGGGGAGTGGGAGTGGGTGAGGGATGTTTTCAATGTTGTTATGCAACTCTAAATCAATCAATGATAACACATTTATTTTATTTTATGACAACACCCTTTAATGGACTTAACTTGTTTGTTTATTTAACTTTTTAATTTAATTAATTTATATATTTAACGACCTTTATTTATTTAATGACACCGCGCATAAATTCCAGGCACCCTTTATTTTAAAATGCAAATATTTCATAATTCACCAATTTTGGATATTCATAATCTTTAAATCAATTGTACGATTTTATTATTAAAACATTTTTATATCGCCAAGATCAGTACAATATATAATATTATAAAATAATAATGAAATGTAAGTTGCATAAATACAAAATTAATATTGTTGGTGCAGTTTTGTAGGTGTCTGAAAGGGTCTTGGTGTTTGTTCTAAAGGCTCTAAATGGTCGGGTTTTAAGAGTTTTCGGGATTTTAGGGTCGTAGGTCTTCATGGTCCTTCATGGGTTTCAGGGTTGTAAAATTTCTCGAGGGTCTTAGGGCTCTGTAAGTGTCTTAAGATTCTAAAGGGTCGAATAGAATTAATACATGTAATCACATTCTGTGTGGACAAACAAGCAAACACAAAACAAACGGACCCAAATGCAATACCCTGTGCTCTGGGAAATGTAAAAATCAAAAACCCAGATTAAAAAACAAAAACAAATTCTGCCTGCCAGACCATACGTCCGATCATGTTGAAATTTAAAATCTACATTCCCCATCACTAATCGATCATAATTGTGAAGTTTGATGGTGATTGATTAAGCGTTTCCAGAGCAAACATTATTTAATATTTTTCTTCAATCCAATATGCCTGCCAAACCATGTGACCTATCAATTATTCCACAACAATCTTGTACACCCCAAAGGCTTGGAGAACATTTGTGTGAAGTTTCCCCTCAATTAGTCCAGCCGTTCTGGAGAAAAGATTTTTTTTACGGGTTTCAGGGTAAATCCAATATGGCTGCCAAACCATGTGACCTGCGACATCATATGTGTGAATCTTTTGTTCCTCATGGATAGCTAGTCATATTGTATGTGTCAAGATTCGCCTCGATTTGTTAGTCAATTCAGAGAAGATTTTTGAAGGTTTTTTTTTTGAAAAAAAACAATATGGCTGCTGAATCATGTGACCGATGACATCATCAAATTTTTTTTCTGTGGACTATTTTATCCTTAGATGACCTTCAAAAATTTTCATACTGATCGGATGTAGCGTTCTACATATGCAATAATGACGTCATAACGAAGGCACCTACGACATCATGAAAAAAAATCACGCTTATTCCCCATGAGGAGTACTTACCGTGTACCAAGTTTCAAGTTTTTCCTTGTTGTGGTTTTGGAGAAAATGATGTCCAATTTTTTTTTCTTTAATCCAATATAGCTGCCATACCATGTGACCTATGACATCAGAGTTAGCATTAAAATATTCCTCATGGGGAGTTCCTCCTATGTTTAGAGTTTTGCATCGATTGGACAAATGGTTGCAGAGGAAACCAATTCTGGATAAGGATTTAAATTCAACCAATTATGGCTGGAATACCACTTCACCGATGACATCATTGTTATTACTCTATATACCCCATGAGGAGTTGATGACAAATGCCAAATTTCAATTTTTTTCGTTGAGCGGTTTCGGAGAAAATGATGTCTAAATGTTTTCCTTTAATCAGTTATGCCTGTGATCTATGACGTCATGATCTATGACGTCAGAGTTAGCAATGAAATATTCTCCATGGGGAGTCACTCCTATGTTTAAAGTTTCACATCAACTGGTCAAGCGGTTGCAGAGAAAAACATTTTAAAAGCGAAAATAATATATGGATGCGGACACGCACACACACAGAGACAGACACACACACAGACAGGGGTATCGCAATAGTCTCGCATCCCTTTCGGGGCGAGATTAAAAAGAAAGGAAAACCAAGTGAGGTGGATGACGCAGATTTAAGAAAAAGTCAAATTTTCGTCTCTACACCTGAACATTTATAAACAGTCACAAAGGACCAGGTTAAATGGAATGAGTTGTTCAGAAATGCATGGGGTGCAGGTGAGTGGAAAGAAAAGCCCCATGGTATTTGAGTTGTTAACACTTTTCTACGTTCGTTGTTTTTTGTTCGTGTGCAAATCACGAGCAGCCCCTCATGCAAGGAAGGGACACAAATTGAGCTGATAAGGGCGCCCGAAACTGAGCGTTTAAAAGGTCGTCTCACGCATACGTTACGTTCCAGTGGAGTTTGGTCTAACTGCCTGTCATATTGCATCATTAGTGTGCATGTAGTGCACAAGTCTGTGCTAACCCAGTGTGCATTAACTGTAAACACAATATCATGGTATTAGAGAAGACCTATAGCAAAAAATAAAACAACTTTGTACTGAATTCATCTACAGAACCTCGTGTCGGTGCTCGAGGGAAGCCGATCATATGTGACAATTGTACTTGTGCAAACACAAACGATCTGTTCGTGCCATACTGAGCGAATTGCTTGATTGAGACATACCTGTCGTCTAACTTGGCAAATATACTGTAGGTCGAAAGAGAAAATTATTTACAGGCAGGTGCATTCATTCATTCAATTTCAGTTACTCTGAGATTTTATGAAACTGCAGAAGTCTCATCTTGAAAATAAATTTGTATTAATCCAATTATTTCTCTTTATCTGGCCGATGGGTTTCACCAGCTGCAGCTGCTGCGATGTGGTTAGTGCAGGATGCAATCGTGACCTTCCCTTTTGTGAAATGATTTCATGATGTGGTTCGTACGTATTGTTTCATTTGGTGTACTTTCTGAGTGGGTATTTGTTTGACTTTCAGATTGCATTTAACTCAGATCACTTTTCAAAATTTGTTATTCGTATAAAGGGAACTGAGTTTAGAAGAAGCGATGACTGATGATTGAATGGGAGTTATAGTCAGTGTTTGGGGTTGGAAAGGGAAATAGTAGTGGAATAAGGTTCATTATTAATTTACATACATGTAATGTGTACAGAATCCTATGTCATTTGGTATATTCTTCCTTCCATTCACTCTTCTTTCACCTTTATTTGATCTCTCCCCAACCTCTTTTCTTCCTTCCCCCCCTCTCCACCAATCGTTAATTTATTTTTTGCCACCTATCCCCATTCCATTCCTTTTCTCAATTTTATTGTTCCAGTTCCTTTCTAATCCCACCCCTCGAACCATATAACTGCATCACATGTGTACGTCTCCTTCAAATGCTGCTGTGTGGCAGAGTACACAACCAAGAACAGGAAGTAATATTTGAACAACAATAAGTGATAACAGCACAGGTGTGCAGAAATAGCATTGGGGGGAATTGAATTTAGTATACTCCTTGATGATGTGAAAACTTTAATTCTAAGAGGCCAAACTTTTGGCAGTTAAGTGGACAGAGTGATGGTGAAAGGGAAAGCATCTGAAAGGGCAAACGACAGCTGTATGCCCGCAGTGTAGGATGGAACCAGACCGGCTAGCAGGGGGTAATTTGGACAGCTCGAAACCACCGCACAGACCTGCTGTTGCGAGTCGTGCCATCGGGTCATTAACTATTGCAAGCGGATGAGACAGCTGCCCTTATGCTGCAAAGCAGCGAATGGGAATTCCAACGAAGCGACCCACGTTTGTTGTTTTATTTTTTTTTCCTCCATCACATTGATGAAGTGTTACAGCTGGCAGAGCCTGCCAGGGGGACACAAAACGATTTTTCCCGAATCTAAAATGTACCTCGTGAGAGGTCCTGCTTTGCAAGCAATACAGGATAGTTCTCAAATAATTTCACTCACATGGCTCGATTTTGTTGGATTCATGTGCCGCGTGTTCTTCTTGGATTTCTTAATCATAACAAGATTCTTGAACTTATTTGTGGCAATAATAATAATTTCTGGATTTAACTCCTGTGAGTTCAAAATCAATCTCCCCAGTATGCAATCTATTCAAATAAAAGAGAGAGAGAGAGAGAGAGAGAGAGAGAGAGAGAGAGAGAGAGAGAGAGAAGAGTGTGTGTGTGTGTGTGCGTGTGCGTGTGCGTGTGTGTGTACTCCATAACTCCAAAACCATGAAACCTATCAGCCTGAAACTTTGCATGCATATGAAGGGAACTCCAAGGTAGTGAGTGCATAAATGAAAATTGGGTGTTTGGGAAATTTAAACACCCCTTTTGAAGATAATTTAATGGCTTACCTCCATGAAAGGGTTATCCTTGGTCAGCCCAAGTTCGCATCACAGGGGTCTTAGCCGTCATATTGATCCGGTCTGTTCAAAGAAGCCTTGCCTTGGAAACACGATGAACTCTCACGGACTAATTTAAGTATATGATATCGGATCTCATGGACTTTCGAAATTTGGAGTGAAATCTGAAAGTTTTAACAAATTAGCAATTTTTATAACTAGATGTATTTATTTAAGCAAAGTATTAAACTTAACTCTTTCTACTGTTCAAACGATTATATCAGGTGAAGAAAAGCCGAAGGAATGTGCAGACAGTGGAACCTCATCGAGTGCAAGAAAAATAATTAACCAACGTGATCGAAGTTGCTTTTGCAAGCCATCGCGATACAGTCCACAGGAGTCCTTTTTTTTCGGCAATTACGAATGCAGTTTGTATTTTTCACCTTTTTGTGCGATTTGTTTTCTTTATAAAATATCAATACTAATCTATTAATAAACCTATAAAATTTTGAACGTCGAATCAAACCTCGCGTTCCAAATTCTGCCATGTTGGTTTGACTGAGCAAGGCATTGACTAACATTTTGTGTGCTGTCTGTGGGAATTTAATTTCGCAATTTTTTTACTTGACTTCCACATTAAAAGAACTATATTTAAATGTTAGCCTTTTTGGTTCTCTTTTCCGTGTACTTTATGCGTGCGGAATTTCATACGGAACCTATGAATCGATACATTTGAAATCCCTTCTCAAATCGATTAGTGCATTGAACGGCACAGCATCCTGTCATTATTAAACAAATGATGAGTGACCGTGTACTCATTCGATAAGCAATTGATGGATATAAAACAAAGTGTTTCATACTTGTCTGGTCATGTGAAAAGCACGTTTTATTAAAAATACGGTACAGGAAGTCCCCGGGTTCCGAACAATCATTCATAGGTAAGTAAATTGAATTGGTATTCTTTAGAAAGGTTATATGGTTTCTCTTTGTGAGTTTCATAGAAAAATATATTTTTAAAACACCCGATTTCCAAGCCATTTGCCCTATTAACGTGTTTTCTAAATTACAGAGGCAAATTTTTTTGCCACCTGCCAAATGATGATTGGCGGCTGTTTATAAAAATTAATGTTTATGCACATCTCCTTGAAACGTTTGTAATTCAACATTATTTGTTTATTCATTTTGAAATTCACCCTAAACAAGGGTGAAGGCTACTCAAGGTGTTTGGGTTGTATACAGCACAGTACTGTAATTGGTAATCGACACTCACACGGACTGCAATCAGCCGATGCCGAGTCCTGAATAATTGCCGATTGCCGAGTCTGATATCAGAACAGCACTAATCTATTCTAATAAATCTCAGTGTACATCCATCAGTCAGTCCATCTGTCCATCCATCTCCTACGTAACTCCAAATCCATGAAATCAAAACCATGAAATCTCCCCTCTCTCCCCTTTCCCCCTCCCTCCTCCTTTCCCCTCCCTCCTCCTTTCCCCTCCTTCCTCTTTCTCTCCCTCCCTCCTCCTTCCCCCTCCTTCCTCTTTCTCTCCCTCCTCTTCTTTCTTTCTCCTCCCCACATAATATTCCCATCAGCGAGGAGACGGGTTGTATTTTCCACAAACATGTAACCAAGATAGTAAGATGCAGGAATTAAGCAAATTAAAAGTGGGGGAGGGGGAGGGATTAAAAACGGTGAATGCTTCCCATACATCATCACCTTCATTCTTTCATTCCTCTTTTATTCCCGCCTTTTGAACAAACTCCCACTCACTCTTCAATCCTATTCTTCTCTTCAGGTCTTCAAAATAGCTGTTCACCACCATCTCTTATCTTTCCCCATCCAAAACCACGATCTTTTCGACCCCCATTAATCCACCCCAAACCCACCTGAGGGCAACAAGGGAACAGTGCACAACCAGAGCAAGAGCAACAGTGGCAGGTCAGCATCAGTAACCAAGAGCCAAGCCAACATCGACGCCGTGCGGGATTCTGCAGTGGAGCTTCACAGGAAGTCCCACCGCCGGTGCTCCCGGGAGCTCGGCATCAAACCAACATCAATCTGGTGTATCCTCACTGAAGAACTGAAGCTTTTCCCATCGATCATCTCTATTAGACATAAACTGAGTCAAGGACATAAGAAGGAGACTTGATATGTGCAATTGGCTCAGTGATAGGATGGAGTGATACCCAGACTGGATCAACCTGATCTGGTTCAGTGATGAAGTCCATTTCCACTTGATTGGTGCCATCAACAATCAGAACAACATTTTCTGGTGAGCATAACCACCTGAGATTACTGAGAGGTACCTGATAGAGCCTAAACTCACATGCTTCTGTGCCTTCAATGCCAGATGGGGAATGCTAGGGCCTTACTGGTTTGAGATTGACAATGGCAGGACGGTGATGATCAGCGGTGAGCGCTAATGGGCCGTGCTCCAGAAGTTCCATCATGATCTAGCCTAAAAGGTCACCCCAAACCATCTCAGCATGACCTGGTTTGTGCAGGATGGTGCACCCCCACATACAGCTGCTGACACCATCACTTTCCTGCGGCAGCTCTTCAGAAACCACCTAGTTGCCCTGAGTACCGCTCATGACTGGGCACCCCATAGCCCAGACTTGAACCCGCTGGACTACTGGTTCTGGGGGGCTGCCAAGGGCTCTGTCTATGCCAACCGCTTTGCCACACTGGATGATGTGAAGCAGGAGGTGTCAGACTACCTCCAGGCAGTGCCACATGAGACCTACAGGAAAGTTGGACAGAACTTTGGAGTCAGGATCAATGCCTGTCTGAACCGAAGAGGGGCACACATCGAGAACGTCAATTACAAGTATTTTGCGTAAATGCCAATTTCAGACCTTGGGCTCTCACTAACTCTAGCAGTGACTTACTGCAATAGCAATCAGTGATAGAAAATACCATGTCATAAGCTTTCAAGACATGTTTGGTTCACATTCCTGAGGTTTCTGTTTCATTGTAAATCAACATTTAAAGTTGCATCACTCTTTTTGAAACACCCTGTAAAAAAATGCACTTTATTAAAGCATGACAACAGAAATGGAAATCCTGACACAGAAGACAGACACAATGATAAATAATTCCACTACTTATCAGAACAGTAACAATAAAACAAATTCCCCCTAGGGCCCACAGACAAGAACCATGCACACAGAAAACCGGGTGAGATAAAGAATGTGCAGGACAGTAGCAATGTCCAGAGAAGCAGCTGCTTGTACGAGCTCCACAGCTATGCAGCAGTCTGGAAAACATCTCTTCCTCTGGCTGCTTGTATGCCTCTTCTCCACTTCCTCCACCCTGAGGCTTTGCAATGCAAACCCCTCAGGCAATCATGAGTTGCCCCTGGCATAGCAATAGTGCCTCAACCCAATCAGAAAAGACTATGTTGCACACAATCATGATGCAGCTGCAAAGCAGTGTGGGCCACTTGCACGACACCTTCCTTGCAACCAATCCATGGCAGGTCTGCAGGAGGGTAGGGCTTTTTTTATCTTCCTTGGAGGTGAAGGGAGAAGGGCACACTGTAGCATGGACCACGATGCTTTTCTCTTGCATTGTCCCAGCTCATTTCAATGGGGAAGAAAGAAGAGACAAGACACATTAACCTGTCCGAGACACTACACAACACCACAACATCTTCCAGCAAGGCAAAAACAAACAGGCTGACTTATCCCGATATATTGATCACCCCACACCACCATGAACATATCAATACAAGGACATATGGCAAAGCGAGAGGTAGCCCCTGGATAACAGGAATTATCTCACAAGACATGAAGATTCATCAGAAACCCTGACAAAGAGAAAAAGCAATGCAACTCCACAAGGAGTTGTGGAAAGCCCAAGGCAGTAAGCCAGCTGTGCACATTAGACATTTGCAAGCAGGCCTCTGTGATGCTAGCCAGTGTGAATGCCACACAAGTCTGCAAGACTCCATATTGAGCTCAGGGCAGCCAACACAGCTGAGAGAATGGCATTTGGAAAGATCGCATCCAATATACTGGCCAGTTTGTCCACCACTTGGAGAAATGAGCATCAGCATGGGAGTGCCGGTTTCAAGAGCATCGGCAACAAAACTGTGCCTGCCAAGAGGATCTCAGTATAGCAGTGCCAGATAAATGGCATCAACTGAACAGTGTGACTGAGCCGGCTCAGGTATCTGGGCCTGCAGTGGCGAGTGTGTCACCAAGCATAGCATATTTGAGACATGGCTCACGCTGGAGGTACGGGAGGGATGCGGTCACCAGAACTCCATGGCTCCAATAAACTGTCAGGGAGGGTACTTGAGTGCAGTGTGTGAGTCATCAGCATTTATGCATGTGAAGTAAGAGCTGTTGGCCGAGCTGGGCCCCTTTACCTCCTGCCAATAAATCACCTTCCTACTTTTCCCTCCAGTTGAAATAAAATCCAACAAAGAGTTGTCTGCCTTGGTCCAGCAGTTTACATCACAAGAGCATTGAACACCCACTTCTATATTATAAAATAGTAAATAATGTGAAAGCAAAGGTTTTTGTCAAAAAAGCAGAAGCAATATTTTAGAATATCCTTTTTTTCTACATTGAAGAAACAAAGTGAGGTCAGATCTCATCTACTCAAACATTTCATAACCAATGATGTAGCCAGAAATGACAAGTCACCTGAGCCAAGTCTCAAGTATGTATACTCAAGTCTATGAGGGCAAGTCTCAAGTATGTATACTCAAGTCTATGAGGGCAAGTCTCAAGTATGTATACTCAAGTCTATGAAAGCAAGTTTCAAGTGAAGTCTCATTTCGTGGAGGGCAAGTCTCAAGTGAGGTCTCAAGTCCTTGAAGGCAAGTTTCAAGTCGTCTTAAGTCCTTGAGGGCAAGTTTCAAGTCAAGTGTCACATCATAATGTCATTATCATAGAGCTTAGTGATGTGTAACTGCAGTGGCGTAATGGTAAAAAAATATTATGTGGGTAAATTATTATGAATGTCAGTTGAGGCTAGGAAGCAGTCATTCTTAAAGGCTAAGCCGTTGAGGTGTGTCTGCAGGCCACAAGGCCCAAGGTGTGCAGAGTATTGGTCGGGTGCAGAAGGGGGTAGCCCCTCCCATCTCTCTACGTCTTCGCCTCGTTCGAAATCTGCGTGATCATGGCTCTACACGGGCGGCAACATGACATCTCAGTTGTGGGGGATCTTTGGGCCGCTTCTGCAGGATCAGGTGGCTGTCACCGTGTTGTGTGTCAGTTTGTGCAGCACTGACTGAGTTATTCCACAACAACAATAACATAATGGAAGACTGTGCGGTACTGGCTTCACCAAGGCAACAGCACAACTCCTCAGGAACATCACATAGCTCTTCATTGAGATGTCTAACTGTATCACCTTGTTCTCTGTCTGACAATAAGTTATAGTAGATTATAATAAGTTCAATAAGTGTAGAGAATTTGGAATATATATATATATATATATATATATATATATATATATATATATATATATATATATATATATATATATGAGCCATTTGTTCATCCATTAAATGAGCCTTTAATATCACCCATCACTAAATTGATCATTGATCACGTTACATCTATACTGTATGGAGATCTATAAGTACAGTATGTACAGTATAAATACGCCCTTACCAGAGTCACGGTTTGTGTCACTATCAGTAGCTGCAGGCTGTGCAAGCCAACAAGAGGTACCACTCTCATCGGAAGGGTATCTAGTTTTGCTGGGAATTGGATCGGAATCCTGAGTTTTACATTGGTGAAATTATCCGATGTCCATCTCCATCATTAGATGGGCTTATTCCCACAAACACGAATCTTTTCCCAGTATCGAAAAACATGGAAAGGTCGATGCTTACAAAAATGCAAACTGCCCTCGGGCCATAAGACAAACAAATCCACAATGGGACCCTGAAAAATTCTGGAACCGAGGGCACTTCAATAAAGTGACGATTTATCAAACTATGGTTGATCGTGGTCGAATCTGGCTACAGGCTACGGACACACTGTTTAGTATAAGAAATTAAAAATTTATTGCCAATATTTTGAAGTTGATTAATGGCCCTTTGGAAAAAATTAAGTGAGTAAACGTTAAGATGTTGGAAACTAATGTGGGTAAATGCCGTTTATCTGAGTTTATGCAGGACGATGGCACTGGGTGTTAGCTTTTAAAACTTTAATAGTTACGTGCAAGCTCATTGGTTATCTGTGTTAGTCAGTGTTAATGAAATGCAAATGTTGGAAACGAGACACGTTAGTACGTCCAATGGAAATGAAAACTTTCCTCCGTGGGTGGGTTTTTAGGTGACAGATGAAATTTGATGTCATGGACGGTCCATCTGAAATTTCTACACCACATGTTTGACGTGCAGCACTCCTTTCATTCCATGCGCCTTCAAAATGTTTATAAGCAAATAAGATCACCCTCAGAATCTCCGCCATGCTATCGTTAACGAAGTGAAGCGTGCTTGCGTAGCATGGCAGCAAGCTACGCAGTGCCACACAGTCTCGACGGTGTATCATGGTGAGAACGCCCACTCAAAACTCAAACCATTGTGTGCTTGTGTGTGTGCGTGTGCGTGTGTGTGTTTGTTTTAGTTTCATTATGAGTCATAAAACACGTAGACTTAAAAAAACAACAACATGAAACAAGCTAAATGGGTATGAACCGAGCAGCAGCAGCAATAACTCCATACCTATGCTGTGCGGCATTCATACCTACTGAATTCAAGGACGAATAATCCATCATCCATGTAATGAAAGATACTTGAGCTCGACTTGCTTTTCTCCAGAATTCACTTCCTTTTACTCCACTAGACACATGTGTGTGCGATCGGAGGTCCGACGGACATCAGCGGCACTTTGGGCGGTGTACAACTAATACCTTTCTTTCTCAGCTCAGCGCGGTCTATTTATCAAGTTTGTGGTTCCTTTTCCGTGCGACTCCGGCAGCCTTTGTTAATAAACATAATAATCACATCCTACCAGACATTGAATGAAAATTTGTCACAAACACATCACTGACATATATTTATTTTGATATCGTGTTCATTCATCATCATTGTCAAAAAGTCTACAAGCTCAAGTCTCAAGTCTTTAAGGTCAAGTCTCATGTCTTTAAGGCCAAGTTTCAAGTAAAGTCGCAAGTCACAAAATTTGCGACTTGAATGCGACTCGAGTCCAAGTCGCCGACTCAAGTGCCCGTCCCTGCATGCAGCATCCATGCAGGATGAAACTCTCACAGGAAATGCCAATAATGTTGGGAGCTTTAGATTCCATAAAATTCAAAAGACACAGTACTGGTACTGGGGTGTCAGCCTATTGGGGGAAACCAGTACTCCAAGGAATGAGAAACAAAAGTGCGGTAAGCCGAGTACTGATTTATGACGCAATAATATGGAACAAAATAGGATGCCCCAATCATGTAGCGAGACTTGGATGCTAGCTTTGAGGTGTGGTTGATCCAGGAGAGGTAATGGAACCTCTTCCAGCAGTTGGCCATTGAAAGTAGCTAGGCGAGATATTTTGAAGATCCTTCTGATGTGACAGGATAAGATTGTGAGCTTTTCGAGGATTAAAAGAGATATTCAAGTCATCAGAACAGCATCTAATCAATTCCATATCAGCGGAGAGTGATGCACCTGCTGTCTGCTTGTCAGTGGGATGTGCCACTGGAGGACACAATGTCTATTCATCTCCTAAAAGGGAGAGATGGATTTCCAGACTATCGAGGAGATTGGCCTGCCTTTTGTTATGTCCTACAGTGCCTGCCTTTCCTCAAAGAACAAAGCTACTGTAGCCATATTAACCACTAAATTTCCAGTTTCTCTTTCAAACAAATGACCAGAAAGAGTCCCTTAGATATGAATTGCGGTCTTGTAGCCAAAGTAGTCTTGTTTACTCTTATCGGAATCCTTTCGTCTCCTCTCCCTGTCAGGGCTGGAGTTCCCCAAGGCAGTGTTCTGGGCCCAGTCCTCTTCCTGATCTTCATTTATGATCTCTCAGCCTCTCTCAGAAATTCCTTTTATCTATTTGCTGATGACTCCCCCCTCTGCCTGACATCGCTCATCCTTCACACAGGCACTGCAGCCTCTTCCCTCTCTTCAGACCTTGACAAAATCACAAGCTGGTCAAACAGTTGGAATATATCTTTCAATCCTGACACATCTCACACTCTCACTATCTCTCTCTGAAAAGACTGTCTGATAGCCCTCCCCACTCCCCTATTTTTGGCGAACCACATTTCAAAGTTGGCCTCCGAAGCCAATCGCCGATTTGAAATCCACTATTGTACAAAGTCCTTCCTTGACACACCTGAACTCCTATCCACCTGCAGGGTTTTCATCCACAGCTTGATGGAGTACTGCTCTCCCCTTTGGGTTGGCTCCCCTAACACACACCTTGCTCAGCTTAAAACCATGGATACCAAGGCCTTCAAGATCATTGGAATCTGCTGTGCTGAAGCTGATTCTATGGGGTTATCACTTCACTATCACAGACAGGTAAGTGGTCTCTCTGCCTTCTACTGCCTCCTTTCTGGTCTTGCACCCTCTGCTCTTTCCATGCTTCCCTCACCTCCCCCCCCCACCCCCAGGTTTCTGCAGGGCGCCCATGGTCCACCATCAATATACCCCTTCTGGTGAAACTACCTAAATCCAGCATCACCTCCACTCATTCGTTCCTCTTTATTTCCCCGCCTGTGGAACCAACTTCCACTTTCTCTTCAATCACTTTCTTCTTCCCTCCAGGTGCTTACATAGGTATCTAATTTCTCATTATGTATCTCATTGATCTTCCCTCCAGGTGCCTATGTAACCATCTTGTCCACACCTTGCGTCCACCACTTGCATCTCCCCTACCCCTCATTCTTACCTACATCCCTAGTTTTTCCATCTCTGTTTATTTTCTCCCTCTGCCCTGTTGGTGGTTTTTCCCCTTTCTCCTGCTGTTCCCTTTTTATCTTGTGACCTGCTCTGTTCTTTGTCCTAGCTTTTCCACGAGCCAAGACCATGCATAAAAATAAAATAGGTCTTCAAGACACCTGTTCACCACCATTTCAGATCATCCCAAATCCAAAACCATGATATTTTCAACACTCACTATCTCAACCCCCCCCCCCCTCACACACACACACACACACATATACAACACACAACCCAAACCCTCATCCTTCCAAATTTCCAGTATTTTCATCCTGAGAGTTTCCTTCTGCATCCATTTTATCCACCCCATGCGTCATTTCTTCTCCACCATTCCTCCCAACACCCATTGCTTGGCCAAGTCTTCTTCCATCTTGTCCTTCAACTCTGCTTATGGGGTCCCCCCTCCCCCATCACTCCTTCCTCTCTCTACTGTTCCTTTTGTCCTGTTACATCTTCATTAGTTCAATGTACTAACTCTTCAACGAGCCTTTATACAATCAAAAAAATGTAGGTCGATAACTATCGTCACAGAGGTCATATAATATGAACAAAGCATCCAAAGACAGCTGTTATGCTTTTTGGACTTAATAGCTTTGAACTCGCAAATGACGAGCTCGAACGAATCCAAACACTAAAGAGTGAAGCAGTTCAATTTGGATGTTTCACTTTTTTGTATTTTTCTATTTATTGACTTCGAGTTGTCTCGGCTGGGTTCAATTCTCAGCCCGAGTACAAAATGTCCGATTTGTGCTTCCAGGCAGGGTGCTATTCCACAAAGTGTGCCGTCCCTCGGAAGGACATTAAGCTGGGTACCCCGTCTGTTAGTCATTGATTAGTTGGTGCACGTTAAATATTCCACAATGTTTTTCAATGAACAGTTGGTGGGTTATCGTCAGCACCCTGAACATACTAGAGAATTCTGCCATCATGTGAATGGGACAAAGTGAAAATGCAACCTGCGGGTCAAATTTATATTTGAATCCTGGTCCATCGTGAATTTGCGATTCACAACTCATTTTGCTGATATTAAAACTGACAACTGAGACAAACATTATTGTATTCACTATTTTTTTCATTCCCATAAATCATGTCATATGACCATTCGATTGACACTTTATTTGAAATTAAGGAATGCTGGAGCATTGTCATTCACAACTTCCAGCAGCCTTCCTTTCTCAAAAATGCCCAACAGATAGCATTGATTGTCTTATTCATTATCCTTTTATTGCTCAAGCAGTGCCTCGAACAGTAATGGGATAATTTAACTGTGATGATGATCCTTGCAATGTTAAAGGGGTCCACTATATGACTAGTGTATCTACTAATAAAGATTTAAAACGTATACAAATCCAGAATATTCACAAAGCCTCCATGATATGCTGTTCCGTCTCCATTTCTGATCCATTCTACTCAGTCCCAGTCTCTCTCACTTTTATATGCAAGATCTAGGATCAGAAAAGAACAAGGTGGCAGAGGGGAGAAAGGCAATAATTTGCCAGTGGGGATACATGTGACAAAAACTAGCAAGGAATGAAGAGGAAGAGATTGGGAGGAAACACAGTAACTTACAACCAAGAGTTTTGAGTGAGGTTGGGTTAATGGAGGTAGAAAATATAATGGGTCATGACTCAGCAAAGTGGTCCAAAAAGAACGATAACTAGAGAGTTCATAGAACACCTTACCCCACGCTGTCTTGAGAAACAAGGACATGGACGGGCCTACGAGCGGCAAAATTTGATTGGTTGTGATGACATAAAAAGCCAAAACATTTTGTCCAAGCACTGCTAAATGGAAGGGTTTTCAAAGTGACAAAAAGCGATTTGTGTACTACAATGTTCACATATATAATTTAATTGAAATAAAATAGATTTCAGATGTTGTATAAAAACTTTTTTTGGAAGTTTATCGCAGTTGAAGTTATCGCCGTCTTTTACACTACCTTATTTACCAGGTTGCATTAATTATTCATGTGTGTTGTATGTGTCCTTTGTGACGTCCTGAAAAGCAGTAAATTTCCTGTTTGGAAGGATTTTCAAATTTTTATGGCAGCTTGGCTGCTGGGATAGATATCATTTCTTGGAAGTGTGGCTGTACCACTGATGCTGTGCCCCTCTGCCAGTACACTAGTACTCATTTCGCCGACCTCTGAAAGATGGCAGGCTGAGTCAACCCCACATGGTGTTAACTGAGTGGCCAACAGGGCTCAAACTCAAGAGCCTAAGATCCCAAGCCAGCCACCCTAACCACTAAGCCAACACCAGGCTTGGCCTGAACGGTAGGGTGGCAAGAAGCCATTACTCAAAAAAGCCCATCTTGAGTCCTGTTTGAGATATGCAAAAAACTACTCTGGAGAGTCTGAAGCCATGTGGCAAAACGTTTTGTGGTCTGATGAAAACAAGATGGATATTTTTGACCTAAATGCAAAACGGTATGCAAAAACCTAAATGTAAAATGCAAAAACTCAACACAGCACATCACCCAAAGAACACCATCCCTACTGTGAAGCATGGTGGTGGCAGCATCATGTTGTGGGGACGTTTCTCATCAGCAAGGACTGGGGCACTTGTCAAGATAGAAAGGAAATGGATGGAGCAAAATAAAGAAAATCCGAGAGGAAAACCTCCTGCCCTCTTCAAGAAAGCTGAAATTGGGATGGAAGTTCACTTTTCAGTATAACAACAACCCGAAGCACACAGTCAAAGTGACACTGGAGTGGCGAAGGAACAAAAAGATAAATTGTCCTTGAATGCCCCAGTCAGAGCCCCGACCTAAATCCAATCGAAAATCTGTGGCATGACTTGAAATTGCTGTTCATCACGCTCCCCACAACTTTACTGAGCTTGAACAGTTTTGTGCAGAAGAATGCAAATATTGCCCAATCAAGTGTGTAAAGTTGCTAGAGACTATCCCAACAGACTCGCAGCTATAATTGCTGTCAAAGTGACCGTGATGACTAATCACTGATGACTAAAAAGTGACATCGTCTGGAATACATTGTGAACAAACGATCGAGCGGATTTTCGATTTAGATCTTTGTTCACCACAGCACCCCCTCGAACTTTGGGGATTTCCGATTTCAAACCGCATTTTCGTACTTTTCATTCAAATGGAATTACCGGATAGTTATCAGTAGATGGAACTGGATGAGATTGATATGCATAATCTTAAGGTGATTCCCATCCGCTATATGACATCCATTTTGCTCTATATCTTATAGGTTCCATGCTCGGAGACCCATCGCCGCCTACCGGCTTGTCTGTTTGTTGTGTGTTTGTTTACCCTGTAGCAGCCACACCCTATCAGCGATCATGACCAAACTGGGTACAGACGTCGGTCATGGAACCAACTTAGACACTTGTCGTTTTTGGTGAATCTAGGTCAAAGGTCAAGGTCAAGGTCACCAAAAAACCGAAATTCTTATTTTCGCAATAACGTCCGTTAAAATGGTCGGTTCGACTTCAAACCAAATCCAAAATGTGCACTTCCAATACTGCATCCAACCATATGTCTCTGGTGTGGGTGTCACACCAACACCTTCTTAGCGTCGGGGGTCGAATGTCAAGGGGTCGGGTCAAAAATTTCAAATTGCGATTAAAACGCCATTTCAAGTCCGATTGACTTCCAGTTATGATCATGACCAAACTAAGTGCTATACTCATTAAACCGGAGCACTATCGACTTATAAGAACCAAATTGATTTCCAGGTTTTGTTTTTTTCAGAGATCATGGAGATATGACAAAGTTATTCCGGTAATTCCTTGTCAACGAGCAATTTCATTTGTCTGTTTGTTTGTTGTGTGCAGGATATCTCAAAAAGTTATTGACGGATCTGGATGAATTTTGTGGACAGGTTGGGTGTGTGACAAGGAGAACTATTAGATTTTGTGAAGACTGAATCCAGATCGACTACTAGAATTTTTAAGTGGATTCTTCACCATTGAGAGATAGGGCCAAAAACGATTATAGCATGATCTCTCAAAAAGTTGAGGACGGATTGGATGAAACTTGGTGGACACATTGAGTGTTTAAAGGAAGAAAATGATTCGATTTTGGTGAAGATACGGATCCGCTACGAGAATTTTTTCAGTGATTCTTCACCATTGAAAGATAGGATGAAACTGATATGTAGCACAATATCTCAAAAAGTTGTGGATAGATTTCGGATCAAACTTGGTGGACAGGTTGGGTGTGGTGCAGGACGAATTGAATCGATTTTGGTGAAGATCTGTATTGTATTATCAAAAACGATACAGTAGTTGTATAGCATGATATTTCAAAAATGTATTGGGCCCGATATGTTCTCGTGGATGAGGCATTATGTGGTGGAGGTATGCGCGCCACCGAGTGCGCATCTAGTTAAATACTGATATGCTTCTTAAAATCATCTGTTTTTATAATGCAATTTTGAAATCATTCATGTCCCTTTACCTTTCTATACAAACCTCTTCAGCCTTGACATCTACTTCTAAAAGTAACATTCCATCCAATTATTCTGCCAAATGCAGAAAACTGATTATTGTGTTCTGGATCTGAATGCTGTGCTATCTTTGATGCTATTAATAACTGTTATTTTCAACCCAGCCACAATGTGTGTTGTTGTTTGACAGAATTGGGGATCCACAAGAAAAATATGTTTACTCAAATTTCGAAACATTCCAACTGCAGAAAATGCTGATTTAAGACTGTTAATCCTTTCCAGTTTGTACTCACCACTGCAGGTCCTGTAGCTACCAGTCATGCCTCATCTGTTTTTTTCCATCAAAGTTTGAGGTCTTCATTCTAATATTACCAATCTCTACATTCAGGTTACTGTTGCAGTTCTGGACTTCCTATGTTACGGAGATATTCCTCCAACAGAACATCTCTGATTCCTCTGTCTTTTTCTGGCAATTCACTCTTCCATTTTGACTGGCTCCTCCCCTGTTCTGGATTTCATGTCTCTGTCTGTGTGAAGAACTCCATTCCGATCATTGTCCATTTTCCTCGTGAACCCTCGTAGCCATCTGGATACCTTTGGATGCTTATATGTCTCTGCAACAACCTCATGTTTGTCTGTGTGGTGACCATCCACCCAATTTTATTCTCTATTTACTCTAACATGGATCAACACATAACCATCGATCAATACTGTCCCATTCTCCAATCGTGAGATTCAAGAATCACGGTCACTTTAGTCATTTGGGCAACCCCTTATGCAAAGGAAATAACTGGGCTAATATTTACATTTATATATACATATATATATATATATATTTATATATATAAATATATATATAAAGTTCTATTTTTTAAGAAGAAGAAGGCACTTCCAACCAAAAGTAAAAAACTAGATCGACTCCACTAATTTGAGCTAAAAAGTGAGAATAGACCCAGACTCAGGCAACATTTCACCGGCTTCACAGCTGGCATTATCAGGCACAATAGACCCTGAGCCTCAGCTCGTGTCTGGTTTGTATTTCAATAAGACCACTCATTTCCGGTCACGTGCTGGTGCTCGAGGTCAAATGGAGGAGGACTTTATTATTATTATTTTGCAAAAGCAAAAACAAACGTCAAATCATATAAATGAAGGGGTGCCACCTATTGGGACAACTTGGCCGGGCATTCCCCAGCATTAACTTCACAATAGAAATTGAAACAAAAGCAAATTGGCCTTTTTGGATGTGGAGGTTCACCATAAGCCTGCCGGCTCCCTGAAGACCTCAGTTTACAGGAAACCAACCCACACCAGCAGATTACTCGATTTTAACTCCTGCAACCCAATCTCCCACAAACGCAATGTAGCACAGACCTTAGCAGCTCGGGCATGGTCGCTGTCATCTTTCAAAGCCGAGGCAATTGGAGAAATCAGATTAGTTAGAAGAGTCCTGCTCAAAAATAGGAACAACAAGGGGATACTCCTCACCTTGGAAGAACCAAAAAGGACCAAAAGGAAGGAGCCAGACAGACTTGATGCACTGTGTACAGCCAGACTACCCGGGCCTTTCAGAAAGGATTGGCAGGATAGTACGTAGCTCACAGATTGGTGTAGCCTTCAAGCCTCTACGCACCATCTGTAATGTCATCTCAAAAACTAAAGGACCCAATACCAACTGGTGGTATATCTGGAGTAGTATACCATTCATCATGCAAAGACTGTGACCAATTCTACATTGGTGAAACTGGAATAAATTTGAAACAACGACTAGATGAACATGATAGAGAAATTAGGGTTGGGAAGGTGACCCAGTCAGCCACAGCAAGTCGTTGCCTGCAATCTGGCCATAAATTTGACTTTGATGGGACCCGTGTCCCAGACACCACATCTAATAAACGACACAGGTTGATTTTGGAGGCATTGCACGTGAAGAGCTGAGAGGGTGGTCTAACTGGGGAGACGGTGAACGTACCCACACAATACACACCTCTGATGAAAATGGCAAAAACTGGATGGTGCAAACGGCTGGATAAGGTGAGCAACAAACAACACTCATTTCCAAACACCACATCCACCTGTGCACAACACCCAACGAGAACCCAAACACTCACACAACTAACACCTCATCATGCCCAACCCGGTCACAAAACCAGCCATGCTTGTGGTGGCGTGGTCACAAAACCAGCCCCGGAAACACATAGAAAAACAACAACAAGCGCACACACGTGCTCCCCCACACACATACAACACCAGATCACATGTAAGTAAAAACGGAAATCCTATCTCTGCAAAAAAGTTTGAGTTGGACATAACTGTGAGAAGATCATGACTGTTATTGATACATGCACCCGATTGATAAAGGAAAATAGATGGCCAAGTTCAACCATTTGAGGTTGGACACGGTGATAAAGGAAGGTTTTAGATGCAGCAAGGAGGCAATATGTGGAATGGGGGGTGTTCTGCTCATGTATACAACAAGAGAGGGAGACATGATTATCATTCAAGGTGTGGGACTTTCTCTGTTCATGTTCATTAGCCAAAATATATGGGTCTTCAGAGGGTCATTGATGGTGTGGCTTTGGATGTTTATTCGCTGATCTCGAAAAGAATCTCTCTGGTCTTGTGATTACATGCATCAAGCAGCTCCATATGACGAAGGATGGTGGAAGAGGACAATCTTCTGCCGTTTTTAAGATGTTCAATGGAGATACTCTATCTCTTATGGTATTCCTTGGGTTTAAGTTTTTTCTGGTTCACAAGTTCATTCTCGCTCTTTGTCCCTGCTTCCATTGGCAGCAGCTGGCACGTATTCCAAAAGCTTTTAAAAGCAACTTGCAGTGTCTACATGTGCAGAAGAGTTCTCATGGGGATTGGGGATTGTTGAGTAAACCTCTTTTAAAGCAGCAATTGTCTGGTCCAAGGTAGCACTGTGTGGCCATTGAAGTTGCATATATATATATATATATATATATATATATATATATATATATATATATATGTGTGTGTCAGAAGAAAGAAATACAATGGGTGAATGTGATGGGAAAAAAATCCGTGTCCTCAGATGGTGTAGTATCTATCAGAATAGTTTCCAGTCTCAGCAACTCTGCTATAGTTGGTGAAATTTATTTGGCAATGCTATGGGCGGCAACTCAAGTGGATGTAGATTTATCGGCTTGGAAGGGAGCTGCACCATTTCAATCATCAAAACACAACTTCCTTTCTTTGTGGCAGAGGTGGTTTCTGGCATGTCTTGTTTGAGTGACACTTCACAGAGAATTTATGTGATTAACACGATTTGTACGAGCTACAGGGAGGCATATGGCTTGGTCTGATTGTGTTTCAGACCATTGACGCAGTGCGTTCCACTCATCGAAGCTATAATGACGCTGTCCGGTACAGAGATTTAGACAAGAAGTCCACATGACATGTTTGAAGAGGGTATATATCGTTGACTCTCGATAATTATATAAGTAAAGAGCATTCTTTTCTGATTGAAAAGAAAAATTCCAATTGATGAGATTTATATTTTTCGTTTTTTGTACATCTTTGCATTTATTTATTTATCTATTTAAAGGTCGAGTTAATGCTTCTACTGTCCACCATTTGGCAAATAAAACCTGTGTCCATTCACTTATACCACTTTACTTTACGTTGCGCTTCAGAAAATTTTCATTTTATTATTTTCCTTTCACTTTTTTTTAAACTCCTTCGAGTTTATAAGGGAGGAAAAAGGGAGTGAAAAAGAGTGAAGGTGAGCAGGATTCGTGTTTTGGTAGTTTTATCAGAAGGGTGTTGGTGGACCTTGAGAGTGCTGCAAAATATGGGGGGACACAATTCAGCAGAGAGGGGGGGGGGCGAGACGGAGAGGAGATGGTAAGTACAAAGACCACGACCTGCCTGTGGTGAGAGAAGAGGCCAAAGACTCAGCCTCGCAGGGAGATGCCAATGATGCGAAATGCTTGGTTTCCACAGCGTGAAGCTGAGAAAGGTGGGAGGCAGGAGCGCCAGCATAGGGGAGAGCAGTACTCCATCAGGCTGCGGACAAAAGCTTTGTATGTGGTCAGGAGCTCAGGTGGGCCAAGGGAGGACTTTGCATGATGGAGGATTCCAAGTCGGCGACTGGCTTTGGAGGCGAGGTTGGAAATGTGGCTTTCACAGGAAAGATCATGCAGATAGTGAGAACCAGAAGCTTGAAAGAAAGGACTTCTTCCAGAGGATTGTTGAGAAAGTGGATGGGGGGGGGGTCCAAACGGTCCTTTCGGAGAGACATAGTGAGAGTGTGAGGTTTGTCCGGATTGAAAGACATGTTCCATGTGTTGGACCAGTTTGTGATTTACCCAGATCTGCAGTGAGTGAAGAAGCTGCTGATTGCTGGTCTGAGGGATGACAGATGGTACGGCAGAGGGTGGAGTCATCAGCAAAGAGATGAAGAGGATTTTGCAGGAAGTCGGAGAGATGATTGATGAAAACCAGAAAAAAGAACAGGGCCCAGAACGCTACCTTGAGGAACTCCAGCCTGGACAGGAAGAGGGGATGAAAGAACTCCATTTCGGCCACACGTTGACTGCGACAGGAGAGGAAGTCTGCGAGCCATGAGTGGAGATGGTGTTTCATACCATAGGAAGAGAGGTTGGTGAGCAGGGCAGGGTGCAGACTGTGTGTCAAAAGCACGTGATATGTCTCAGGATACGGCTCTGATTTCATCTCCGGCATTGAGGATCTCCGTCCATTGTTGGAGAGCAGAAGCAGCATATCCAGGGTAGAGTGACCTGGTCTGAAACCAAATGATGATCGGAAATCAAGCCATTGGAGAAGAGGAAGGATTTAATGTCTGAAGCGATTATGGATTCCATAACCTTGCTGATGATTGGGAGAAGGGTGATTGGTCTGTAGTTGCAGGGATCTGTTTTTGCACCTTTTTATGCAGGACAGTGATGTTTACCGATTTCCAAGCAGATGGCATATGACCTTGAGTAAATAGAGGTGAATAGAACAGAGAGAGGGTGAGCAAGAGCAGAGGAGCAGGTTTTTAGGACACGAGGGCTTATACCGTCTGGACCGGTTGAAGAATCTGAGTCGAGGTTTGACAGCAAGCTCTCCACCTTGTCAGGAGAAAAGGACGCAGAGTCCAGGGACAGTTGGGTGTGACTGGGTAAGGTGGGTAGAGAAAGCGATTGGTTTTGGACACAAGATTTCGATGCAAACACCGAGTTTAGGCATTCAGCCTTTTCACGTGCGTATCAGCAGCGCGGCCATTTGAGGTAAGGGAGGGGATGGAGGGGAACATACACCAGAAACAGATTTGATTAGACGCCACCAGGATTTGGAGGAGGAGAGGTTTGAGAGTTAGACTTGAGCTTAGAAAGATGTTATTTTCTCTCTCTCCTGAGGGTAGATACACATTTATTCCAAGATTTATGGAAGGAACTGAGATTACCCTCAGTTGGTTTGCCTTCCATGAGGCAAAGGCAAGTTGTTCAGGACAACTGTCTCACCACAAGCTTTCTGAACCAAGGCGGGAGGAAGGGTAGGACAACTGAAGACGAGAGGGATAAATCTGTGCATGAGGAGAGCAAGTTTCTTTGAAAGAATTCCCAGGATGAGTTGATGTTGGAGAAAGTAGCGATAGGAGACAAGTCTAGAAGTTTGATGTCTGCTTGGAGACCCTGCCAGTCGGATTGAGTGAAATGCCAGACTCGACGCACTGAGGTGGTTCTCTGATAATAGCCAGGGAGATGTCCAAGTTGACAAGCACGGGTCAGAAGAACCGATTGGAGCGGAGGAACAACAGCAGATATTTTCAGGGAAAATTGTCAAAATCATATCCAGAGGAGATGGAGTACCATTGGTTGAGATCCGGTCTGGGAAATTGATTGATTGAGTCAGTCCCAATGAATTGCAGAAAGCTTTTGCTGAAGTGCCATGACATGTGAGAGAGGTACCCACACCTTGCCAACTGGTATGATGACAATTGAAATAACCACATACGAGGAAGAGAGAGTTTGGATGAGAAGATAGAGGTTGGTCCATGTTTTCGGATAGTGAGGTGTAAATGACTCGAGTCATCACTGTTTGGTGGATGGTACAGTACACATATAAACATGAGGTGGGATTGGAGGGGAAGCCGTGGGCAGAGGTATTCCTGGGGATGTGGTGGAGTGAGGGATATGGGGAAAAGACTCTATTCCTCGCACGGAGAGCGAGGAATAGAGTCTTCAATGAGAGAGCAACTCCTCCACCAGGACGAGGCTCAGGTCTGTCATACCGGAGGAGGGAGTAACCAGGGAGAGATACTTAGGAGTCAGAGACGTCTTGAGGCAGGAAAGTTTCTGTTGGGCAGATTATATCTGGTTTGTCAGTGGCAACCTGTATGGAAAGATCTGTAAGGTTTGTTGGACATGACTTGTGTTAATATGAACTTGTGAAAGTCCATGTGACCATTGTGCACTACTCTTTTTGGGTTAGGTTAGGTATGGGAGCATGCACAGGAGCAGCGCATCACTGCGTCCTCTTTCCGCCAGTACTCCAGGGGCCTCCATCTGGCAATCCTCCAAGCAGATACCTGGCACATCCCCATCTCCTTGAGATGCTGATCAACCTGCTGCAACCACGAGGCATGCAATTGTTCCATTGGCCTTCTCCACTCATGGGGCTCCCTCGCTGAGAGAATCTGGTGAGCAGGATCAGCATCAAAAAATCGAGCCACATGTCCATACAGCCACAGCTGACACTCGTGGACTATACAGACACCAATTCTCATTTGAGTCTCTCTCTGCAACTGCTTGTTGGACACAAAGTCTGACCTGGGATAGCTAAGGGTTCTCGGAAGAGACCTGGAACTGAAGGCGTTAAGTCTTCATCTCAAATCCTTTGTTAGAGTCCAATTCTCACATCCGTAGAGCAAGGCAGGAAGCACCAAGGACCTGAAGACTCGGACTCTTTCATCCTCCTGCATTGGTACGGACAGTGCCACACCCCATGCTCCAGTGAATCCATGATTCCCCAGGCCCGACCCAGACATATATCGACCTCCAGCTCACAACCTGTGTGGACGTTAGTTCATCTCTCCGTGACTTCAATATCCTCACCACAAACAGGTACAGCCAAGATGCCATGGAAAGCCTGGATTTTTGTTTTGACCCAGGAAACCCAGAGTCTCAGCAGCTCCAATTCCACATTCAGTGCCTCAAGGGCCCCTGCAAGGGCATCCAGTGTTTACAAAAGGATGACTGCATCACCTTCAAAATCAAGTTCAGAGATGTTGACATTCCCAAATGATGCACTGCAGCTTGTTCTCTTTGACATCTTCCCCAGAATCAGGTCTGTGCAAGCGTTGAAGAGTATGGGGGCCAGTACACACCCTTGAGGAACTCCATTAACTGGAAATACGTAGGACATGGAACCACCACACCTCACAGCACTCTGTTCTCGAGCTTAGTATAGAAATAAGATCAATCAAATTTGGTGTCACCCCCAAAGACTGAGAATCCTCCAGAGGTCATCCCCATTCACTGAATCATATGCTTTGCAGAGATCAACTTAAGCTCCGAGAAGCCCCTGTCGAAATGCTCAGCTGCGTTCAGTGAGGACCCAGACAGAAAGGATACGGTCAATCATTGACTTATTTTGTGTACAGTCTGACTGCTCCGGGCGGTGGTGCTCAAGCAGATGGTGGTGTCTCACAGATCACTGGGGTTTCACCACTTTAAACTGATTTACCACAGCCTGTGTTTCCACAAACAAAGGCTGTTCACAGTTGATTGTAGGGTCAGCAATGGGGATAGATATACCCCTGATATCCAACTCAACAGCTGGTGGGTCAACTGGTACAGCCTCTCAAAGTAACCGGCCCAGCAGGCCTTCACTTCAGATTCCTCTGTCAAGAGCCCACCAGCCTCTACTCCAACTGAAGCACACCGAGGGACAGGCTTGGTGGAACGCATTGCAAAATTCATCTGTAAGCAGGACGAGAACTCGTCCACAGGTGATACTCTACCCCTTCACAAATTCCTTGAACATAGGCCTCCTTGTCCACAGGGCGTTGTGGCGTGCACCTGTAATCCGGCTACTCGGAGGCTTGGGTTTGGGGATGGGAGTTATGCACTGTGCTTCACTAGATGGAACAGAGCAGTCCGGCCAATACAAAGGCATCCAGCCCAGATTATCAGGTCAGGCCAAATCAGATCTGTGACTTTCTACTGGTATCATGGAAAACCTGTACTAATCTGTTCATTGTCGAGTGTTGGCAACTATACTGGCTCCCCCAACCAGGTCCTCCTGGTGAGGAGGGTATATGGACATGGACACCCAGCAGGACTCAAAACAAAACCTGCTAAAGAGTGGAGGAGCTCCTTGTAAGCCAACAGCCATCTATATCTGGTGCCCTACTGCATCTGCGGACATCCTACAGCAGTGGGTAACCTTTTCGATGAGGTTGGTGGCAGGATTTGCACTCCGCCCACCACAAAAACACTTCACGCTGCAAAATACAATACAAATGCAAATAAAACTGAAAACCCACTCCGTGTGAGTACCGCATTTGAGAAAATATGGTGAAGGGATCATGCACTACAACTGACTCAGAATGAACATCAAACACCCCCCACTGCATGACCTACCCCTTCACCATGTTATATTGCCTCTGGCAATTTCTTACATTTCACCTTCGGTCTGTGGTTTTATGTCTAATTCCATTGTATGTGACAACACCCTTTGGGACTGCTTTTTTCATACAGTAGAACTCCTCTAATAATTATGTGGAACATCTGCACTTTATCATGCTGCTCATCTGACATTTCCTGTTATTTTAACCTGCAGATGGACAAGTTGAACTTTTCATTTCCACCAGCACCGATCTTGTGGCAAATGTGAGTTTCCAGTTATCTTTTAATGTAGTTATATTGTTAATGATGTAGTTAAAAAAAAAATTCTGCCAACCTTGACTTTATAAAAACCAAGAGGATACACATGTCATACATAACCAAATAAAACGTTTGGTTCATACATATTTGTTTTCCAGAGATTTTGTTTCTTAGATTTTCCATAGATTTCAGAGATTGTACGTCATCTTGAAAATTGACTGATACAGTCAAGTGGCTTCAGGACGAAAATAACAAGGATCATTACACGGTGGAAAAAAGCAGAACTTCCCACCAAAGCACCACACGGGCTTATAGATTGAAAATAAGGTCATGCTCCAAAATATTGGACAATGTGAAGGGTCCTGTTTAACGTTATGATATCATAATATTTTAATTGCGTTTTTAAACAAACAAAACGGTAAAATTAGATTATAACATGCTATGGTGAGATTTTAAGTTATGAAGATTTTTTTTTGACATCAAACAATTAAATTGTGATGTCATAATTTCCATGAAACTGTTCCATTCGGTGTGATGATGTAACTGTGATATCATATTCTCTTAATTGTCTTATAAAAACACAAAGGAACTGCAGAATTTCAATTTGTAATTGCCATAATTGGATTTAAAATTTCTATCTTTATGTTTTCCTGGCTAAGGATTTTAACGATGACATTACTTGATTTCATTGAACTGAAATAATAGGCGTTGTGATGTCATTATGATGCCATGTCGAACACTTACCCCATAGAACAAACAACTAAAGTGAAGTCAATGCCGCATCATCACAAATCTCCATGCTTCCCACCTAAAGCAAAGTTTAAAGATGGCAGAAAGTTCCACCAGGAATGACCCAATATCAAATTAAAAAAAAAAAATTGTTTGGACCCATGTGACCCGAAATCCCTACCACTGGGGCTTGAACCGTGGGTCAAAATCCAAAAAATCGTTACATATTTCATGCGTCCCCAAATGTTGATTGCATATATAAAGTTTTTTTGAAAAATATATTAAAATGTGCCATTAATTGCATTCTTTGGTATTTGACATTTTGACCCCACCTCAGGGTCTCAGAGGACGAGGCCAAACTGATACTAATATCGCACCTTCTTGGTATGTGGTGATCATACCTTCCAAGTTTCATGAATTTCTGCATAACCATTTAGGAGATAGCCTGACAGATGGACAAACGGACAGACAAACACACAGACGGACAGATGGAGAAGATTACAATGTACCCCCATTAAAAAAAAAAGCGTGGGCAAAATAATATTTTGGTATATTGATTTAATGGTACATTATGATCGATGTTAGACTGTTACACTTTAACTGCTGATGCTTGTGGTCAAAAAATGAAATGTTGGTTTTATTTGCTTAACTCCAACTCATATTGGAGGTTTCATGACGTCATTATGATGTCATAATGTCTTAATTACCATTAAATATATTTAGGACATGCTCTGATATGCCATCATGACATCTATTCCAATGGGCTGCTGATTTTCTATTTTAAAAATCCATATTTGGTTCTACATGCTTTACTGAATGATTTATGTGGATAATCAAATGTTTTGAGGCTAAGGAATTCAACACTTATGTTATCATTACACTCAGACATACATATTTTATCATTTTATACATTTTAAATTTTGGTAGATGGTAAACAAAGTCGGTTATGTTACTATGGTAACTGTTTGAGAAAAATATACAATAATGCCTGTTGGCATCCCTCTTCTGGAATTTTGTAGATTAAATGTATATTGGTATCTATTTATTAGGTAACACATGTGTAACCTTGGCAATATGGATTTGAGGTTATTCCATTGGTCCAGGAATGGGAACACCACCACTCCTCCCCCTATTTCGCTTAATGAAGAGTGTGTTCTATTAGTGCACTTAGTGTTTGAACTCAGACCCATGTAGAGAGTTACAGTACAACATCATAATGTACCATAAAATCAATATACCATTTTTCTGCTTCTTTGTTTCAGGGGTAATTGTTTGGTTTGACATTATAATGACATCATTGCATCTTGTATTTTATTTTGAAAGGAAAAAGTGATATAATTGAAATTCTTGGCCACAAAAACATAAAGATAGTCACTTACAACCCAGTTATGGTATTTATCGTTTTAAATTGTACAATTTCTTTTTATTTAAGACAATAAAGAGATGATGACATCATAATCACATCATAACCCATAATGGATTAGTTTAACTGAAGATTAAACTAATCAACATTGACTTATTTGACCTTAAAAACACAGCTTTAGTAACTTAAAATCTCGCCATAGTATATTATAATGTCGTTAAACTATTTTGTTTGTGTGTCCATGTGGTTGTCTGTCTCTCGTTTACAGCAGCCACTTCCTGCACTGCTTTTCAAAAGCTACGCACGCAGGCAAAGCTGAACAATCACTTTTGAAATGATGGCAGAACAGACATGAATAATGTTGTTGTAGATTTAATACGTATCTTCATGGAGTAACACACAATTAAAAACAGACATTTTTTGGTGTGTACAATGTCGAGGCTCATATGAGAGCCAACACACAGCACATACAACAAGGGGAACAGGTGATTCGAGGGGCAGGAGGGGGAAGGACAAAACAGTGGGGAACAGAGACATGACATCTGTGGAAGGGAGAGGGATGGGGTGGGGTACACAGGGTAAACAAAATGGACACTACAGGGACTTTCAGGTCCTTACATGATACAGACTTTCAGGAAGGATGTTTTGCCCTCTTTTTAAACAAATCCAACCTTTGCCACCTGATGTTGCACCACCATTTTGCAGTGGGCAGTATAAATATCTCAGACCTTTGGCTCTGAGTGAAACTGAGAGTGCAACATGACTTACCTTTTTGAAGTCCATGAAATAATTTAATTTGATAAATTAACTTAAACTTTTCCCATCACTGGGGATTAAAAAAAACAAGATTACCAGATCATCACATTATAAGATTATCAGATGATGACACCACGATGATGTCGGGTTATCCAACTTTTTGAAGCATGCAGGACATTTTCAAAGGTGTGCAAGCCAATGTTGGGTGACCTTAGTCATATCTGTCGACATGACAATATGATACCTTTATTAAAAAGAAAAATTGAAATCACAGGGCATCATTGGGGAAGAGGATTCATAAAATTGTCAGAGAGTGAAGTTGGCAGAGGGTAGTAAACATATGGAAAGATACTTCAAAATAAGATTTTAAAAACATACCCAACAAAGAAAAAGTACAAATAAGATAAAATAAAACACTCAATTAGAAGGGTACTCAGTAAAGCGCATACCTCTGCCACATAATGCCTGATCCACTAGAATATATCAAGCCTAACAAATTTTTCAAATATCATGGTATATTTTTGGCCCTACCTCTCAATGGTGAAGAATCACCTCGAAAATTCAAAAAAAATTGGATCCAGGTCTTCACCAAAATCGAATCAATTTGTTTGTGTAACACACCTAACCTGTCCATCAAGTTTCATCCGAATCCGTCCACAACTTTTTAAGATATCATGCAATATTGTTTTTAGCTCCATCTCTCAATGGTGAAGAATCACTTAAAAAATTCTAGTATCTGGATTCGTATCTTCACCAAAATCGAATCAATTTGTCCTTGTCATATACCCAAAATGTCCACGAAGTTTCATCCGAATCCATCGACAACTTTTTGAGATATCATGCAATATCTTTTTTCGCCCTTTCTCTCAATGGTGTAGAATCAGTTATAAAAATTAAAGGATTTGGATCTTCACGAAAATCGAATCAATTCGTTCTTGACATAACCCAACCTGCCCCTCAAATTTCCTCCAAATCAGTCTTCAACATTTTGAGATGTCATGCACACAAATGAACAAACAGACAAATGAGAAAGATGTCATGCATAGCACGATACTTGTGAAATCCATAAAAAGATGATCTTAAAAATAATTTTGGTGGTTGAATTCAATGGCCAAATATGCAACTACTGTTCAAATTTCAAGTCAAATCGATGAAAATTGACAATTTTATAAATTCGGCCTATGTTCTCCTTTTGGCCTATGTCGACCTCAAAAATAATTGGTGGTTGAATTCAGTGACCTGATCTGCAAATCTTCGAATTTCACGTCAATGGGATGAAAATTGAGGATTTTAGAAGTTTCACCTCAGTTTCTTTTTTGTGTACTTAGACGAGGCTCGTATAACAGCAAACACAGAACAAATAACAAAGAGCAGGAGACAACAGGGGGTGAGAGAGGGAAGCACAACAGTCGGGAACAGGGACATTGAGAGATCTGTGTGGACCTTTGCCCTATGTTGATCTTTTGGTCTACGTTGACCTCAATAATAATTTGGTGTTGAATTCAGTGACCTGAAATATAAATCCTCTTCAAATTTTAATTCAATCGGATGAAAATTGAGGATTTTAGAAATACCACCTGTCATTGACCTTTGGCATATCTTGACCTTTTGGCCAATGTTGACCTCAAAAAAATTGGTGGTTGAATTCAATGACCAAATAGGCAACTCCTCTTCAAATTTCAAGTCGATTGGATGAAAATTGAGAATTTTAGAAATTTGACAAAGTTGTTGATTTTTGGCCTATGTTGACATTTTGGTCGACGTTGAACTCAAAAATAATTGGCTAGTTGAACTCAGTGACCTGAAATATAAATCCTCTTCAAATTTCAAGTCAATCGGATGAAAATTGAGGATTTTAGAAAAATCACCTAAGTTGTTGACCTTTGACCGATATTGACCTTTTGACCTTTTGACCTCAAAACAGTAGGCTTCTTCCTTATGGCAAACTCTACGATGTGGTGGTTTCGTGAATATCGGTTTAAAATTGTGACCTGTAGGCGACAGACAGACAGACAAACAGACAGATAGACAGAATTACAAAATGGAATAACCAATATACTTGAAAAATCTTCGATTTTGCAAGTAACAAACAGGCAGACAGGGGTGAAAACATAACCTCCTTCACCTTTGGTGGCCTAGGTAACAAACCTGAGCAAAATGATGTCTATTAGCTCTATCAATGCTTTATGAATTGCCAAATTTGACATCGACTGAATGTTCTTTGATTTCTGTTCCCACTCTTTCGAATGTGATGGGTTGCGAGTTGATGATGAAGTATAACTTTATTGTTGATCATCAAGTGAGCAAATTTGTTGCAACTGAAAAGAGCAAAACTGTGTCAAGTGACCATGAGCTTCATTCAATTGCCATAATATTTGTACATTTGGTTTCAGCCAAGCAGATAACAAATATCTGATCAAGTAATTTATTAGTTTAGTGTGTAAAAAGGAAAGATAACATTTGAAATGAGACAAATCACGCCAAAGTAAATGAAGGTGAGCAGCTCCACCAGAATCCATTACACACCATCGCACAATTAAATCACAGTACAAGTGGCCAGCCATCTTAGCAGTTGAATCTAGTTATTAAAAGTTAGATGGTATTGATGTTAATGAATAATACGTCAGATGAGTATAAATTTTAAATTTGAATGAAAGAAAAATAATCAAAAGTTTCCGCAGTTCTGATTCTCCATCAGTTTATATGAGATCCTTCATGAGTAAGAATTTGTGAGCCATTACGATAGTTTCAAATACCATTAAGGACTCCTGAACATTTACTTGCGCAATTAATCGAAAGCTCTATCAGCCATATACTTTTAACGACACCTTAAAGTGCACCTTGTGCATAAACACCGACAGGACAAAGCATTTGGAATTACGATGCAATAATTAGCCTTGTTTTTAACTCAAACAATAGCAAAAATCAGAGGGATTAAACGTTGTTTGAGCTGTGACGAGTTTGCATGCCAATTATAGCCAAGATAAACGTTGGTGTTCTGAAAAAGTGGGAATCCTGGAAGCAATGATAGGAACAAAGGTTGAGTATTTTGAACCGTCAAAATAAATAATCTCCATTGGGTCCTTCGAGCAGAGAAGCTTTGCGTTCGCAAACAATGAACCATGTGTTTGCAAAGGGACTTCCTTCTGATCCTAAACCATCACCCTCAGCAATTAACCCGGCACATGACCCTCGCCTGGGTCGGAATCCACACGGGGCCATCGCAGACGTAATTGTGTTTGACCTCATATCCGCACGTCCATCCGAGATTTGACACCATCGATTGATTGAGGTCTCAAGAGTCCCACAAAAAGAACAACGTCGAGTGAAAACCATCTGATAACACTTACTTTGATGGAAGTCATAAAATAAGAGAATAATTAATGCAGACAATTGACAGAGTGAGTGTGGGTTGTGACCATGAAGGGTGAGGCAGGAACAGGTTGATCCGTGGCCCTCTGGTGTTGGCAGGAGGTTGAGGGACATATGGCTCACTTTACTTGCCAGCACGCCAAGCTTTTCAAGCCAATGACGGCTCATATGCTTCGCCTGTGGTCAGCAATTTGGGCCCAAAGTCAGAGCCTCCTGGCACATACGGAGTACAGTGGGTATAAATGACCAGCTGGATTATGACCTTGGGTAAAAAAACGTAACGTGATGATGCTATAATTTGGATGTTACGATGATATAAGTTTGCAAACTTAGCCAAGGAAAGACCTTCAAGGACGCAGTTTGTCTGTTTGGACATGGCATGGCACCACCAACCATGGCAACAACCAGAGCACAATTGATTATTAGGTCACGAACCCGAAACCAGCTGTAAACTTCCAGGAAGTTCTCAGGATGATTTGCAGTTCCAATCAGAGTATCAAGAGCTTGCGATTCTCTGAATATAAATGTCTTAACAAAAGTCTTACTGTGGTGTGTGTGTGTGTGTGTGTGTGTGTGTGTGTGTGTGTGTGTGTGTGTGTGTGTGTGTGTGTGTGTGTGTGTGTGAGAGATAGCTGTTGCTAAAGCTAACAGGGTTTTAAGTTGTATTTGTAGGGGGATAAATTAGAAACCAAGAGGTAGTGTGAACACTATAGGGATTTAGTGATGCCTCATCTGGAATATTGTTTTCAGTTCCGGTCACCATATCTGAGGTAGGACACAGATGTCATGGAGAAGGTTCAGCGTAGGGCTACTTGATTGAGTTGGGGCCTAGTTAGACCAAGCTATGAGGAGCGTCTGAAAGAGACAGGACTTTATACATGACAAAGCAGGTTATTACGAGGAGATATGATTGGGATGTTTAAGATATTGAAGGGTATACACAAAATAAATGCAGAAGAGTTTTGCGGCAAAATAAACAGTGATACGACCAGGGATCATAGCCTGAGAGTGAATAAGTGGAGAGTTAACACTGGCAAAGGTAGAATGAGAGAAAGTGCGGTGGGTGGAGGACCCAGGTGGGGAACAAGCTGGATACAAGCTCAAACATAAAAAGAAAAGATCTGAAAGAAGAAATGGAAAACTGTTGAAGAAACTGCAGAGGGAAGAGTTTGCTAAATCAAAGGTCTGCAGAGGGAAGAAGCTGCTCTTTGTTAACCAGACTTCATGGCATAACGGTGAGAGCATCCTCTCTGATAGTGTGGTATGAAGTCACTGAAACAGCTTCCGTAGGATTTTTGTGCTAAAATTGATTTTTTTTGCTTTATTGGGTTGATTTGAAGTCGTGGTACTGGAAAATGATGGGGTTCAAATTTTCCGACCCCTCGACCCCCCTGTGGGGGCCCGTTTTAGTCCCGGGACCCCCCGGACTGACCCCTCGCCTATCTTCGCTAATAACGATTCAATTTTCACGATCTTTGGGTTGTTTTAGGGGTTTTAGATCATACCGACTCCATTTATGACTCTCGAAGCGACGGGAAGTGGTTATTAGCGACTTCCGGTGGCTACTACAGATTTCCGGTGACAATCGGCATCATACTCAGGGTCCTTTTCATGCTAGCCAGAAACATAATCATGTAGTACCTCTTTCTAGGGGTTTCAGTGCACGAGAAAACGAATGGTGAAGTTAATTTTGTGATCAGACTGAACTGTGATGAGATAAGGTCACTTTACGTTTAATAAGGAATATTGATGTTCATGATTTTGTGTGCTTTTAGG
>CM068955.1:139301893-139314669 GCA_035128595.1 Eptatretus atami | reverse complement strand
GTGAAACACTACCAGCTTTCCGGTGCTGTTGCTGTCAGGTCAAGAGAAAATGCTCTGAAGCTCTCCGTCACTCCATCGAGCTGCATTGTGGGGCAATCCATTCACAGAAAGTCTCCTCTGAAGAGCCTGGTATCCTCCGCTCTTGTACAGATGTTGCAAAAGATGACATTCTGCACTTTGCAGAGAAGGGACAGAAGTGCTTTGAAGAGTTCGTCCATGACATATTGTTGCCCACATAAATACTCTCTGTTTGGGACCCAATGAAGAAGTTCAAGCTAAAGACATTCTCAAAATGTATGGAGAAAACTCGAGTCCGCGTGGGTGACAAGGTCATCAAGTTGCGTGAGGAGCGTGAACTTCTGGGCAGATTCCTTATTATTCAAGGAAGTCGCCCTGAGCTGTACCAAAACTGGAGGAGACTGTTGGGGAATATGAGATGTCTGTGGTGCCATGCTCTTTTTGCTCTTTTGACGGCTCTCTTTATATCCCAGCTGACAAGGCCAGTCTGATGCACGCTGTTGAAGGAGCGAAGGCTCAACCACTTCAATCTACCACTCTTCTCGATACAGCACCAACGAGTCCACCAACTAAAGTTCTCATTGTTGATGCCATGGCTGTGCTTCAGAGCATGAAGAAAACGCCGACCATGCAGAGCTATCTGACCTTCAAGGGCATTCATCAAGCACATTGAGTTCATGATTGTCGGCTACAATGAGGGTCGAGTGGTCTTTGACCATTACCAGGATCAGTTCTGAAAAACAACACTCGCCAAAAGAGAGCCGTGACATGTCAAGGTTGTCAACTGCCACCACAAGTCAAGGGTTTGGAGAAGTTCATATGCCATGTATACTGTTCCACAGGTCCCATAACTCTGCCAGCATTGAGATGGGAACTGTTTCGCCTCCAAGAACTTGGAAGGAGATATGCTGCCCCAAACTCGCTCTGCCTTACTACCCCATATCACCCGAGCAAATGACATTCTCCATGCGCGATAAATCATACCAGGCCAACTGCCCAGATCTTCCTGCTATTGAACACAATGGCTGGCAATTACAGAAAGGAGTCTATGTTCCTGTGAGGTGTCTCAATCTCCCCGCTCCTCGAGCTGTAATTGAACTCACCAAATGTGCATGTAAAGCAGGTTGCACAGGAAGGTGCAGTTGTTGCAAGAACGGCCTGCCTTGTACTCTCTGCAAATGTTATACAAGGGAATGTGCAAATGTAATAAGGGAAGATGTGCACTAGGATGAGGTTGATGAATTAGCTGTCATCTTGAATTAGTTTCCATGAAATACTATCTAAACTGTTCTGTATGTTTTTGTTATTGATGTATCCCTTTGTTTTTATTTGTATCTGTTCGCTTATTAAACGTTTGTGCAAATTAAAAAATATTATGTGTTTATACATCTCATCCCGGTCAGTCTGATCACAAAAATAACTGCACCAATCATTTCCCATGCGCTAAAAACCCATAGAAAGAGGTACTACTGACTATGTTTCTGGCTAGCATGAAAAGGACCCTGAGTATGATGCCGATTGTCACCGGAAATCTGTAGTAGCCACCGGAAGTCACTAATAGCCACTTCGGTCACTTCAAGAGTGTCATAAATGGAGTCAGTATTGATCTAAAACCCCTAAAACGACCAAAGATCATGAAAATTGAATCGTTATTAGCGAAGATAGGTGAGGGGTCAGTCTGGGGGTCCCGGGACGAAAAGGGACCCCCACGGGGGGGGGGGGGTCGAGGGTCGAAAATTTGAACCCATCATTTTCCAGTAGCAGGACTCCAAATCAAACCCAATATAGCAAAAATCAATTTTAGCACAAAAATCCTACGGGATGACACGTCATACCACACTATGAGTCTGGGAGGTCGGTGGTTTAAACTATGGCCGAGTCATTCCAAAGACTTAAAATGGTACGTGCTGTTTCCTTGTTTGATGCTCAGCATTTAAAAAGGATCGCACACGGACAAACAACCATAAGTTGGCAACACTAGTTCATGCTTTGATGGGCCTAATGGCTTCCTCTGGCATTCATGTTCCTTGTAAGAGCAGTTATGCTGCTCTACAGTATATCAGCAGCATTGGAACCAAAAAACGGAAAGATGGGTGGAGGGACAGGGGATAAAACACAATAACCTGGAAAGAAAGGGGTGTGTTTGTGGAGGGGGAATGTGGGTCGAAATTATGAGTATGGATGGAAGGAGGTTGACATCAATATGGATGGGAGGAGATGACCTAAGAAGGAGTTGAACTGCCATCTTGAAGTAAGGATGGAAGAAAGAAATTGGTTCCCCAGATGGTTTAAAAGAGGAACAATAGGTGGAGGTGAGCAACGAGGCTGAAATCATGTCAGCTGAATTTACAGAAGTGAGTTACTGGCAGACTGCATACACCATTGAGAAATCTTTGGGATAGACTGGGGGGAGGAGGGAAGGGGGAAGAGGGAAGGAGGGGACAGCAAAAAAGCTAGGGAAAATATTTCAAGGCCAGAAAGGAGGTGGTAGAAGACCGAGGGTCACCAATTTGTCTGATGTGGAAGTAACTGTGCCTAAGATTCAGCTTCATTTTGGGTGATTCCAGGGATTTTAAGGGCCTTGCTATGGTGTGAAATGAGTGAGTAATGGTCATCAGCCCAAATAAGAGAGCAGTACTCAATTGAACTGTGCATGAAGGTCTTAGAAGTTACAGATTTACAAAGAATAGACTTGGCACATGGAGAATACCCAGTCGGTGGCTGTCTTTGGAGGCCAACTTGGAGATGTGGTTTGCCCAAAAAGGATCGTGGTTGATGTTGAAGCCCAAAAATTGGAGTCAGTGAACTTCTTCAAAAGGTTTGTAAAGGAAGTAGATGGGAGGGCTCAGCAGACAGCCCTTTTGGAGAGACAGAGTGGTTGTGTGGGATTTGTCAGGGTTGAAAGACCGATGCAAAGTGTTGCATGAGCTTCTGGTTATAACAAGGTCTGTTGAAGGAAGAAGCTGCTCTCTGCCTAGATGAAGGATGAATAATTCTGCGACAGAGGGTTTAGTGTTTACAGAATTGATAAGGAAGTTTTCCAGATAATTATAAAGACCGTTGATGAAGATGAGAAACAGGATTGGGTGCAATACACTGCCTTGTGGTACTGTACCCCAGAGAAGGAGAGGAGATGAGAGGATTCAATTGAGAGCCACATGCTAACTGTAAGGGTGGGTGATGTCAGCTGGCCATGTGAGTAGGTGGCTTTGATGCCATAGTCTGAGAGTTGAGAGAGCTAGGTCAGATGTCACATGGTGTTCAATGCTCGAGATATGTCTGCAGAAATGCCCCTGATCCGTTGTGTGAGATTGAGGGCAACTTGTTGGAAGAGCAGAAACAGCATGTCTTGGGTGGAGTGATCATGTCAGACACCAAAGTCATTGTCTGAAAGCAGACCATTGGAGAAGAAAAAGGTTTTGGTGTCAACTGCGTTGATGGATTCCATGACTTTTCTTACACTTAAATGAAAGTGAGCTAATAGTACTGTAGTTAATATGATCTGTTTTTGTACCATTTCTGTGCAATGCAGTGATGCTTGCTGACTGACAAGTAGACTGAAGGTGACCGATGGCAAATTATAGGATGAAGGCTTATGGTGTTGTGGAAATAGTATCATTTATAACATCCTTTAAATGTTAATGCAAAGCTTTAAGAAGAGCTTTTACTGCACAATGTATAAATGCAATGGCTATGAGGAACTATTTCACGGGAAAAATGGTGTGCACATATGTCCGCATGCATGCACACGCATGCGTTTGTATCATACATTACGGTGTCCCAAATTAGACCCAACCATCCTTTTATGAAATAACTCGTTCAAATATAAAGGATTTCAACAAATAGTGAGCAACTGAAACCTGTAAAAAGAAATGAACTTCAGTTATTCATTTGAGGTCTCACTTTTGTGGCTCTCTCCCAAGAATGACTCACAGAGACAACGTTTGTGCTTCAATAAAGGGCATGTGTCATGATGTAGGTGACGATCAGTGTTGATCAATTATGATCACTTTGCTAATCATATTTCGAATGGAGTAATGATTGAAAAGTGTTCGATTTAAGTTTACATTCTTAAAAACTTTCACGCAATTTTAACGTTCTCCAAAACTTCTCCGAAAACATTCTGAACGAGGTTCTCAGAGAGCGACGCAGGGTGCTGAATACAGCTCAAATATGCAATAATCAGAGAGTAAGGGTGAGCTATGAACACTCAATAATCATAGAAGACAAAGGCAATATGAATATCTAACTTGTGAGATCACTTTGTGTAACTCAGCGAAAGCGATTCCAGCACTTGGCATGTTGTAGGGAAACGTGCCATTCAGCATGGTCGGGAGTTAAAGCAAAAGGTTAAGAAAACTAGCAATAAGCACATTGGCGATTGAATGATCCCAAACACAGACATTATATAAATGCGAATTTCATTTTGCTTTTGCCTATTTTAAAAACCATCACTGGGCTGCATTTGAAATATTTTTTTCAGAGGTCTAGGTTTTCTCAACGGTTCTGATATGTTTTTTGCATGCTGAATTCAGAAATGTATCTAATTTTGCTCAATCAGGTCAAGTTTTTTATTCCTCAATTTTAAGGAAAAAAATAACCAAAATTTTTGTTTTTTTTATTAGCATTTTTTTATTCAAAATCAGACTTACATTGACAGAAAATGTACAAACTATGCATATAATGACACACAAGTACACTTAATGTGGAAGAAAGTGCCTTCTCAATTACTTTCATTTCAATTTCAGAAAAATATAGATAAATCCTTGTTTCTGGCAACACCCAACTTCAGTCGCTCCAGCAGTCGCTGTTTTCCTTCGTCTTTTTTAATGTTGAATTTCACATTAACGGAACTTGTGCATCATTTTATATATAGTTTGTACATTTTCTGTCAATGTAAGTCTGATTTTGAATTTAAAAAAACCAAAATTTTGATTTTTTTTTCCTTAAAATGGAGATAGACCTGATTTTCCTTAAAAACTTGACCTGATTGAGCGAAATGAGATACATTTCTTAATTCAGAATGCAAAAAGTATGTAAGGACCGTAGAGAAAACCTCGACCTCTGAAATGACGCAGACCAGTGTTATGTATGAATTCAGTGCGAATTTGTGGTGTTTGTATGGAACCCATTGAATCAACATGAGAGCTGCCGTCAGCATCCTGGTCAGCTTTATCTGACTTGGAGTTGAGTTGAAGGCGTATATGTCGGACCCCGACATTTGCGGGGGATACGTTCCTCAATAATGCTGTAAATGTTGGGGACCGCAAATGTCAGAGCATTGTTTTGTTCTTGTTTTTTATTATCTATTATTACTTTTTATTAATTTTCACGCTCGCCAAAAGAGAGGGTATTGCATTAGGGTCCGTTTGTCTGTACGTTTGTTTGTTACCTGGCGAAAATTATTTTTTGCCAGTTACGTTGGTCTGTTGCATTTGTCTGTCTGTCTGTTTGTTTGTCTGCTTGTCACACGGTTTTTGGCCACAGTTTTTAAGCAATCATTGTGAATTTTTTAGTGTATATGTCGGTGACCAGCCAAGGACAGCAACACTAATTTTGGTGAAGATCCAAATCTGGATCTGGATCTGAGAATTTTTAAAGTGATTCTTCATCAATGACATATCAGACCAAAAACAACATATAGCACAATATCTCAAAAGGTTATGGATGGATTCAGACAAAATGTGGTGGACAATTTGTGTGTTACAGGAATGAATCATTTAAATTGTGGGAAGCATCCAATTCCAGATCTGGATGTGAGAGTTTTTTTAAAGTGATTCTTCACCATTTAAGAGATATGGCCAAAATGATAAATAGCACAATATCTCAAAAGATTATGGATGAATTCGGACGAAACTTGTTGGAGAGGTTGGGTGTTTGACAAGGACAAATCGTTTGAATTTTGGTGAAGTTCCGAATCCGGATCCAGACACGAGAATTATTTAATTTTTAAATGATTCTCCACCATTGAGAGAGGGGCTAAAAACGATATATAGCATGCCATCTCAAAAAGTTGTGGAGGAGGAGTAGCAACTGAAATGCGAATCCTATCCAGGTTCCTCCTGATGACTTCATCTTTGCTTTTTGCTTCTTTGGGTTTCTTCTGATGACTCCAATGCAGGATTGTACCTATTTGGTCTTCCATTTGATTTTAATTGAATTTATTTTCATCCCATTGTCAATTCAATTAAATAATAATAAAAAAAACGTCATGGGTCAGGGTCAGATGTTCAATCAAAGTGGGGTTGCATCAAAGCGGGACATCTTGGTACACAGTCATCACTGCCAGTAGTTATAAAGTGGCAGTCCTAATTATGTCTCATTAATTACAAAACACACCAGTACACAAACACCACACAAAACAAGTCCCGGCAAGGGTCTGCAATCTCCGATTGCTCTTTTTGATGTTTTTGTTTTGTTGTTACATGATCCTGGCTCATGGAAGAGTGATGACACGGAACAAATCAGCACACAACACAACATTACAAACAGAAGAGCAAGAGAAAGGGGAAAAACCCAAGAGCAGGGTTGATGGAGAAAGTAGACAGAGACGGACAAACAAAGGATGCAGGTCATGATGAGGAGTAAGGGAGAAAGAAAAGGGTGTACATGGATACATTAGCAAAATTGTGTTTGCCCAGTTTGTGATTTTTCTCAAGGTGTGAGGAGAGGAAAGAGGCAAGTGCTTGTCTGTCAGAAGGATGAGGGATGTCATGGCAGAGAGTGGAGCCATCAGCAAAGAGATAAAGAGGATTTCACAGAGTCAGTGAGATAATTCATGAAGATAAGGAATAATATGAGAGCCTAGAACACTGCCTTGGGTGTACTCCAGCCTTGACAATGAGAGGAGATGAAAGGATTCTGTTGAGAGCCACATATTGGCTGCGAGAGTAGAAGAAGTTAGTAATCCAAGAGTGGAGTTGGTCTTGCATTCCATAGGCAGACAGTTTGGAGAGCAATGCAGGATGCCAGACGACATCAAAAGCTTGAGATATGTCCAGAGAGATGGCCCTGTTCTCATGTCTGTTGTTGAGGACCTCCACCATTGTTGGGTGAGTGGAAGCAGCATGTCCAGGGCAGAGTAACAAGGTCAGATTCGAAATTCAAGGGCTGAGATGAGGCTGTTGGAGAAAAGTAATGATTTTATGTCATTTGCGATGATGGATTCCACGACCTTGCTGATGATTGGAAGATAATTGGTCTGTCGTGAAGGAAATCCATTTTTGCACCTTTGCCTTTTTTGTTGTTGTTTTGTTGTTTTTTTTTTAATCTCCCTTCCAACTTTTTTTGGTTGTTTTTTAGGGATTCCACCTCTACATGTGTTTTTCATTGAAAAAAAAAAGTTTTTCTGACTTGTATAGTGTGTATTATATGTGTGTATATAATATGTATAATCACATAAAATATCTGAATAATCATGTTTAATCAGCATGTATATAAATATACAGTATATGTGTGTGCACATAATCATGTCTGTAAAATCACGATTCAAGTGCATGTACAATCACGACCACCCATTAATATGCATGTATAATGATGATTTGTGTATGATGATGTATAATATGTATAATCACGGACAACACAATCTCGCATTATCGCGTACACAATCACACACTAAATGCATGTATATATGTGTGCACACAATCATGACGTACGTGTGTGTGCGTGCGTGCGTGCGTGCGTGCGTGTACGTAGCCGTGTAATGCTGAAGTGACTTCTGTATCCTCATCCTCACTCTTCCTCCAGAAATGAAAAGTGACAATTGCATCAGAAGTCAGTTGACTTAGCAAGGAAAATGCAAGTTATATCTTAGTTCCTGAATTCAACATAAAGCTGGTGTATGTGATATGCCCTGCAATGCTGAACAATCACAACTATGAATCATGGTAAGGTATCTGTCGTGGCATCATTTTACCTTTGAATGTATAATATGTAAATATGCATGAGCTGTGGTTTATCGGGAGATTTTTCAGTATCGGGGGATTTTCCAGTACTGGTGTCCTGGAAGAAGGATGAGTGTGTTGGATGGTGGCGGTTGGTAAAGAGAACCGACTCTTGGAATCCTAACGTCTAAGACGGCTTTTCTTCCACGCTAAATATTCAGAGATTTATCAACGTGTCTCTATGTCTGTCTGTCTGTCTGTCTGTCTCTCTTCACCCGGAGAAACAGCGATCGATCTCGAATGGATTTTATCAACTGAAAGCTTCAAGTGTTTTAACCGAAGTGGAAAGCAGGGTGGTAACTCTTATTGGTCTTAAGTTGATAAACTTCATTGTTTTACCTGCCGCAGATGTAGAGCAACACTAAGTTTCCATAAGATGAGTGTACTCCATGCTCTACTTACTTCTTTTTTTCTGTTTAATATTTGTCTCATAAACAAACCATCCCATCCCTTACCTATGCTTGCAGATGCATAGATACAGTGAATTTCACTGCTTTAGTGCTTTATATTCCATTTTCTCACGTCCTCATCCTTTTTCTTTCAACCGCTCAGTGGAGTTCACACACCGATTATTTATTTGTTTTCAAAAAGGTCTCTCTGATTTATCCTTTTATTGACTTTACAGCATTGACTCTCTAAGCCGTACTGTGCAAAACGTTTTCACTGCTGCCATCATGTTTCATCTCGCTGTGCTTGTTTGCCTCTCTTATTTGATTTGCAATACTCCATTATAAGAAAATTCCTTATTTTGGGTTAGAAAGAGTCACCTTGAAGTCATTTAGTATTTACTGGGGTTTTACCAAGAAGTTCACTCCAAGACCATCTTACCAAGTTTTCTTGCGAATTATGTGCTTGATATAAAAATTGTGGGGGCTGAAAGGATGACCTAGAGATATGCACACTCGCCTCTAACCTCACGAGCCTGGGTTAGAATCCCGACCCAGCAAAAAACTGGAAACTCGGTGTTTCACAGGCAGGGTGATTTATCAATGTAAGTGCCACCCGTCGGAGGGACGTTAAACTGGTTGTCCCATCTGCTGGAATTAGTTGGTGGACGTTAAAGACCCCATAGTGTCCTTTGGGTAGGCGAGCTATCGCCGACACCATGAACAAATTACAAATTCCTGCCATAACTACCGCTGGAAAGGCAATGGCAAACCACCCAGTGCAATTCTTGCTCAGGAAGCTGTTTCTGTGGCACCGACGCTCTTTGACTGGTACATTACAAGAAGATAAAAAAACATCTGACACATTCATTGCGTACAGTTATCAAATTTTAAACAAGCGTTCATTCAAGCTTCTCGTTTAATCAGTCGAGTTTAAGAACAAAATATTACTTTATCAAACCAAAATAGAACACTACACATCATTTCTTTAATTTCATTGACACAAAGTGAAAAGTTTTTAAATTCCCAGCCATGGTGGCGTCATGGTGAGAGCGTCCTCTGAGCCTGGGAGCTTCAAACCCCGGTCAAGTCATAGCAACGACTTTAAATAATGGCATGTGCTGCTTCCTTGATTGAAGATCAGCACTTAAAAGGACAGCATGCATGGACAAACAACCATAAGTTGGTAATAATAGCACAGGTTTTGATGGGCCTCATGGCCTCCTCTAGTGTCAAAGTTCCATCATAAGAGAACTCAGAACTCACATTAAGATATGTTGCCAACTATGATGAGGCTGAAGCACAAGGTCTGCTGCTCTCGCAGCACAGACAGGTAAGTGGACTGTGTTTTTAATCACCTCTACCGCAGTCGAGGTCTCTCTGCGCACTCAACCATCTGACGTACCCACCCTTATCCTCCAGGATGTACACAATGTTCCAGTAACCCCCAGATTTAGTCCTCATCTTAACTGTTTTGTTCCTCTCTTCTCCCACTTGTAGAATTGCCTTCTGAAGATAGTTGAATCACATTCTTCCCTCCAGAGCTTCAAGCAAGTGATTCGCCATCATCTCACGTCATCCCTCATCCCTACCGGTTTTTGTTTTCTGCAAACAATGTCTTTCTTTCTTTCTCAACCCTTTACTTGCAGGTTACTGCTTCCTGTCCTCTGCTCACTACCTCTTTCCTGTTTGTTCAATTCCTTGCTGTTGTGTCCAACTATTACCCCACTTCTTCTTCTTGGTCTTCTTCTTCCGCACAGCAGCTTGGGTGCGGGTAGCTATCATATTGTTAGGGCGTGAATATGCTATGCTGATGCTGTGCCCCTCTACCAGTATACTGCTACTCATTTCGCCGAACTCAGAATGATGACAGGCTGAATCAACCCCACCTGGTGTGAATTCAATGATAAAGGGCTCTAACTCAGGACCCTAACCGCTAAGCCAACACCAGGCTATTGCTCCACTGTCCCGACATTTCCTTTTTAGCCTCTGTCACCTCACTCTTCCATGAGTCTCGATTTAGTGTAAGAGACAACAACAAAACAGAAATACTTAACACATATAAAATGCATTAGTTGGACTTATAAATGGTTCGTATGTTTGTGTAAAAACTGCACTGTTTCTTTGGTTCAAAACGTAATTGACAAACCAGCTGCATTCCCCAAAAATATTTAATATACGTTGGTGATGAAACAATATTTATGTGTGGATGGAGGTTGTTTTCACCCTGTGTCTGTTTGTTTGTTTGTGTGCGAGAAGGATATCTCAAAACGTTGTAGATGGATCCGGATGAAATTTGGTGGACAGGTTGGGTGTGTGACATCGACGAATTGATTCGATTTCAGTGATGATCCAGTTATTGTAAAGTGATTCTTCAACCATTGAGAGATGGGAATAGAAACGATATGAAGCAAGATACTTATCTCTGCCACCGAATGTGGAAGGAAGTTATGTTTTCACCCCTGGTCTGTCTGTTTGTTTGTTTGTTTGTTTTGTGCAGGATATCTCAAAAAGTTGTGGAAGGATCGGGATGAAATTTTTGGACAGCTTGGGTGTGTGACGAGGATGAACTGCTTCGATTTTGGTGAAGATTCGGATCCGGATCTGACGACTAGAATTTTTGAAGTGATTCTTCACCATTGAGAGATTGGGCTAAACTAATATATAGCACGATATCTCAAAAAGTTGTGGACGGATTCGGAAGATACTTGGTGGCCACGTTGTGTGTGTAACAAAGGAAGAATTGATTCGATTTTGGTGAAGATCCGAATCCGGATCTGGACACGATAATTATTTAATTTTAAACGTGATTCTTCACCATTGAGAGATAGGATCAAAAACGATATAGTACTGTACAGCATGATATTTCAAAAATATTTTGGGCCCGATATGTTCTCATGGATCAGGCCTTACGTGGCGGAGGTATGCGCCATATCGAGTGCCCTTCTGGTTTTATTACTATTTTATGCCTGAATGAAATGACAATTTGATATTTATATTCATGTTTTGGCATGAGTTTCAAAAAGTTAATTTTTAAACTCGCTGTTGTAAAGAGCATTGCAGAAAGAAGAAGTCATGTGTTACAAAATGCCTTCATTCATAGTTACATGTTAATTATACTAATTTACACACCTGAAACGTAATTACAGCAGAACTTTAATCCGAGTTGCTCAAACAGCGATTCACATTTCAAGTGAAACAGGTGTTTGAAAACAACGTCCAGGTCTGCACATTCGGCCGGCTGTTTTTAGAGCACAGCTGTTAGCTTTAAGGTGTGAATGCCTGCTGGGACCAGTAATCCTATAGCCTGGATACTGATCTTGTTCCCTTAGAACCCCTAAAAAAGGCAACAAGGCACAGACAAAGGTTTTTAATTGTAGCCATGGCTGACATCGAGTCATCCATGTTGTTCTTGATTTTATCATCACACAAATCATGTTTATTGGAACATTGTGCCGGTGTCACTGGTGGGTGTGTGGGCCATTGCACAGTGACAATATGGTACTCGCGTGCACGCACCGATTATCGCAGTTCACTTGCATGGGTAAAACTTCAATCCAACGATCGTATTTGAAACAACTGTTGTCGAAACCTTATCAGTTCGTATTTTGTTTTATTGGAAAACGTGCATTCACGTTTGGAATTGGAAAACGTGCATTGGAAAACCCAAAAACCATCAGACACACTTTCTCTTTTAATCACCAAGGATGTCGTCTGGGGATTTTTCCGTTACCCGTTTCACTCCGACACAAGCCTTGCTTGACAGTACAAAACATCTGGTAATTTGCCGATTAACGACTTTCCATCCAAACGAATCACAGTGAGCATGAAAGCGTCAGGTGCACAGGACATCACTCTGTCTGGGAGGTGTCCCCTGGTCTCATTTACCTGATACGCCTTTTAAACGTCTCGTGGCCCATGGAATCCCGATTTGCAAGGCCGCTGCACGCTCACCTTCGAGTCTCACCTTCACAGAGGATCTCACAGAGTCTGCTTCCAGTCAAACTGTAAACCCGTGGCTCAACTATTGTACGCGTGGGCTGGTTCACTCATCATGCTTTGTATGCCCGTCAGTGTGGAACGACTGATGTAGAAAAATCCACCATCTACACTGCAGGCCTGCAGAAAATGGCCTGCTCACAAGTGGCCAAATTTAAGCCTTCACTGCTCAGCATACAAACGACCGTAACCTTTCCTCTCCGCGTGGCTTCATGGCGGATCCGTCGCCTTAATATTCCGGGAGTGTAAGTGTGAAAATATAATTTTTTTTTCTTTCTCTCACCTTTTGCAATCTATTTTTAATACCTGACATTACAGATGTAGGCAGAACGTGAGGCAAGGGATGTGTCTGCAACATTTCCCCCTCTTTCTCCCTCATGGTTTATTCATTTTCCATTTGATTGTAAATGAGTTTGTTTGTCTTCTTGTT
>CM068955.1:139269329-139289779 GCA_035128595.1 Eptatretus atami | reverse complement strand
CGACCCAAGGATGGTGAGGGTCTTCAGTCACTCTCCATGATGGCTTGACGTCAGCTCTGAAAAGGACATGGTTACTCTCAACATTTTTGTGTAGCACAGTCTGCACCCAACCAGAGACAAAAAATTTGTGGGCTTCCAGTGATCGGTAGTTTTTCATTGCCTCATGTGTAAACACTCCTGAGATTAAAAAGAAAAATCTATTCTGTGGTTAGTTATCAAAATAGTACCAGGGCAATTAAGCAATGGTACATCATGCAAAAACATTAATGCCTTGGCCCTTGATTGCCATTAATAGGATTAGAACTTGCAAACTAAATGCAATGACAATGTGTCGGCCTTTCCTTTAAGTTCACTGCAGTCTTGTCCTCAGCCCAGGCACTTCAACTCAGCAGCCACAAGAAATAGCCACGCACTGCTACATCATTACAAAACGTAGACACACACAGGCAGACATGCTCACTCACGTATGGCAATGCTCATACACATAATTAAAATCAGGGATAAGACAGAATTTATACAACCATGAATGTGAGCAATATTTTAATCATTCATTGACATTCTTGCTGGGTCAGTGAGTGACCACAACTAGCACAGATGACTCACCGTCACACAGTACAGACAAGGCAGGTCAATTAAAACTATTACTAACTAGAGGGGGAGCACTCGGTAGAGTGCAAAACCTCCGCCGCCAATACTGCTAGGTCACTCAAGTGAACCTGATATCCTATTCATTCAATTTGACGTCAACAGTGCTCACAGAGTTATAGTTTGCAACTTTCCCTTTTACTTTTAACTTTTACATACTCAATTCATTCGTCATAACTAATTCCTTGAGACAGAAATTGATTTTACGTGGGTATATCCACCTGAAGTTCCAAAATCAGCCGCAATTATATTTTGGCATGTTTTTTGTTGGAAATCACTTATAACATGTAGAAATGCAAAAAAAAAAATCGAAATTTGTTGAAGAAAAAGTTGCAAAATTTTCTAAGTTTTTTTCTTTCTTTTTTCTCTAACAATTTTTATTTTTTTTTGGTTGGAAATCAATTAAAACATGTAGAAATGCAAAAACAAAATTTCAAACATTTTTTCAAAATGGCCGCCATAGCAGCCATATTGGACTTTGGACCAAGTCCAAAATCTAATGGCATGATCGTTGGACCATACCTAACCCCCCCACAAGTTTCGTCGAAATCCGTCGAGGAGTTTTTCCATAATACTGTTCACAACAAACAAACAACAAGCAGTCATAGACTGGTACTTACGAAATCGTCAACTTGACCTCTGACCTTGTCTAATAATAGCTGTCTCTAGAGAAGGTAGCGACGCAAACCAGAAGTTTCTACGATGATTCTGTACCAAACCATCAAAAATCGAATGTTTTGGATGTTTGACCTCACTGTGACCTTGACCTTTGACCGATTTTGACCAAAATCTCATCAGCGGTAGCCACCTCCTCCTGAATCACATGGTGTAATTTGACATTGGTAGCTTCTTCCGTTCTCGAGTTATCATTTTTGGATGTTTGACCTCACTGTGACCTTGACTTTGACCGTTTTGACCAAAATCTAATCAGCACTAGCCATACTCTGATCACGTGGTGTAATTTGACTTGGTTCTTTGTTCTCGAGTTAATCACTGATACTACCTTACTTTGCCGATGTGCTGACACTGTATGACATTGTGTTCTTCCGTTCTCGGTTATCATTTTTGGATGTTTGCCTCACTGTGACCTGACCTTTGACCGATTTCGACCAAAATCTATCAGCACTAGCCATCACCCTCCTGAATCACGTGGTGTAATTTGACATTGGTAGCTTCTTCCGTTCTCGAGTTATCGTGCCTACAAACAAACAAACAAACAAACATACAAACAAACAAACAAAACAGAAACGGAAGTCATCAATATACTTACGAAATCTTTAAGATTTCGTAAGTAACAAACAGAAAGGGGTGAAACAGTAACCTCTGTCCATCTTCGATGGCGAGGTTAACTAACCACGTCAGCTCGGGAGTTCATAAATAATTGAATATATTAACACTCCAGTACAGTAATATTAGATATACACAGTTAAAACTCGGTTTAAAATTGAATTACATACCTGGTGTCTTGACTAGATACGTGTATCCGTCCGGGTATTGCACGTTCGGCCATTCCTTCGGGTTGTCGATCACGAATCACCAGGGTACTGGTCGGGCCAAGAATCAGGCCAATTAAACTGTATTTTGGCTCGATATCCTGCCGATGCATCACCTACAAATGTTCTATATATTGATATGAGATTGCAAACACTTGGGTGAACACGATGTATCAACAATTTATCTGAAATACATCGACAGAAAAAAACAAATCACTCGGCTTTGCGAGCAAGTAAACCGCGATGTGCGTGAGTCGCGCGGTGCTGCGTTTGTTTTCCCCTTTGCCACATGGCGGTCACGTGACCAACGAAGTCACGTGACTGTGACGTATGTCCGACCTCAGAATCGACACAGAACGATTTATTTTTTAAGCATAAATAAACATCGCCATTTTGATCTAATACTTCGTGTTCATTAATAAATAAAATTGTGTTTAGAAGATTACGCACAATAATTTATTCGACTTTCTTTTCTCCGTTTTTTTTTTCACATTGACGCGCAACATCAAGATTCGTTAAAATCGGTAAACGAAAAAAATTATTAAAAAATAAATTCCCGAATCAGTCTAGTACTCTTCGGGAGAGATTTGATCAATGCAGACAACCTCAGCGGTGTAGTTCGCTGGAGCTATCTTTTTTTGTTTTATAAAATGATTTTTTTTATAACTGCTGTCACAACGGGAACCCAACAAAGACGAATCGTCTAGTGTCTTATAAAACAACTCGCAGAGCCTACCCGTCGCTTCTCCGATGGACGAAGTAGACGTCATGTTTACCAAAAATTTTGAGTGAAAAGGAGGAGGAAGACAAATTTCCCCATACATGGATAGTGCTTTTATTTAATAATTTAACTAATAGTGAATAATATAATCCCCCCCCCCCCCCCATACACTCGTGTGGGGCACAGCCACATAGCCCATGCTACCAAACACAAACGTATTTGTACCCTGAGTTTGAAGTTTTGGCAACTTAAAGATGTAGCATACATAAGGAACAAATAAAGATACACACACACACAGAACAGGGAGAGAGAAACAGAGAGGAAGAGAGAGAGAGAGAGAGAGACGAGAGAGAAGAGAAGAAGAGAGAGAGAGAGAGAGAGAAGAGAGAGAGAGAGAGAGAGAGAGATGTGCAATCATATTAAAACATGTTTTCTCATCCCACAAGTTGAGAATAACCTCTCTGTCCTTAACAAATGGGTAAATGGCTATGCGTGAAGGGCAGTTTTTGTGGGTACATTTATATTAAGTAAAAAGAGGAAACATGGCCTTTGATGAAAAGGCAAAGAGGTACAAGTGGCAAAGCAGTTCAGTGGTGAAGACGTTAAAAATGGATGACAAAGTTTAAAGTTGTGATGTACACATTCAACAAATGTGAAGACCTCCAAGAGAGATGTGCAGCTTAACCAGTACTTGATGGTGTAATGGTTAGAGCATCCGCTCAGAGTCTGGGATTTGGAGGTTAAAACTCCGGTCGAGGAATACCAAAGAACCTTATAAATGGCGCGTGCTGCTTCCTTTCTTGATGTTCAGCCTTTAAAAGGATAAGATCATGGACAATCCCATACATTGGAATCCATGGGAAGGAGGGAATGCCTCAGGAAATGGCTCGCTGAGTATGGTGAGAAATGACAGTGCCATTATTGTGATGTTTGCTGGTACCAGAGCACCCGGGAAAGTGGCGGCCCTTCCCCAAGTTCAGTGGTTTTGTTTGTCTTGTATAAACAGTCCTGTTTGTGTCTCGTGTATTCGTCTGTATGTCCATGTGTGTGAGGTGGTGTGTGGCAGCTCTAACATGAGTCTTTGATCCTGTAAAAAAAAAAAAAAAAATAAAGAGATATTCTATGCAACATGTGAACAGAAGATGACAACTTCAGCAGCACTGATATATCTCAGGTGTGGGATGTTTTTGGCCTGTGCCTGAAACGCAGGTAGGTATCATAGTTTGTACGAGTCTCCCTAGCAATGTGTGAGACTAGGCATGTTTGTTCTGCTGTGATTCTACTTGAAGATCTTCAGATGTTTTGCAAGACACACGCCTGACACTTCTGAAGGATTTTGTGGGATCGTTAAATGCCCACAAGCAAAGGATCTGCCAGAAAGAATAACCTAAGAAAATCATTTAAGCAGATGCTAGCAACATTATCATAAACTCCTGGGAGAATCTGACATCTGAAGTTTTGAAGGAACCCCATAAAGAGCCTTATTTGCCAATGAAACTCCAAAAGGAATGATTGTAAATCTGCAATAAACCGCACAAAAAAATCGAACTGAAAAAAATACCACACAGGAAGCTTTAGAATATTTTGTTTGACCTTCAAATTACCCAACTCAGGGGTTAACGTAAACATTGTGGACATTTTGTTCAACACCAGTGGTGGTGAGCCTGATCTAAACATGGAAGTGTGTTCTAAAAAAAAACAGAATAGCTCAATAGCAAACCATAATCGACTTTTGGTAATTGACAGATTGAAGATTTTTCACATCATGCCCTTTGATCTTTATATTCTTTATGTTTTATTCCATTATCCAAATTTTGACAGTCTCCGGGAGTGCCTTGTGACCTGATGCCCAATTATCAAACAAATTTCGAGCATTAATCACAGAGCTTAAACTGAGTACCTTTCTTTTTGGCCTATTGTGATTTTCTAGACCACACATGTTGGCATAAGTCTGAATTCATAAAGTCATGCAATGAATAAAGTGTGTAAATGCATCGTTGCTCATTTATTTCCAACACAAAAATGTATGGATGATGTACAAAAAACAACGGCCTGAAGTGAGTATAATGGTTTGTCCACTTTGTCCGTAGAGTGAACTTGGATGTGCCGATAGAGACAATGCACCCCAACACAGCCAAGCATTAGTTCAGCCCAAGCAAGTTCAACCAACCAATTAAAAAATGGCAAAAAAAAGAAAAAGAATAAACTACAAGCGAATGAATAAAATACAACTTTAATCAAACTTTATCACCAACTTAATTATAGTCTGGGCTCTCAAAGTGAAAAGATAAAACAAACCCAAGGGAAGTGGTACTGTAGATGGTACTATAAATATGTGCTGAAATAGGCCGGAAGTGGCATAATCCATAGAAATCGAGGCTCTTGCATCCGTGCCTGGGCTCGTCTGCAGGATAGAAATTAAATTACTTTGGTCATATCCAATCTCCCAGTGCATCGGCCCAGGGGAGTGAAAAGCGCACACGTCGGGCCAAGGCCCAATAAAATAAACTCATTAATTGCATTCCCGAGTGCAAGCAGAGTGCAACAGTATTTCTTATGTTAGACTTCCAAAAATAGAACCTGGCATGTTTAAAAGAAAAGTTTATTTTTATTAAGTGGGAAAAAAGTTCGGCAAAGCAAGTGCACGTTAGGTGAATCTCTCGCTCTCAAATGAGGCACCAAAATTCTACCTTACGATGTGATGAGTTACCCAGTCTCCCAAGGGATATCCAAGGGTGGATTTTTTCAGAATCTTTAGTTCGAGAATTTGTCAAGAACTAAGGAAGTGAATTCTCAAAGAAGGAAATTAAAATGATAGAAATTGAGTTTCCATCACTTTATTGTTGTAATAAGCCTTCCCTGATAGTTGAGACGTACAGGTGATTCAAAAGTTTGTATTTTGTTAGCAATACTCTGTGTGTGCCTGTTGTTGGCTTAATGGCTAGAGTGGTGGGCTTGGGATCTTTGGGTCCTCAGTTCCAAATCCCGCTTAGACTGTTGAATTAATACCAGTTGGGTTGATTCAGCCTGTCATCCTTCCAAGGTTGGTAAAGTGAGTGCCAGCTTGCTGGTATCGTGTCGGAGTGGTGACCCGTCCAGGATTGTGCCCGATATAGCCAAGGAGACTGCTTAGGCAGCACCAACGCTCTGCACAGAGTATAGGTCCCAATGGATGGATGTACTCTGTGCAGTCATTCATTTGTGCATACCATTGAAACCTTATCTTTATTTTCAGCATACATTCCAATTAGATTTATGTATATAAATAGTGACAGTTAGTTTTGAAAAAGGGACCCCGAGGATGTCCACACTCAACATAAGGGATTACCTAGTGCAAGATCTCACTAGTTATTGCACTTAGTCAGATACCTTGGCCTCATATCAAGGATGGGGGAGAATCAAGAATGGGGGTGAGTGTTAACAGGTTCAATACCCTTTGTGATTCCCCACTTTCCATCCTTCCCCCATCCATCCATCCTCACAATCCCTGACCCTTCCTTCCCAGACCTCTCAAACACTCGAACTCCCCACTCTTTCATTTAAATCATTCAATCCCATCCATCCTCAATTCCTTTGAATCCTTTTACTCTTTTCCTCATCATACCCCCCTCCCCCCTCGCACCTTGCCACAGCGCACCACGAGATCTACAACCACATTGACACCACATTACACCAAAAACATTCAGAGCCAGTTCAGCGCTGCCAGTGAAAGAAAGATACATGGCCGCAATGATAGGAGAAGAAGTTTCGCCATCATTGCAGCTTAAAGAGCAATCCGTTCAGAACTTTATGTTAACGCAGCACCTTCTGAACACATCATCTGTCGGTGCGTTATTAAGATATTTGGCTAGATGGAACAGTGACTGATAAACCACAATCAGGTGGAGCACGGTCTGGAAGAACGCAAGGAAACATATGAGTGTGCGAGCGATAGTGGTTTTGAAGAAGCCCACAAAATCGACCAGAGACGGTTTCAATGGAACTTGATGCTGACATCCTCTAAGCATGCATTTTGAGAAAAATATTTGCAGCTGCTTAGTCTATACAAGGTAAGCTTGTGCAAGAAGTCCTTCCAACTGGATTTGAAACCTCACAAGTCGTTTCGACAAACTGCTAGAAACTTGCTCTGAAGATGAAAAGTCTAAATGTCTTACTAGATTAACGAGACGTGGGACGAAGTTCATTTTTAATTGGATAATGGTTTCATTAACAAACACAACTGTCGGGTGTGGACTTCAGAGAAATCCACGATTGTGGCACACGCAACGCACTGCCACCCTCAAAGTGTAACTGTGGTGGTTTGGGAATTATGGCAAACAGGAATCATTGCATCTGTACTTTTTTCAGGATGTGAAGGAGAAACTTCGAACAGTGATGGGCGAAATTATACCGTGACATGAATCAAGTTTCCTCGGAACCATCGTTGAGGAAATGAATCAACGAATTTTGGTTTCAAACAGATGGCCACCTGTCATACAGTCAAGAGCGACATATGGCATATGTTGAACTGTCCCAAACCAGGGTAATTCCTCAATAATGGTAGACATAATGGCCTCACAGGAATCCGCAGATTTTTCAGCGGCAGACTTATTTTTGTGGGGTTACTTGAAGGAGAGGGATTTATGTAAACAAGAAATATAGATCGCTAAATTCAGTCAGACAAACTTAGTGGTTTGCATGGCGGTCAAAAAAAGGCAAAAAAATTAAACCAATTCCATGACCTTTTAACAATATATTGTTACGGATCTGTAAACCTATGCATTCAAAATAACAGATGTCCAGGAGAGTCAAGTTATTCGTTAAGTGAACATGTGAGAACAGGTCCCTTCCTTTGTCTAGTGGGAGAATCAAGGTGTTGTGTTGCGATGGTCCTGTTTAGGTAATCTTTACATTCACAACCATCCAACAAACCATCAACAGAACCATCAAACAAACGACACACCACTGGAAACAAGTCGCTTTCACTCGCCTCTACGGCGGACTTGCTGTCGGCGCAGAATCTCTGGCAATTCCTCTCGGCTTCCACAAACTTTGTAACTTCTTTTTGAACGAGTATGGGACGCGTGGGTGGGGGCGGGGTTTTCCCGGCTATGGTTGAAACCCGCGACTAGAAAAGGAGCGGCATTCCATGGGAGCCCAGTCCAATTCGGGGCAGAGCAGTGACATCTGTTCCACCGAGCCCTCGTGTCGCCCCGTTCGGGGGGTCCTAAAAATTACGACGCCACACTCAGAGAAAGTTCGGTGGAGAGGAGTTCTTGTGGGATTCTGAGAAGAGTTTGGTGGAGGGAGTTCTGTGGAGATTCGATTCTTGGGTGGGGGGGGGGTCGTCGATTCGTTGTCTGGTTATTAGGTTGCGCCGGAGTTTGGAGGGTTGCTGTTGCGGGGAGCAGTTTGCCGTGGCGAGAGGTGTGGAAGTTTGGTGCCATGTGCTTGCAGTGGGAGGCTTTGGAGTATCTGAAGACAACCTGACGAGGCAGATAAGCGTTGGGGCCCTGATCCCCACCTCAGACTCCGCTCTACTCGAGGGCCTCCAGCACGGTCGAACCGGAGGCTCTCGACGTCCTGACACGGGTCAGGCCAGCCGCCAGCCGTTAGCGGGGTGCCGCCGTGGGCGCGCCCATCCCTCCATGGCATTCGGGTGGCCCCGCCGGGCTGAACCCCCGGCTCGCTCTCTCCCTGGCTGTGCGGGCGTCGCAATATAACTATCTGGTGTTTCTTATCATCCGAGTGTGTGTCTGAGTGTGGTGGAGTCTGGTCTTTAAGTAGAAACTGTTTAAGTGTTTGATTCCATGCATTAGCAAATCTTTGCTTGTATATTCCGTGATCAAGTCTTGCTCTGTGTCCTCATTATTATATAAATAAAACAATTGTCGAAATTTCCCATGTTCGTTATCCCGTCCCTTCTTTCATTGGTCCAGCATGGTTCGAATCTGAGTTCTCAGCGGGTTTTTTATTCCGATAATCCGTTCATCCTTGCCGGCACGGCTTTGGCAGCTTCCGCTTGACTGCACCCGAACTGGAGTGGTAGTCGGAGTTGGAACTCTTACCGCCGCTGGTGATAGAGTGAACCGGTTCGAACCAAGACGTGCGGGAGCGGTGGTTCCCGGTAGGTCGAAATGGCGTAGGTTATTAGTAATTGGTTCTTAGACAAATAAGACCCTACGCTACTACCGGTTGAGATATTGGTTCCCAGTTGGTTCGAGCGACCCGCCGCATCATGGAATTATCCAGAGCAACGTATACAATTCCGGGGAGTCTGGTTGGGAGGCAACATAACCTCCCCACCTAGTGGTCATTCTTCGCCACCGACCCCCGGCCCGGCAACGTTGCGGTGTCAGGAGTGAGAATTGCGAACCCATGCACTCCACAAAAATTTATGGGATTCGGACCAGGGGATAGTGCTTGACAACCCCCCCCCCCCCTTTTCCTCCAAATTAGAGCAGGATTTAAATTTTATTTAATTCTCAGTATGGACCATGGACGGACCAAGACGGACTGGTACAGGTGGGTTTCTGAATTAAGATGTTAGAAGAATCCATGGCCCAGGACACATAGGCAGGAAGACCTTTCCCTGCGATCAGCCCAAGTAGCATGGGGGTGGCAGGCGGTCAATGAGCACCCCTGCATCAAATTTCCTATGGGAGGACCGAACAATACCTGTCGGATCCACGACGATCGTGGCGGATCGCTTCGCCGGGCCATTTGACTTGAGCAGTTGGTGGGAATCACTAACAACCATGCAAAAGCTAACGAGAGCGAGTGAAATGCAAAACATGCAAACCAATGGAAAGTGAAATACGAAACATGGCAAACAGATGGATTGTGAAATTGAATGCAAACACTGAGAGGTGAAATACAGGAGCATGGGAATGGATTTAGAAAACCAACAGAAGGAGTGGACATGCAAACGCGAAGGTCGTGAAAGGGTACATGCCGAGCTGGGGGGTATAGAAACGCGGCTGAATTTTCGGCTAACACAAGCCCCCGATGTGAAGTGTCCAGAGTGTGTTTTAAAACGTATGAGTGGGGTGCAAATGATTATGGACATGGTGAGTCCCATATGAGATCCATTGGCTGTGTTGACGTCATGAGCTTTCTCTCACCGAAGACACGTACCATCGTCTTCCAGGATTTACCACTCATAGTATCACTCCTGATCAACGTGTATATAAATAAATAACCCGGTTTTGATTCCCACGACCTGTTTTGTCAGCCCCCAACCTTCCATGTATGATCTGATTGATGTATCCGTGATTACCAGGTCGAATCATTGGACATTACACAATGGAAACAATTCACGCCACATCTTAGTGTAAATCACCATCATGACTACAAACAGCACCAATTGAGCTGTTACTTTTGAATAAATGCTCCGCATAATCTGCTGTATATGAAGAAAGACGTCAATGTCCTGTGGAGTTAAAGAATGGAAACATTCAGCATACTATTTGTGTAATTAGGCAGCGAGCTACATACCAACTAATATACACAATGACATATGCTCACCACATCTACTATTTCATAGTCTGAAGTACCGCACAACCCGTACAATCCTCCACAAACGATGTGCAGGACTACTCACACCCTCGCACAGTTATCCACACATGCATGCGTCAGCTTGTAGCGACGAGAACACACACACACACACAGACACCACACCACACACCCAAACAACCTTTTGTTGAGATATAAAGGAGAAAAATTCTGGTGAATTCAGAAATTTACATTTTATTTTGTGGAATCAATGATCAACTTAACACAGATCAGGCAAGATGCAAAACTTGGAATGATCATTTTACAACAGTTGGTTAAGATGTTGCAAGAATTGATCATTCATATAGTAAATAGCATTGATCAAAGTAAATTGAAGCAGCACTAAATTATTTCTGAGTTTCAAGCCTTTTAGATTTGTATTTATTCAGTGATCAGCGAGTTACATGTACAAGGATTTTGGATGAGATAAAGAAGAATTTAATGGGAGTTCAGTGGAATGATGTGTTTAGTTGATGAGAAAGTGTAAAATATAAGATTAAATAGCATAATCGAATAGCTGATACTTTGTCCAATATTATTTTATCTCGAGATTTACACTAACATTGCACCTCTATGTCAATAATTCTTATCAATCAATAACCAACACGCAAAACGCCTTGAAAACGACAAATTCATTTCAAATGAGGCCATCTATCAGCAGCCTGCTCAGTGTGTGTAACTAAACTATTGCAATTCTATCTCACATTCATGTGAACAATGAAAGCTGCACCTATGAGCAGCTTGTCCACCTAATGGAAAGGGAGATTAATTTCCAGAGAATTTAGGGTAACAATATCAACAAAATGCTTTGAGCTTTTGGGGGTTACAAGGCGCAAGAGTTGATTGATTCCTCATTGGAGTATATCTGAGGCTTGAGGAAAAAGAGAAAATTCTGATATGCTCTAAAATGTAGCATATGTATTGTGTCTAAAATATCGAATATATATAAGCTCATTCTAACTCCATCACGAAGCCTGGTGTTGGCATAGCGCTTATGACGGCTGGATTAGATCTTTAGGGTGTCTGAGTTTGAAGCCATGTTTTCCACTGAAGTACACCAGGTGGAGGTGACTGAGATCTGTAATCCTCGCTAACGAGGTCGGTGAAACGTAGTACCAGTGTACTGGTAGAGGGGGGCGCAGGCATCAGACAGCGCAGCTATGCTTCGAGAAATGATAGGCTACCCAAAGAAGCCAATTGCGCATCCGCAAGAATAGAACAGACCACCTCCTTCCCTCACTCACGCAGACTCAAAGACTGACTGATATTAAATGTTTGGTAGCCTTTGCAGGTGATGTTGAAGCTGAAATTTTGCGTGCCGATGGAAAAGGCCATGACACTCAGAAAAATAAATGGAACCGTTTGAAACGACCGTAAACGAAAAATAATAAATAAAAAAATATTGCAGGGCGAGCAGCCGTGAGGACAAATGAGGGCCACGTAATTTGCCAGTGCGACAGACATTCGAAGGCGATACACCAGGAAAATCATGGAACCATTAGGAAGCATCCGTAAATGAAATATGTAAATAAATGAAAAAAATTGCGGTGAGGCCGAGGTGAGACATTGGGAGAAGCACGGCAATATTGTGTGCCAATGCGACATCGAAGCCGAATACACAACTGGGAAAAAAATCACCAGAATATGTCGGAAAGCATCCGATAAATGAAAACATAAAAAATGAAAATAAATACAATGAATAAAATACTTGAAAATAGGGGAATAAAGAAATGCAGCGTGATTGACTGGAGACACAGAAGAAAACACAAGGAAATTAGGCATCCAGATGTTGGCCATTTCAGAGCCCCTCTCCTACGCCACAATCATACACCACACCATATTATCAACACCATGATCAAAAATAAGAAAATGCAATATGTTTGTTTCTTTTAAAATAATTGTTTTTTTTTTATCGCCCGGAGGTTGCCAGACAGTATATACTTATATATATAATATAGTATATTAGATATATAAGTATATATATATATATATTATATATATCTATACATATATATAGTATATATTACAGTATAGATATGCAATATGTATGTTGCATATAATATGTCGACCTTGAAGTAATTATATTAATATGATTTAATAATATAATATATAAAAATATGTATATATATACAGTATTATATATTATATATTATATATATATATTATATATATATACTAGTATATATATATAGCTACATAATGTATGTAATTGCAATATATATGTCGATCTGGAAGATATAATTAATATATAATATATATTATATATATGTATATATGTAATCATATATATGTATATGTAAACAATGCATGATATATTTATATTTATTTTTATCTATACATCATACATACCTGCATATAATACATATATACATAATACATACTGATATATTATTATATATATATATATATATTCATATATATATATATCTTTCCAAGGTCGACATTTATGCATACAAAATATTGCATATATATATTATATTTATATTATATTTATATTTATATATTATTATACTATATATATCTTTCCAAGTCCGACAATATATGCATACTACTACCATACATGTTATATATATTATATAATCTTATATCATATATTTGATGATCTGCATGGCTATAGGGAATTCAATGAATCATCAAATCAACAACAATCCAGTTTCTTTCAACAAATGGCCTCTCTGGTGGCACAGAAGAGCTCAATCATTGGTATTACTATTTCTCTGAGATTTCCGAGTATTTTTTATCCACCAGCGGAAGGCTTGGACTTTAGGAAACCATCACAATCAACCACACACCCTGGTGACAGAGACCGCCCAACAGCATCTGTAGCACATGCACACAATCCATCAATGCTCTACGCTATCCTTAAAGTCCAGCCACACATTCCAATACCCTTCGAGCTTCATAACTTCCAGGTACTATCTAATTCTAATATATAATTATCTGCATGTTTCTGCTGCCGTCCTTTCCAGGAGAGCCATATTCATGCATTTTTACATCTCGGAGTAAAGGTTCCCCTGCCTTGCTACCATCTATTACACTCAGCGCTACGGCCCCTGGTCCTTATCACTGTCTACTTGCTGGTATAAATTCATCTGCACTTATCTTATCAAATACCTTTCATTTCATCTATAAACATCTCCATCAATATCTCTCTCAGTAACCGCCTCCTTTTCTCGTGTATAAACTATCTTCCTTTAGCACTCACTCATAGCTTGAGTTATAGCTAGGTTCTGGATACAAGCAATACGTTCGCCCCTGCCACGAAACCCTCCTTTGTCATCTATGTCCTTCCTAAGTTGTGTTTGGTGAAATGCACTCATACTCATCTAATGTAGCCTCTAAATTTCTTGTAGATGTTAACACAACCTCTTTTGATTTATAAATGATCCCCCCATCGCAATACCAACCTAAAAACCCAATTGCTTTTCCTTTAGCTGCCTAGCAGTTGTGCATGACCTCCCTTAACCTCCCGAAATCTAATTACCACCTCCAGATCCTTCTCCTGTGTGACACACTCCCAAAATTACCCCTATGCAATTCATGTTAACTCCATATTTTAATTGTTCTTTCGCATCCCCAAATCTTACACTTACTCAGGTTAAATAATAGCATCTGCCAATCTTTTGCCCAGTCTATGCAAGTTACAAATACTTTCCTGAATCTGACTCATACCCCATCCGTATCCACCTTACCCACCAGCCTTTGTGTCATTACTGCAAATTTTGGAAAGCCCATCTTCACCCCATTTCCCAATCGTTGATGTAAATATGAATATTAATGGTTCATAGTACTGTGATCCGAAGGTTACCCCACTACATAATCTCCAGCAAAAGACATCCTCCCACCCGCAGAGCACTTTTGCTTCATTCACGAAAGCGTTTGCAATTCCATCTCTCACCTTGAGCAAACAACCTCTGATTATGAACCTTATCAAATGCCCTTCTTAAAAAGATTCTAGATATACTATGATCCACTGCCTTTCCTTCCATTCCCTCATTCAGACACTGGCTCATAGTATCTTCAAAAGATTTGTTGACAGGAACTACTTTTGAAACCAAGCTTAACTACTTTATGAGTTTTATTTATTTAAATTGTCCTCATTTGGTCCCTAATTAAATGTCTCACACCTTCCCAACAGTTGAAGTCAAACTAACAGGTCTATAGTTCCCCAATTCTTCTTCTTGATCCTTTCTTAAAAATGGATATTACATTTTGCTGTCTCTCCAATCCTCCGAGGTTACTGTCCTGACTCCAGGGAACTATTGAAATCGTTAATATCTCGCTTACCTGCTCAACCAATTTCACGTCAATACTCTCGGGTGCATATTATCTGGCGCCGGCAGTCTCTATCTACTCTTAGACGTTCGAGCAGCTCCTTTTCTTCCCTCCACTCCAACCTAGGATTTTCTTGTAAAGCCATCCTTACCTACCTCAATAGGTTACTCTCAGCTAATTGGCTATTCTCACTGACTGATTCATGTTAAAGGTTGAAGCAAATACGCTGTTTAATAAAGCCTGCCATCTCACTTTCATCACAAACCACTTTCCTCGTGCTATTCCTCAATGGCCCGCACTGTTAAACCTGTTCTTATTCCTAATATATTACAAGAAAGCCTTGCTATGATGTTTATATTCTAGCCATGTCCTTCTCATACTCTCTCTTGGTTTCAGAGTTATTTTCTTAACTTGCGGTTGTTTAATCCAGATAGTGATATACAGTAAACTAACTCCACTCCTATATTTTAAACCTAATAAATGTCTTCTGCTTCTCCTTAATAGAATTCCTTTGCTCACTAATAAACCACCCTGGCCTTCTTCTGCAATCTAAGTTCTACACCTCATCTAGAATGTTACTTATCTTACCACTCTACATTTGCTCTTAAAGGGTTTCCCATTTCTCTGATCCGGATTGTCTGTTATTAACTACTCACCCCAATCTACATCAACCAACACTCTCTTCATACCCTCATTGGTTTTGCCTTCCTGAAATCTAATAGCCTTACTCTACTATTCTGAACTCCAACCTTTCACAATCTCTGCACACCAATACCTATGTTATCTCACATAGTTTGCTCTTCACTGTGAGAGCAAACAGAGACTAGGTCACTTGCTCCTAATTACTCCCTACCTCCACTCCATCCACCATCAGGCAGGTTCAGGCTAGGGAGCATGTTGCCAGGAACAGCCGCGTCGCTGCGTCCACTTTCCCGTCGGTACTCCAGGGCCTCCGTCTGGCACATCCCCAGTGCAGATGCCAGGCCATCCCATCTCTTGAGATGATGGTCAACCTGCTGCAACAGAGGCACGTGGTCGGCCCACTGGCCTCCTCCACTCACGAGACTCCACCCGCTGAGAGAATCTGGGTGAGCAGGATCGCGTCAGGAAAACGCAGTCCACCATGTCCATACAGCCGCAACTGACGCTCCGGGAGCTATGCAGGGTACAAATCTCATCCGAGTCTCTACTCAGCAATCGCTCGTGGACACAAAATCCCAGACCAGCGCATAGCCAAGAATTCTCCGAAGAGGACCTGGTACCAAAGGAATTAAAGTCATCCCGTCTTCAGATCCTGTCAGAGCCAGTCTCGGCATCCATTTAGAGGCAAGACTGGAAGGACAAGGACCTGAAGACTCGACTTATCGTCCTTCCCGCCACATGTACCGGCCAGCGCCAACCCCTGATCCAGTGAATCCAATGCTCCGCAGGCCGACCAGACGGTATCTATTGACTCTGACTCACAGCCAAGAGGACATGAATATCACTGCTTATAAAGTAAGTAATCTCTCCACGACTTACATCCTCACCACAAACAGACCACAAGACAGGAACAGCAGGGCATCCAAGATGTCACCGAAAGCCTGGATCTTATTTTGACCAAGAAAACCCGTAATCCCAGCAGCCTCCGACTCCTCTATTCAGGCACCTCGAGGGCCCCCAAAGGATATCTAAAAGTCTTGCCGCAAAGATGACTGCGATCATCTGCAAAATCAAGGTCGAGATCTTGACATTCCCAAACGATGCACCGCAGCTTGATCTCTCCGCATCCTCCCTAAAATCCAGTCCATACAGTGTGAAAAGATGTGGGGGCACAGTACACAACCCTGACGAACTCCAGTAACAACTGGAAATAAGTCAGAGATGTACCACCACATTCACACACTCTCAGTACAAGTTTAGAGTTCAGACATCAGATCGATCAGTTTTGGTGGCACCCACGAAGACCAAAATCCTCCAGAGGGCATCCCGAACTCACATGGAATCGAACGCTTTACAGAGATCAAATTAGGCATGCAACAGCCCCTGCCGAAACTCGTCTGCGTTCGGTTGAGGACACGAAGGAGCAGGATAACGGTCAATCGTTGACCTCTTTGTGTAAACGCCTGACTGCTCTGGACGCTGGTGCTCACGCAGATGGTGGCGAACCCTGATCAAGAATTATCCGAGCAAAGCCTTGCCCGGCAACTGAGAGCAGCGTCACCCTCCGGTAGTTGTTGCAGTCTTGGCGATCACCCTTCCCTTTCAGAGAGGAACAACAAGGTCCCCTCTTCCGTCAGTTGGGATGATGCTGTGTTCCAGGCAAGCACAAAACTGCATGCAACGACACGAGGGCAGCATTTCCACCAGCCTTGCAGAAGTTCAGCATGTGGATTTGCCACAGATCCCGGGAGCTTTGGCCCGTTTTCAAACGTTCACGCAAGCCCGTGTATATCCACAGCGAAGTGCCGACCACAGATATGATTTGAGGGTCAGCAACAGGGATATGTAAACACCTTGACGTCCAACTCGAACAGCTGGGGCTTCAGCTTGGTACACCGCTCAAAGTAACCGGCCCAGCGGGCCTTCACATTCAGAACTCCTCTTCAAAGCCTACCCTCTCTGCTCTAACTGCAGCTGCTCCGAGGGATGGGCTTGAATGAAGCACATGCCTGAATTTCCCCTGTAGCGGACGAGATCACCTGTCCACAGGGTAGATGCTCCTACCCTCACATGTTCACTCGCACATAGGCCTCCTTAGTTCCACCCTCAGTGCCGAATTACAGTTTTACGCCTCAATCCCTGAACAGCTCAGAGTTGCCTTCAAGCCTGGCCCTGCGACTCTGGTCAATGAGTAATTCCAGTGTCCCTGGAGAGACAAAAATTCATTCTTTGCCTGCGGCGAGTTCCAAGACATCCCCGGCAAACATCAAAGGATGTCGTGGTCTTGAGGCACTCCAAACTCTTCAGGCCCCCCAAGCAACCCAGACCCCCCAAGGTGTCCACTCAGCTGTTCGCAAACTCCTCTAGCTACTCTCTCATCCTGAGCTTGTCCACATCCAGCCTCAGTTCTGGATGGTCCCATTTCTCAGGATTTAAGAGTGCAGCTTTAGAGTTTCTACAACAAAGCCTGTGGTCAGTATTGGGAACTGAGCACTCGTAGACCTGCATTCTGGGATCATCCTCCCAGCGAACCGTCAATGAGGAACATGGTCAATCTCCTTTGCCGCACCGCCAAGCGTTTCGAGGAATACCATCAGCGATGAGGCTTGGGGCGCTGAAACCAATGAACCAGCCACCCTAAGTCCATGACTTCTTGCAAGTCAGGGATTAGTGCTATTCTGGTTCATAGTTCACTGACCCATGGGTGTACCAACACAATCTCTACCATCCCTATACAGTTCCAGTGCGATGCATAATGAAATCCCCAGACTAGAAGTGATATCTCTTCTGGCAACTGAAGATCAACCACAGACTCAGCGTGTGCGTAGAATGCGTCCTTCACGGTGAATATCACTCGCCTCAGTCGAGGCATAAACAGAGACCAGGAAATGACACTAGGAGTGACGATCCTATAATCTCATGAATCGCTCGTTGGACGGTGTTACCTCAATTATCAATTGGGGTCAGCTTATTGGACACAGCCCAGCTCAACTCCTTGGGTATGGCAAACATCCAGAGCAGACCAGACCAAAGAGTAGGCTGTAAACCACCCCACCATTAATCTCGCCGCAATCCAGGATCTTCCGAACCTCAGAGAGAGCTGCATCCCGAATGGTCAAACGCTTGAGCTTCAGATGACAACAGAGGAACAGGCTGATCTATCTTAGGGATTAGGACATTCCAGGCACCACCCGAAGGACCGTCAGTAACCGAGACCGCCGTCTGTGTGAGACGGACCCTCAGCACCCACGCGCGACACACATCTCCCGGCAATCTTGACCCAGGATGTTACCCTGGTGGTTTCCCTTTTCCCTATCCCATTTCCCAAAGATTGGGGATCGCCGAAGCTTTGCCCAATCCGTCATCCAGGTGAAGCTGCCCCTGCGAGGGAAGCTGCACAGGAGGTACTCCACACGGAGTGGGATTTTTAAGATTTTTTTGGCCCGTTGTTTGTGTTTTTTGCGGAAATGAAGGATTATTTACGGTGAGCCGGAGTGCAATCCTGCCACCCACCTCCTAGAAAAAAACGTAACCCAACTGCAGGAGGACGTCCGCAGACACAGTAGGCACTAGATATGGATGGCCGTTGGCTCACAAGCGGAGCTCCTCCGCCCTTTGACAGGTTGTTTTAATACCTGCTGGGTCCAATATCCAAAACACCCTCCTCCACCAAGAAAACCTGGAATAGGGAAGACGTTTAGTCGCGACAACCGACCATGACGAACAGGATTAGCTACAGGTTTACATGGTACATTAGCAGGTCACACGATCTAACACTGACCTGACACCTCCACCATTTGGCGATCTATAATTAAAGGAGCTCCAACCACTGCACTCCCTCAAGTAGCTTATCTACCAAACTGGCGGTTAAAAGCAATTCCTGTCTAAAGTAACTGAAATCCATCATCTGCTCTTGTCCTTTTCACTGCCTGGACCCAAATCTATCCCTGCAAGTTAAAATCCCCCATTAAGTCAATACTCTTCCCTGACCACATGCCCTTTTTACATTCTTCATGTAACTCCTCCTATTCCTCCTCTTCTTCACACCCAGAGCTCTATAAAAGCATACCTACCAGATAAATCTAATATGTTTTTAACAATTCCAATCTCTTAACCCATGCAGAATCACTCTACATATATGTCTGACTTGATGCAATGCCTGTTTTTACCAAGAACTGGCGAGTCCTCCTCCTATTTTCTGTCCCTTCACTATCACACCGATACACCTTGTACCTTCTAATCTGTCCTCCAGATTACTCTCCTCCTAATAAACCATGTCTCACTCACTGCAAATATACCGATACTCCTCACTATCCGACTTTGGCATCAGCTTTTCCATCTATCTATTAATTTTTTAACCTTCTGCATTGGATAATTAGAATACTGTTTAACTTTCCCTTACCTAAATTATAATTTTCTTGCCGCTTACTCATCCTTACTCATCTGTTCCTTCCTAATACCTTCTCACCTCCACTGACCTAAAAAGCTAATTCCTTCCTTCAATCCCACCCCTGCACTGCCTTTTAAAATGTAAAACCCTTATAACATAACTTTGCACAAACATGTAATAACCTAGCTGCCCCTTTTCTTTGTAACTTGTGGCCATCATTCTTGAACACTCCCTAATTGTCCCTGAAATGAATCCAACTGCAATTCCTTAAATGAAACCTTCCTACCCTAAATCTTTCTTCCAGCCAATTGGTTTGACATACTATCATTCTGCTCAAAATTTCTATATCGTATTTCTATCATTGGAGATCCAGAAAAAACATTACCTACAACCATTTTCTTTCAGCAGCCTGACCCATCCTAATCTAATTTTCACCATTGAAGACATAGGAGGTCCTCTCCACGTGAGTGGTCAGCAGATTATCCTGGAGCAGCGGCGTCGCTGCTCCACTTTCTGCCAACTCGAGCTACAATCTGGCCGATCCCCAGGCCCAGATGCCTGACCCATCCATCTCCTCTCTTATATCAATATACTTACGAAATCTTTAGATTTCGTAAGTAACAAACAGAAAGGGGTGAAAACAGTAACCTCTGTCCATCTTCGATGGCGGAGGTTAACTAACCACGTCAGCTCGGGAGTTCATAAATAATTGAAATAATATATTAACACTCCAGTACAGTAATATTAGATA
>CM068955.1:139225904-139236311 GCA_035128595.1 Eptatretus atami | reverse complement strand
TTTGGAAAGCTCCTTGGTCTTCATGTTTACTTTGTTGGTTCACCAAGTGAGTTGCACCTTAAAACTACTTAGAAAAGTGGGGGAGCTTAATTTTTAAGTTAAACCACTGATTACATACAGGTGAATTCTATTGCACTTATTTTGTAACATTTCAAACAACTAATTTGCTCCTGAAGTGATTTAGGGTTAATTATGGAAAGGGTTTGAATACCTACGCAACTGAGAATCATCTGATTTTCTCTGTTAAAATAACTTATTTACATTTTATCTGCAATTTTTAGCTTTATCACTTTGGTGTAGCTTATGAAAACTCATATAAATAAAGTTTGATTTGAAAGTATCATGAAATAAGCTCAGTTGGCATCAAAATATTCAAACAATGGAGGGGGGGGGGATATTTTGCAGGCCATTGTATCTTTTTGCACAAGAGGTGTTAAGTTTCTACTGTACTGCTTCTTTTAAACACCCTGTATTATTAGAAATACATTAAATCATGAACACCTTACAGTGCAGATAACATGCACATGACACAGCATGTCCACCTTGCTTACCACTGAATCATTAAATTACAGATACTGTCTTTGTAATAGATTTCGCATGGCTCCACAGTCTAAAGTGTCATCTAATGCGTGCACGTGCACACACACACACACACACACACACACACACACACACACACACACACACACACACCAGCACTCTTTCAGCTCATTTTATGACATACCATTAGAACTGACCGCCCACACTGCTCTTTACGCACATTCTGCCTCCAGAGCTCAACCACATCATTTTGCGTATAATTCATTTCACATGTGCAGTTCCCCGTGCGGTTACAGCTCTCCACCTGTGCAGTTCCAGGTCACACCTCGGCATTGTGCACCGACAGAGATCCAGATCATGTGAGATTTCGCTCTCGATTCTCTCATTGAGTTTGTGGATAAAATAAATGTAAGACTCACAGCTATGAAAAACAACATAAGAAACCATTTTATAGCAAATATACATGAATTTATTTTACACTAAAAGAACAAGCAGCATATTCTCCATGATGATGCACCCCTTACCTCATAACACCTGTCCAAAACGTACCCACCAAGATTGGCACCTATATTTATAGCTTGTGCACTTTGCCACTGCATTATGCAATCCAAAATCATAATTGTTTTACCAGTGCAAAATGTTTTTCCTGTGGACTACAAAACACAAAAATACCAAGTATATGCATGCACATGCACAAAGTTTCAGTTTTGGTGTTTCGTAAGGCAATTTTCTAATCTTGCCTGTGATTGAAAGGATCTGTAGGAACGTTGTGGACTTATAACCGGGTATAATGAGGCGGCATTTTGAAAGCGTGGTGCTAAAGCACATTACAAATGTAACTTATTGTGTGGATTGCTTGGCATTATAATCTCATTTTATGGAGGCAGTTCAGAGATCTGTGCCAGTTCGAGCTGTTTCTTATTAGCTTCTTTAATGGATTTTATACAACACGGGTTTTTCCACGGTAATCTTTTGAGCTAAAGAGGCAAAAAGGAGCAGAAGGAATGTTATAATATAATAATAGTTGCACGTACTTCTCAATATGATATTGTACAAAGATATACCAAGGTTGACACGGACTTTTCATCTGGAGAATGAAACACAGCAAAAATAAATTTCACCAATCTATCAAGGTGTTCCCCCATGATCAGTGCACACCTGCCTCACCAATGTCGTAGCACATTGAATGGCATCTGTGCAGAATTATTTGAGATAGGTATGCAGCCATGATGCCTTCCTTCATCATTTGTAAATATAATATCACTCAGATATTATTTGAGGGATACAAAGAGGTGAAAATTGCAGGGTTGACAAATGTAGACAGTATGGGTGATGATTTAGAACTTCCCAACCGTCTCTCCTCGAGGTCAGGTACCCAGGTCCTTTGAAGTCTGCTCGAGTCAATTTCCTTTGGTACCCACTTTGCACTCAAATCTTATTGAACTTCTGGTAAGAATGAATAATTGCTTCCACATTTCCCAATGACATCTATTTATTATTCTGCAATTTGATGTTGTAAGCCAGTGAGCGATTCTTCAAAATGAACTGTTCAATAAGTTTAATGTTCGCTTGTGTTAAGTGTTGGATGGCAGTTGTTTGCAGCTGAGAATGCTCAAGCTTTCTCACAAATCCAGTCATTTTGTACCCACTGTCCTATTTTAACACAACTATGTGAAATATATGCAACCCTAGATTGTGCAGACAGAATCTTTTGAATTGTGGTTGCTTTCTCGTTTTCCTACAAAAGAAACGTAATGAAACACCACTAACTGCTCCACAGCACACTTCGCTACGTTGGCCAACATCTTGGTTTTGCCCATGATATTTTGATCACAGTTGATGTCACTTCCTGTGTAACTTGTTTATATTTCTTTCCACAAAATTTCAGCATTGAAGTATAATTTTTACAACAATTGTAAGTTTCTACAGGAACAAGATTTCATCATTCCCAAAGAAAAAAGTTCACAGTAACCTTGAACATTCTTCGTATCATCGTACTCATAGAGAGTTGGTGCAAAGACGTGTTTGTCACACAATGAGCTGGTGTACTGGGCAAAGAACGTTTTTGATTGACTTTTAACACAGTGTGCCAACCTGTATGTACGACCAATATTTTTTGTGAAGATTAATGTCGTATAGCGGAGTTCCAGGATCGACTTGTAAAATAATGAGACAACCTGTCATCTCAATTGCATGAAAGTGCCTGCAAAAAAACTGAAAGAAAAGAAAAGCCCATAAATACCACCTGAATATTAGTATTGCAAATGTTTCCTGTAAAAATATGAAAAAAAGATAATTTGCGCTGTTTGTTACACTTTAAGAGCCAGCAAACAACATGCATTTAACCAGACTGCTGCCCTTGTCATTATCCAATATAAATTATTACTATTATTAGTCGTAGTAGTTGTATTGCATTCCAATATAGAACGAAGGCAGTGGGTACAAAAACAACAATCCCTAGAATTTAATATAAAGGTAGTTAGGTGAGAAAGCAATGACTTAGCCTTTTCAGTATTCAGTCATCTGATTACTCAGCTCGTGGATACAATGCTGATAAAATATGAGATTCAGCACAGAAGGAAATCTCTTATTGATTCAGAGTAAATGTTCAGCCAAATTATAAATGTGCTGAACAACAAAGCAGTAAGTTCGAAAAAAAATTATTCAATAGAGTGAAATCGTGTATGAGATTTGTTTTGCAAGTTTTAAATCATTGCTAAGTCTTGGAAATATATAATGATCCAGAAAGATGAGTGGTGAAGAGGGGGAGGGTGGGAGGAGGGGGTTAAGTGGCAGAAGAAATTGAGAAATTAAGTATGATTAAGATTTGAGAGGTGCTCATTAGAGTATAAATCCCTGCCGTGGGCTAGATACTATTCTTAATGGTTGCCCTTCGTTATGAAAGATGAGCACGTTCATAAATTATATGCAAACAACTGGATGCATCAATTTGTATATAGTGTTGGAGCATCAGCTCACACAGCAACCATACTCTGAATTTCCATGCAGTATAACCAGATATTGAGGAATATCAAAGAAAACAAGAAAAAGAGCAGAGATTGCAAACCCTCACCAGGACTTCTTTTGAGTGGTGTATTTTTATAGGTTTTAGCATAAATCCAATATGGCTGCCAAATCATGTGAGCTATGACGTCATATGTGTGACCCTTTTGTTCCTCATGGTCACATGTGTAAAGCTTTGCCTCGATCTTTTCAGCCATTTCAGAGAAGAAGATTTTTGAAGGTTATTAAAAATAAAATAAACAATATGGCTGCCGAATCACTTGACCGATGGTATCATCAAAAAAAGAATTGTAGACCATTTTATCCCTTGATGACCCTCAAACATTTTATGCTGATCGGACGTTGCGTTCTACATATGCAATTAGAACGTCATAATGAAGGCACCTATGATGTCACATAAAAAAATATCACACTCATTCCCCACAAGGTGTACTTGCTATGTGCCACTTGTACACCCATGGCTTGGGGAACACTTGTGTGACGTTTCCCCTCGATTTGGCCAGCTGTTATGGAGAAGATTTATATAGGTTTTAGGGTAAATCGAAAATGGCTGCCAAACCATGTGACCAATGATATCATATGTGAACCTTTTGTTCCTCATGGACAGGCGGTTATGCGTGTAAAGGTTCCCCTCGATCTGTTCAGCCACTTCAGAGAAGAAGATTTTTGAAGGTTTTTTCTTTTTTTAACAATACGGCTGCCAAATCATGTGACTGATGACGTCATTAATTTTTTTTTCTGTGGACCATTTTATCCCTACATGACTCTCAAAAATTTCCATACTGATCGGATGTGGCGTTCTACATATGCAATTATGACGTCATAGCGAGAGCACCCATGACGTCATAAAATCACACTCATTCCCCATGAGGAATACTTACCGTGTGCCAAGTTTCAATTTTTTGCTTGATGCAGATTCAGAGATACAGAAGGTCCAAAGTTTTTCCATTTTTCCAATATGGCTGCCACACCACGTGACCTATGGCGTTATAATTATCATTACAACATTTTGCATAAGTAGTCACACAAATGGTGAAAAATTTGTCTCAATCTGACAAGTGGTTGCGGAGAAAAACATGAAAGTTCAGTGTGGACAAACAAACTGACAAGACAGAAATCCAGACAAACAGACAAACAGACAAACGGACCCAAATGCAATATCCTCTCCGAACCCTTTGGCGAGGGTAATAAAATAATTGAATACCCATGGTAGAAGAACCATTTGGTCCTACCACAAAAAGCGATCCACCAACCGACAATTGGCATTTGGATTCGGTAAACTTGCTGAAGGTTTCGCCCCGTCTGGAAATCAAGCATGAACCTCTCGCTTATGATGAGAGCATGCTAGCAACTCGTGCTACGCATCTCTCACAAAACCATTGTTTTGAATTTCTTTAAAGCTATTTTGTAAAACTACAGGTGAACAAGATAGAAACAAACATGAAGAGATACTGCGATAACACCACTAGAGAGTCCACCAGCTTCCGTGCACGTTACCGATTTGTCCTCACCAGCCAGCCAGCCTGCTATTCATGTTTAGTCCTTTTAGCCCAGACTCCCATAAGAGAATGAATAGGAACATGCAATATAGAATTGGATTTGAAGGTATTCCAAAGACATTTGACCAATGCCAACGAATGACAAACATACTTTAGGAGCAACTCAACAAAACTAATAGTCTTCAATTATATATAATCCAAAATAAGCCTTTACTATCCATAAAATGCATTAATCAACGATAAAGACATAGCACGTTTACAAGTCCAACTATACACTTTGCACAGCTCCTTCTCGGCTTTGTTGGCATGAGTTTTGTGGCATCTTTTAGGAAATCTGTAAAACAGGAATGGGCCTGTAAAACCGTGGCGGCTGAGGTTATAGGTGTGATGCATTGTCATTTAGTGCAAAATTAACTTATATTTGATGATAGAATCAATACCTAAATAAGAATATGAATCAAATAGAAACTAAATGAATCATGTGGCGATTAATAATGTGAATCTATTTTAAAAAAATCAATCGATGATCAATAATACGGGAGACTTACCTGTGAAAACTAATCCCTGTCCCAGCTTTGCATCGACTGTTTCAGATTATTGCACAACAGTACACCATTGCGACAAAATGACAATAATTATTGAACAAAATGCAGAAATGTTATTTATTTTTTAAATCGAAACATGCGGTTTTAACTCTTAATGGGTTAGTCGAAACGGATGACCATAGCGTCCCATGCACGACAATTTATAGAAGAAATATGGCGTCACTAAGATGGACACATGACGTCAATTCCGCGGAAGAGTACATATTGCACCCCTAAAAGGTGCAGTTTCATCGATATTCCGGTAATCCCCTCGACTCCTAATGAAGTACTTCCCTTCAAAATTAGTCATTTCGTGGATTTGCGGAAACCCCCGCTACAAAAAGCCGTCTAGACCCAAGCCTTCTAGGAACACATAAACAAACCATCCCAGGGCTGATCATGTGGGCTAGCAGTGTCCTAGTTCTGTAAATTAGTGATAACACATTCAAGGAGCCTCTATAAAGAAGGCTTGTGCTTTTGAAAGTATGGAACTCTTTACGGAATTTGCGTGAAAAGCGCAGTTAAAGGATTAAAACCAGTCAATTCCCACTCACTGCTGTGGATGAAAGGACTAAACATGGATGCTGAGCAGACTCCGCGATGCGGACAATCACTAGCTGCCGATGACCTCTTTAGTGGTGTTATAGAGCTCGGTGGGTAACACTCCTTACCGCAAGTCAAATGTCAAGGTCAAAATGAGTCCATCTCTTTTGCGTGCATAGACACAGACACAGACACAGAGTTTTTTTTTTTAAATTACTCCATTCCCCACAATTATAAAAATTTCTTGAACAGCAATGGCTACTCTTAAAGCATACATTAACATCAAAAAGGATTGTTGTCAATCAAAAATTGACCAACATCCTAAAAGTAAATTTATTTTCTTCTCGAAGTTCAGGTGACAGACAAGGATTTTAGCTGGATCTTGCACTGTGACGAATACTACGTTTATTTGTTGTTGTTTGGCTTTCCTCTTAAGTGTGGTGAATCAGAATCTGAATGATGTCACTCTGGCGCCTTTGGGCAATTTTTCTGGAGGCCAAATATAACACCACCGATGTAGGGCCATGTTTTAACTGACACTGATGCTATTGCAGCGACACTAGTCCTTTCCTGCGTGTTTTTCTCGCAATTCCGAAATTTCTCTCTTTTTCTTTGTTTGTCTTTTTTTGTCGATGGATGTTCCAAACATTCCAAATACTTCCACATTTTTCCAACATTGGTCTAAAAGCAGCATTGTGTGAGCGCATGACTCGCAAGTCACATGACAAATGTCGCCAAATCTCATACGGAGTGTAAAACAACATGGCGGCTGACGATACTCGATGAGTAAAAATACAATGATTTCATGCTTATCACACTTCGGTAAAAGGTTGCAAATGCCTCTGAAATCCTTACCTGCCATTCAGGCAAGTTTCGACTGGGACTCTGCTCACCTGATAATTGTCACTCGCAAATGTTCAGCAGGTGAGTGTTAATGTCCAGCCTTGATTCCATTCCATTCCATTAGGACCACACTCTGTGCAGAGTGTTGGTGCTGCCAAAGCAGTCTCCTTGGCTATTGGGTGCAATCCCGGACGGGTCACCACTCCGACACAGGATACCAACAAGCTAGCACTCATTTTGCCGACCTCGGAAGGATGACAGGCAGTAAACCCCACCTGGTATTAATTCAACAGCTGAGTGGGACTTGAACTCAGGATCTTGGGATCCCAAGCCCACCACCCTAACCATTAAGCTAACACCAGGCATAGCCTTGATTACTTAAGGATCAATGAATGGATATCTAATATTTTTCCCCGATTTGATAAAACATTGCTGATTAAGATACCTGATTTTTTAGAGTGAGGAAGAGAAAATCTCTTCAGACCCAAGTTAAATATTCAGGTATCACAAACCAAGTGTATCAACATAAACTTCATCCCATCATATATCAAGGCACACAAAAAACAACAACATGGGATCACCAATGCTGCAGCAAGAAGCCTGCAAGAAACTTCAAGGAAAGCACTGTCTTCTCTGCGGCAAATAATGCATGCAAAGCATCCTGACAGGTGGTGTAAAGTGCTTAAATGCAAAATAATACCAACATCTGGTCAAACTTTCAAACAACATACTCTGGACATCTGTGACCAAAGAGGTGACCATTGCAAGCTGAGGAGGTTCGAATCGGGGTGACCTGGATTTGTATGCAGCAAATACTATACAGTACCACAAAGTGTGATACACCAGCTTTGTAAGTGAGCATAGTGCACATGCTGCAAGGACTCATTCTGATGGATCAAGTCAGTCACAACTGGAGGATGATACATTGAAATACATTACAAAGGCAATGGAAGACACACCTGAACACATTTGGACATCTACTAAGCTGCACAGCATGTATTATGAAAAAGAACAAGATTCAAGGCATTCAGAGATTGTGTCACGTAGACAAATGGTGCTGAGGTTCAAAAATTATTGTGGGAATAATCTCTTGGTTATGAGAATTTAAAGGTATGCGAGAATGTTGTTTAAGACAAGGAAATTCAAGGAAATCAGATGCAGGTGGAGGCCATTCAGCCCATCATGCCTGCGTGAAGACCACAATAATTTATCAACAGAAGATCCAAAGAAGAAAATGCAATTATTTTAAAAAAAAATCTGTTTATGTTTTTTTTTTTTTTGTTAGGTTTTTGGTGTGTTTTTTTTCACCTCAGAGGAGGGGGCATGGCTGTTTAAAAACACACAACATCAACCACACAACACCCCTTGTGAGAACCCATGAACAGCACTCCATACACATGCACACAATCACCCATCAATGCTCAAACTACCTAAAAGTCTTGTCAACACCGCGCGAGATTTTACGCCGCGCTCTGAGCGTCAGACATATGAAACAGATTAGATCCGAAGGGTAATGAAGATCTATCTAAATGTCGTACTTATGAGTATCAAGAAGTATGAATACGTACTTGGATCTGATCCAGAGCAGTGCAGAACCGCAAGAGATTAGATGTGATGGATCATGGTTCAGTAGGCAGTTAGATTGGCTGGTAGATCTGAGAAGTGACAGAGCTGTGCCCTTGTCATATGCATTTAAAATATGTGAGTACATTGCCAGTTATTCTCTCATGTGCGAGCTCTGAGCTATAAACCATTTATTTATCAAACAATCTAGATGCACCATCGTCTCTCACCACTAGTCAGGCATTTGGACTTCAAACAAATAGAGTCTTCACTGGTACTCAGTACAAAAAATTGAAAAAGAACCATTTGGAATGGAAAGATATGCCTTGTACTGAGAAGAATGTAGGACATAAACCCGAGTCTACATGCCAGCGAGGCAACAGAAGTGTTATATGTCAAGACACATTCAGCATTTTAAGGTTATTTTAAGTGCACGTCATAAAACCTTGAAATATTACAGTGCTAACGGATTTTTCTTTTAGTGTGAGGAGGGTGTTTGGATAAGGACACCCAACAGGATTAAAAACAAAACCTGTCAAAAGGCGGAGGAGCTCCTTGTGAGCCAACGGCCATCCATATCTAGTGCCCAACTGTGTCTGCGGACGTCCTCCTGCAGTTGGGTTGCTTCTTATTAGGAAGTTGGTGGCAGGATTTGCACTCCAGCCAGCGTAAAACCCTTCATTCCGCAAAACACAAAAACGCAAAGAAATCTGAAAACCCACTCCGTGGGAGTACCTCCTGTGCATCTTCCCTTCGCAGGGCAGCTCACCGGATGACGGGATTGGGGAAAAGCCTTCGGGACCCCCAATCTTTGACGATAGGAGGGAAACCACTGGTTAACATTCTTACGTCAGATTGCAGGAGAGTGTGTCGGAGTGGTGCTGAGGTGTCGTCCACCAGACGGTGGTACCCTTGAGTTAACCTGAGGCGGTCCCTTTGGGTGGGTGCCTGGAATGTCGTATCCCAAAGAGAGCATGATCACCTGTCTCTATTATCAACTGAGCTCAAGCGTTTGGACTTTGGACATTGGTATTGCAGCACTCTCTGAGGTTCGAAGACCGGATTGCTGCGAGATCATGGCGGGTGGTTACACTTACTATTGTTTTGGTCGCTCCCATGGTTATCATGCCCAAGGAGTTGCTGTAGCTGTGTCCAATAAGCTGACCCCAATGATAATTGAGGTAACACCGGTCACCGAGCGTATTATGAGACAAAGGATTCATCACTCCTTGGGTGTCATTTCCCTGGTCTCTGTTTATGCTCCGACTGAGGCGAGTGACCTCACCGTGAAGGATGCATTCTATGCAATGCTCGAGTCTGTTGTTGATCAGTGCCCCAGGCGAGATACACTTCTAGTCTTGGGGGATTTCAATGCATCGACTCGGAACTGATAGGGATGGTTATGAGACATGTGTTGGTCCCCATGGGTCAGGAACTATGAACCAGAATAGCACTAAGTTCCTTGACTTTGCAAGAAGTCATGGACTTAGGGTGGCCAGTTCATGGTTTCAGCACCACAAGCTCATCACTGGACTTGGTATTCCAACGCTGGCGGTGTGGCAAAGGAGATTGAACATGTCCTCATTGATGGTCACTGGAGGATGATCCAGAACTGCAGGGTCTACCAGAGTGCTCAGTTAATCAATACTGACACCGGCTTGTTGTAGCAACTCTTAAGTTGCACCTTAAATCAGCGAGAATGTACCATCCCAGCCTAGGCTGGATGTTGGCAAGCTCAAGGATGAGAGGGTAGATGAGGAGTTTGCCAACAAGCTGCATGGAGATTTGGGGGTCTGGGTGCTTTGGGAGGT